>OX422219.1:439695832-440295832 GCA_949130495.1 Sambucus nigra
ATGAGAATGTGTCACAAGCCATTGGTGATAGATGCGGGGATTTCATAAATATAGACGAGGAGTTGCGGGCAGGAGAAGAGCTGAAATGGGCTCGAATTTGTGAGGAAATAATACTCTATCGGAGGCTTATTTGAGTTGCCCATTTGGTCCGAGTTATTGAGCATTTGTTACTATTATAGTGAAGATAGAGGGTCACTCAATTGGGCAACACAAATGCTATTGAGCAGCTGATGTATAAAAAAGAGGTGATCACTAAGTACTTAGTCTTGCTAAATTCTATGGATGTTTTATTTCGATGTTCGTAATGAAAATTTTGATTTTCTTTATGATATATTAATCCTTAATGTTTTTTTTTCAATTTAAAGTTTGCAACAAATTTGCATGGCATTCATTTGGGTAGTTTTCTCTCTAGAGCTAGAAATTTGACATGGTGTACATCACCTGTTCTGAGCAGTGGAGGAATAAAGATAAAAACAGTTCCTCCAGAAATAAAAAGGAAATTCCATCTCGAATTGGTTCAGTTCAATCTTTATCCGCTTAGGAGGTTGCTACCGATAAGGATCAAATAGCTGCTGAATCGTGTGCTATTGCCTCTGCTGAATCGTGTGCTACTGCCCCCACGAATCGGGTGCTACTGCCCCCTATGTGTTTTCATATTTGTCGTGTACTATTTATGTTCTATGTATCATATGATATTGTTTGGTTTCATTTGTAGTTAGTTTACTTTTTCCCGTGATAAAGTAACTCTTGAACATTAACTACTAGATAAATTTGCTTTCAGGCTGCCAACTTCAAAAAATGAAGTTACATGCCATGCAGTGGGTTCAGCTCACTGCCACGCAGCATTTTAGCTCACTGCCACGCAGCGCTTCATCTCACCACCAATCAGCGCTTCAGCCCACGGCTACACACCCCTCACCTCAGCCCTTGCGAGGGTGCATCGCTTTAGCTCACTGCTTACACTGCTACTGTATGCAGCTGCAATGCACTGCCCGTCAGATCACTCCCAAGGTTTTTGTTATGAGTATTGTCCACATTAGGGATCCATTTATGAATATTATTAAATTGTTTACGTGGTTTATACGAGGTTCGGGACAAATTGTCAGTATTATTGTTATTGTTGTATTTTTTATTTCTTAAACATGGTGGATAGTCCTATAAATAGAGGAAGTTCTGCCCAAATTTTTGAAATTGTTTAAAATTATTTTCAATGCAAAAAACCTTTCGACTTATATTATTTGTAATGCAATTTTCATATGTGGATTATATTGTTTTATTTCATTTCTTTTACATTTGCTTTAATTATGTCGATCCGATATATTTCCTTTATGTTAGTTCACACATGTTAATGAATTTCACTTGCTAGATGAATTGCATATAATCTATCTATTGTCTTTCTCTAATGGGGTTTATTTTGAAAGATACCAAATTTATTATTATAATTTTATTATTTTGATACTTCAAGTTTTATATCATGGCCTATTATTGGGACAAAACTGTATACATTTTATAAATTGTTTACACTTATAATATGTAAAACATTTATTAATTGCATTATACACGATGCAAGAAGTGTTATAGGCATGCGAGTTGAAGTCATGACGCGCACAACTTTGGGAATTATGACCAATTTTTTTAAAATTACATTTTGTTTTGTTGGGGAACGAAATTATTTTCGCTTCGCAACTACATACTTTTGGAAATTTTCATCGTTTTGCGATTACGTACATTGGAAATTTTCGCTGTGCCTTCAGGCACGGGCATACACTAGTATATATATATAGGAGATCAGAAATTTATTTGGGTGTTCTTTTTATATAAACAACTTTGTATTTTTATCAGAAAATAATTTTAGAACTTTTCATAAAACTTTTGGGCTTAAAATGAAAATTTTGGTTTTCTAAAAAGTCGTTCAAATAAAATTTCCAGGTTGTTCGAATGAACTACTAACGAGATTTTTTCTGTTTTCTCGTTAGAAGTTTGGTTCGGACGAAAAGTCCAAAGAAAAAGGCTTCTAAAACCTCGTTAGTCATCTCGTTCGAACGACTTTCAAATGTCGTTCGAACGACACCCACTTCCCCACTAACTAAACAAAAGATTAATATGTGTGGGAACCAACTTTTCTAAGAAACTTAGTAGAGTTTTCTACTATCTTTAAGAGCAAAAATTCTATCTCCAACAGCTCCTTTTGTGTTCATCTTCTTTAATGGATTAATTAGTCTATAACACATTTTTTCTACACCCAACTTGTTTTAGTGTAAATCCAAGTTCATATATATATATATATATTCTTGCTTGGAGAGTGCTTGGCACTAGGTTTTCATCTTTACACATTAGAGAGTGTTTGGTTTCCTTCTCTACCCCCAAAAGGAGAAATTGTGTTTGATGCTTAGTGCTCATACGGTGAAAGGCACCGTGTGTGGATTGACGGAGATCGAGCCCCATCGGTTGATTTTGAGACTGCAATGGAATCTGTGGTTGTTTACTAGACGGAGGTTGAAGAGCGAAGGATCATCAAGACTTGGACGGAGTCAAATCATTGTTGTAAGTTTCTCTTATCGTGTCTTTTGTAAAAATACCGTACTTAGTGGACTTGTAAGTTGGGGTCGTCCGAGGTTTTTCCCATTTGGGTTTTCCCCATACATCGCGGTGTAGTGTGATTTTTATATACTTTATCTTGCAAATATATCACTTAGATGCATGTTAGGTTAATCAAGATAAAATTGGTTTAAATCAAAATTATAGTTCAATTTGGTGTTAATTAATATTTGGCTAATGTTAGTTTAATTTAATTCAACTTGGCATAATTAATTTGACAAAATGCATGCTTAGTTTGTTTAGCATAATTTTAACTTGAATAGAAGTAATGTTGTTTAACTGAGATTAAAAGAAAAATTCAAATATGTGTTTTTATTGTTTGATTTAATTTTAATTTTGAAAAAATTAAAATTTGGGAACTTTAATTGCTAAATCAAAAAGAAATTATAATTTGGAATATATTGTGTACCATCTTTTCTTTGTAATATAAAATTAGGGTATCATAGCATATGCTCTAAGAAAATCGCATCTTCAAATTCATCTTTATTGAGCTAAAACATTTGCAAAATGTAAAATATCCTACATAATGATAAAACTTCCTTAGGTTCATGGCATTCCATAACCTAGGTATTGTTGTTCCATACAACTCGTCTAAGTGATATGAACCTCCCATCCTTTTGAGGCTATTATACAAGGCCCTTGCCAATTCGACAATAATTTGTCGTCAGAATGTTTCTTACCATTCGAAAGCAGCTTCCTAAGCACTAAGTCACAGACCTGAAACTCCCTTACTTTGACTTTCCAATCGTGCTGTTTGGCAAGATCTTATTGATATGTTGCAAAGTGGATGAGAGCATGTTCCCTTCAATCGTCTATTAAGTTAAGCTCATGAGCTAGGCAATCGTCATTTTGGAAATCCTCAAAGATTTTAGATTTGAGAGTTGGCTAGCCAAATTCTAAAAGGTTGATTACTTCCATTTCGCATGCTAGGGCATAAGGGTTTTCTCTTGTTGGTCTTCTCGAGATGTTCTATAGGCCTAGAGGACAGACAAAAGTTCATTAACCCATCTTCCACTTGCATTCTCTAGTCTCGATCAATCCGGTGAGTAGAGTTTATTAATAATTTTTGCATGCCTCTTGCACTATGATAATACCATTGAGGCATAATGAATTTGGATCCCGTATTTTTCACGAAATTCCATGAAGGTGTCATTTTCGAAATGGGTTCCATTTCCTATTATCAAAGCTTTTGGAATGCTAAAAATATGATGATTATCTTCTGCATAAATCGTACAGAATCGGCCTCTCTTGTGTGAGTTGATGGTTCATCTTCCACCCATTTGGTGAAATAGTTTGCGGAAAGTACTTCATATTCCTAGGTACTACAGGAAGATGTCCCACAATATCCATGCCCCACTAAGAAAAAGTCCACTCACTTGTGATAGAGTTGAGGCCATTGATCGGTTGTTTGATTATGGGAGAAAACACTTGGATTTGGTACACTTTTGGATGAACTGAATAACGTCATTCTACATAAAAGGACAATAATAGATTTGTGAGATAGACCTATAGTATAGTGATCTTACACTTTCGTGATCTCCATAACTACCTCCTCACATCTCACTAAGAATTCCTTCGATCTAATCTAGGTGGACATATTTGAGAAAATGGCATGCGAATAATCATCAGTAAAGTTTTCCTTTAGAGTTAAGGAAATATATTTACAACTGGAATTTCAATTTGTGGACCTCTTTATCATCTTGGGACAGATCTCCATTCTTCATATAGGAGATAATGGGGTCCATTTAAGATGGGGCATATCCGACTTGTATGATGTGGGGTTGTATCTGGCTCATCAATGCTTGGTCGGTTGATGCATTCCAATTCGCTTGTTGTTTAAAAATTAGTGTCAATCATTGATGCCGGTGTAGCTAAGACATCAGCATGATTGTTATAGTTCATATACAACAATTATATTGTTGCTTACCCGAAATCCTTTAGGATTTTTCTTACTTTATCTTGGCAAGGGAGCATCCTTGGATCTCTGGATTCATATTCTCTACAGAGTTTATTGTAAATTAGACATGAATCACAGTGTATGATGATGTCTCGTGCTCCTATGTCAATTGACCTTTATATACCAAGTATCATAGACTCATAATTTACTTCATTGTTGAATCCTTTCACTCAAATATGAACTAACCTGCTTAATAAGGTATCCTTGTGGGGTGACGAAGATAATACCCATGTCGATTTCTCATTCGTTGGACACTCCAACCATAAATAACTTACATTTTTGTTATTAATCTACTTATTATAGGTAAAGAATCTCTAGGATGGGGCTAGGATGAACAACCTCTCCTTCTGTGCTTGTTGACCACTCAACGATGAAGTCGCTAAAAAATTTCCCTTTATAGTTGTTTAGGACTCATAGATAATGTCAAAATAGGCCAACTCTAACAGCCACTTGGTCCTCCTGTTGAATAAATTATCTTTCTTTTAATATATATTTAAGCATAAAAGAGGTTAGGACTACTATTATGCGAGTGTCAAACTAGTGGCACAACTTAATTAAAGACATCACTAGTGACAATGCTAACTTTTTAATGGGCATGCGTCCTCTTTTTTATTTAAGGACAGTGTGACTGACGTAATAAATCGATAGTTATTCCCCATCCTGGTGTAAAACTATTTATCTGCTAGACACATGTTGAGAAATGGCCAGCTACAAGTGGAGTTTCTCACTACTGACCGACATTGACAACTTCTTGTGTCCAGATATTGGTGTTTTCCTTCTTAAAGGTTTGAAATAACAGAAGAACTTATCGAACGACCATGATATGAATCGATTAAGGGTGACTAAAATCCCGATCAAGACTTGAACGTCTTTGATAGTTTTTAATTTCTTTATGTCTTAAAGCGCCTTGATCACGTCTAGATTAGCCTCAATCCCCCTTTATGTCACCAAATATCCCCAAAATTTGCTAAGATTGACTCCAAAGGCATACTTGGGGGTATTTAACCAAGCGTAAATTCTTCTGAATTTAGCCCCTTAATTTGGTGATTTTAATATCTCGAACAAGGTAATTGAATCATTTTTAGTCCATATCACTCTATAGTCTATTTTTAACAATATTCCCTAGTTTTTGTGTAATTGTGATGAAGTTTTCAGGAATGGAATGCAAGAAAGGAAAAGAAGAAAATCAGAAGAAAAGTAAAAGGGCAAAAGAGTAAAGTTCCACTCAAAAAATCGAAGGCGACACCAAAAGTGAAGTTGAAGAGCATGAGTTCACAAGAGCATAGGAAGAAACGGCACCCAAATCGGAGTTCTAGATCAAACGATATGGCTAGTCAAAGTTGCAAGGAAAAAGTCAAAGTAAAAGAAAATCGGACCGATCCGATGGAAACCGGACCGATCCGAATTGACCAAGTCCAGTATACCCCGGATGGATAGCAAACCGATGGAAATGGAAAAAGAACCGATCCGACTAGGATCGGACCGATCCAGTAGAAATAAAAGAACCGATCCGGTGGATATCGGACCGATCCGAGGGTAATCCGGACCGGTCCGGTCATGTGAAATCCTGGCATTAATTATGCAGATTTTTGGCGTGCTAGATGGTGAAACTTGTGTCACAAGAAAATTGAGTTGTCAATTTCGATACTTTGTGCTATAAAAGCCCATGCCCTACATCATTTGGGTATTTGCTAGGTTGAGAGCTCTAGAGAGAATTAGAGGTTGAATTTTAGGGTTAGATTTTGAGAGAAAATTTTCTATTCCTTCAAGAGTTTTCATGAACCCTAGTTTGTAAGAAATTCTGAATTCCAATTCCGTTTTTGTTGCTGAATTCAAGTAAAATCTTTCCATTCTCTAGTTTTATTATTTGCAAATTATTTACAATGTCTTGTAGATCCATAATTTTATATGTGAATTTATTCTTGAACCAAATCATGAGTAGCTAAATTCCCAAGGGTTGGGGTACATGAACTCAATCCAAGGCAAATTATTTATGTAGAAAATAGAGGTTAAATTAAAATATTGATTGAATCGTGAAAGAAACTCATACAAACATTGTCAATCTTTTAATCTCTCTTGCCCTAGGTACTTGAGATGTTTAAGAACGCTTTGCGAGTATAATTTATCATTCACCGCTTTATATCTACCTTTGACTTCATATGATGCGGGCTAGATCCCTCATATATGTAATGCTTAGAATTTATAAAGACCGGATCTAGTCAATAATTTTAATTTACAATTCTAGTATTCTATACGGTAATTTGTTAAGGATTGAGGGATTGTACCCTACCCTATTTTCTCCCATTTGTCAGATCTAAATTTTTTTGCAATTTTCAGTTTGTTTTTCTTAAGTAAATTTTTATTTCACTAGAAATTTTCCCAATCATTAATCATCTTTTTGTTTCTTTGAAGAAATCATTTCAAGATTTAATAATTTTTCTTATTACTATTTGGTAATCTCGATCCCTGTGGATACGATCCCGACTTACCGGGTTACTACTTGAGCGACAGGCTTGCACTTGAGCCTAGAGTAAAATGCACTTTTGAGACAAATTCTTAGTCGCGTCAAGTTTTTGGCGACGTTGCCGGCAATCCAAAATTGTTAAATTTTCGAGAAAGTTATTTTTATCTACAAGTGATTTCGGAAAAAAAAAATTCTCATCTTTTATGTGCTTATATGCAGAATTCATCTCCCACCCAAGTTCACGAAAATCCTATTGCCAAAGCAAGTTCTGAAAATTCTGAGTCTCCTCATTTTTGGGTTCCACCTCCTTCGCCTAATAATTCCATCACAAGTCGTTCATTGAGTCAAACACTAAGTGAGAATTCTGAATCTTTCGGTAGCAATATGTCTGTGCAAGGTAGTGTTGGTGCTGGAGAGGATGAGATACCATATCTTCCCATGAAAGATTTGTTATTTTCGGAGCGAACTGTTACCCCTGGTTGCATTTTACTCTCGTATAATGCCGGTAAGTTCCACTTTCGTAATGGTATGATCCAAATTCTTCCTACATTTCATGGGATGGATTTTGAAAAACCATATCTCCATATTCGAGAATTCGAAGATACATGTGAGACGTTTGGTGACCAAGCTTGTCCACAAGATGTAATCTGGTTGAAGCTCTTCCCTTTTTCCTTAAAGGATAAAGCAAAAACTTGGTTATGGTCCATACCCCCAAATTCTATGTTATCCTGGAGAGATATGCAAGCCAAGTTTATATCAAATTTTTTTCCACAACACAAAACCAATTCTGTTAAAACCCAAATTCAAGCTTTTCGTCAAAATGAGAATGAGGCTTTTGATAAATGTTGGGAGAGATTTCAGGAGTTAGTTAGTGCATGCCCACATCATGGTTTTGAAAAGCATCATCTGATTTCATTTTTCCATCAAGGCCTTACTTTGGCTTCTAAATAACTTATTCAAACCATGTGTGAAAGACCTTTTTGAGAGTTAGATTCGAGCGATGCTGAGGCTAATTTGAAATATGTGGCAGAGACTACCCAAGCATGGGATATTTCTGATCCCAATAGTCAAAATAGAAATCGACAAGTGTCCAACTTGCCTGCTGCGTCCGGTATTTATCACTTGGACAAGGACACTTTGTTGGATCGAAAATTTGACCAATTGGAGAAGAATTTCAGAGATATGCTTGAAGTGCGATTGAGAGATGTGTCTGGACCCGTACAAGCAGGAAAGGAGAAAGTGTGTGCCATTTGTAATGCGGGTCATTCTACCAAAGGATGTCCTACCATTCCTGCATACAAGGCAATGTACACTGAACAGGTTGAGGCAATAGGGGGTTTTCGAGGAAATTATAATGCACAGCAAGGGAATGCATATAATCAATCGTGGAGGAATCCTGGGTTCAATTATGGACAACCCCAAGGTGGGATGGTTCCTAACCAACATATGACTCTACCACCACCTCCTCAATTTTAGCAAGTGGCTCCTCCAATGCCAAATCCTATGCAGGTACCACCTCCTGGTCCGTATGTTGCTCCACTGAGGCGATCTCTTGAGGACAACTTAAATCACCTCATCCAATCTCAAAAGGAGAACAGTGCTAAGTATGATCGAATGTTCAATGAAATACATACTAGCATCTCAAGGTTGCAAACTGCATCGAATGTCCAAGAGAAGGGAAAATTTCCTGCTCAAAGCCAACGACCTCCCCAAGGACAAACCATTGTTGGCACTACATCCCACGACCATCGAGAGCAATGTAGCGCTATTACCACTCTACGTAGTGGGAGAATACTTGATTTGTCACCTCCCCCACGCACTGCATCTAAAGATAAAGTGGTTTCGCCAGGCACAAGAGAGGCCGAAGATGCCCCTTTAATTGAGAGTGAGGAGGAGGAAAACACTAGTGGACCCAAGGCCATCACCCCCACCGCTGCCCCATACCCTCAACGGTTGGTCTCTCACTCCAAAACGACCTCCCGTGATGAAGTTCTGGAAGTCCTTAAGCAAGTAAAAATTAATTTACCTTTTCTCGAGACTATACAGAGAATTCCCGCGTATGCTAAGTTTATTAAGGACATACTCACGGTGAAACGCAAGATAAAGGTAAACCAGAATGTCTCTTTGGCCCAAAATGTCAGCGCGGTCTTGTCGAGTGACTTTCCATTAAAATATAAAGATCCGGGTGCACCCACTATTTCGTGTATCATGGGGAAGAACTGAATCGAGAGAGTTCTAATAGATCTAGGGGCTAGTATTAACATTATGCCATATTCCATCTATAGGCAACTAGAACTGGGGGCCCTTAAGCCCACAAATATGACTCTCCAGCTCGCGGATCGTTCTGTGAAGCTTCCTCGGGGAATTGTTGAGGATGTGATTGTGCAAATAAACACTTTCTACTTCCCGATGGATTTTTTCATTTGGGACGAAGAACCCTCCGTTCTCCCAAGTAATCATGTTCCCGTTATCCTTGGCCACCTATTTTTAGCTACAGCTAATGCTCTTATCACTACCCGAAGTGGGCGTATGCAATTAACTTTCGGGAACATGACCTTCGAAATAAATATTTTTAATAATTCCAAGAAGGAGGGTGATGAAGGGGAACCGCGAGGGTTGGATCTTTTGGGGGAAGCACACGAGCAAGAAAGAACTTACAAGGAAGAGCTATTACGGGAAGTTTGTGTTGCGCACAGTGAGAGGAGTGGTTGCAACATCGAGAGCAAGGTAGGGGAGGTATGTTTAGTTAATGCATTTGAGTGCATAAGTGAGCCCATGAACAAGAGTGAAAGAGGAAATTCAGAGTGTGTCGGGAGAGGCTCATCGAAATACTTAGAAGAAAGCGAATGGAAGGACACTATCGATACATTTCTCCTCGATTACCACCCACCCACACCACCCTATCATTCGACGAGTGAGCACGAAATGCAGGTTGAGGAAACCAAGCAAGAGAGAGAGATAGAGGAGTTGAGCCTAGTAGAGTTTGAGCGTGAGTTCGGACAGGTGGATGCAAGCCTCAATGATGAAGTCCAATCTTTCTGGGCCTCATTTTGTCATTTAGACGAAAGTGAGTGGGAAAATAGAATTGATGCATTTCTCCTTCCCAAACCTCCACCCATACCATTTGAGTCTTCGGAGGTACTTGAAGATACGACTCAAATCTCGTCCGACTTAGAGACCAACCCACGTGCTACGCAACAAGAGGATCCTTTTCCGGTTTATCATAATGCATCTCCCAGTCTTTCCTTTATCTATGGGCACGGGCCCAATTTGTTCCGGCCATTCACGTATGATGGTAAGACGGGAGAGACGAGGAGCGCATCGTACCCAAAGAAAGGGGTCGGGTGATTTGTGGAGAGAGATGAGAGGTCGTCGCCCCCCCGACGGGTATGGGGTGATTTTTGTTGAATTTTTGAGTCCTGAATAGGTGGTATATAGTGTCTTGTTGCATTTAGAGTACTTGGTTAAAATTTTTGTTATTATTTTTTGTTATGCTTGGTTCTAACATGTTTTGTAGATTCAATGGACTCGCACTCATCGGGATCGCTCCATTTGAGTAATATCTTTCTTTTCCTCTCTTTATGTTGTGTTCTTGATTCGCATTGAGGACAATGCAACATTTAAGTTAAGGGGTGTGGGATATTCTTCCCATTTATTGTTTAGATTCATTGATTCGATCACATGTTCTTTTCAAGTGTGTGTTTTTTTAGAAAATTTCAAATATTTCAAAAAAAAAATTGAAAAATTTAGAAAAAGCAAAAAAATATTTTTCTTCAAAATAAATAAAAATTGGAATTTAAATTTTTCAAAAATATAACCTTTATTCTATTTAAAGTCTCAAATTATTAACAATCAAAATGCACTAAGACAAATTGACCGAAGATGGAAATTGAAAGAAAATTAACGACTTAACGAATAAGTGTGGAGATTAGTCCAACTCGGTGAGATTTCGAGCCTATCAATTTTTATGAGTTTTTAAATCAATCCGAGTTTCTGATTAACTCAAAGTTCTTTTCAGCGTTTTAATAAGTCGTTGATGATCTCAATCTTTTGTTTTGATCGGTTATGGGAAATGTGTGAAATGTTATCACGAAATTCATGCTAAATATATCTCTAAACTTAATTATCTCGAGATGCATATGGTAATGTGATTAGCAATTTGGACAATGAAGTAGGCCCTCTTTTGTTTAACCCAAAAATATTAGCCATAAAAACGTTGTGAAAAATTATCCCTTTGCAACCCACTTTGAGCCTAATAATTTTTTTTTCCTTTTCGTTTGATAACCCGAAAAACCCAAATAGCCCGAAATTGTGAAAAATTAGAAATTCATCAAGTAAGTCCAAATTGTGCAATAAAAAGGGGCAAGAGAAAAACAAAAAAAAAATGCTTAAAAAAAATAGTGAAAAAAAATGAAAAAAATGAAAATAGAAAAAAGAAAGAGAAAAATGAGCAAATGCCCGAAAAAGCACAAATGGACGTCATCGGGACATTTTCCAATTCTAAACATTCCATCCATTTTCATTATTACCCTTTACACTTTTTAACCCGAAAAGTCCTAACCGAGTCCGAATGGCGAAATTGATTACCGCGTGGAGAGCTAAGATACAAAAAGATAATATGAGAGATTAAATGGTGTGAAATAGAGGTGATGTTCCCGTTTCCTAATAACCGTACTCCGATGATGAGATCTTTTCACCATAAATTTCCTTCTTTTCAATTTTGTATGCGTAAATTTGTGTCCATTATATTTACTCTTTATATCATGCATACTGAGAGAAAACAACCACAATCCGAGTGATTCGTTTGTGAATGCAATCCGTAAGAATTTGAATCAAAACGAATTTTCGAAAAGTAACGTAATGCTCAATCGGTGGAAATTTGAGGTTTAATTTTTGGCTTTTCACACACACACTATGGTTTGAGACATTTGAATATGAATTTATGGTGATTATTTTTTCGAAAAGTTTAAATTGTACAATTTTTAAATATTTTGATATTTATTTGAGTCAATAAAGAATTTTGTGGATAAATTCACTGCAAACCCTCACGAGACAAAACTCGTCCTACTAGGGTAACCTAGAGGCTTGAAGGCTTGTTGCATACGCTAAATGCAATCGCATGCCTGCGAAAGTGGAATTTTATTTTAATAAAAGAATTTTCAAGAGTAGAATTTTGGTTAGATTCAGTTACATTGCCCGGGACGTGCAAAGTCCTAAGTTAGGGGGATTTGACCAAGCGTAAATTCTTCTGAATTTAGCCCCTTAATTTGGTGATTTTAATATCTCGAACAAGGTAATTGAATCATTTTTAGTCCATATCACTCTATTGTCTGTTTTTAACAATATTCCCTAGTTTTTGTGTAATTGTGATGAAGTTTTCAGGAATGGAATGCAAGAAAGGAAAAGAAGAAAATCAGAAGAAAAGTAAAAGGGCAAAAGAGTAAAGTTCCACTCAAAAAATCGAAGGCGACACCAAAAGTGAAGTTGAAGAGCATGAGTTCACAAGAGCATAGGAAGAAACGGCACCCAAATCGGAGTTCTAGATCAAAAGATATGGCTAGTCAAAATTGCAAGGAAAAAGTCAAAGTAAAAGAAAATCGGACCGATCCGATGGAAACCGGAACGATCCGAATTGACCAAGTCCAGTATACCCCGGATGGATAGCAAACCGATGGAAATGGAAAAAGAACCGATCCGACTAGGACCGGATCGATCCGATAGAAATAAAAGAACCGATCCGGTGGATATCGGACCGATCCGAGGGTAATCCGGACCGGTCCGGTCATGTGAAATCCTGGCATTAATTATGCAGATTTTTGGCGTGCTAGATGGTGAAACTTGTGTCACAAGCAAATTGAGCTGTCAATTTCGATACTTTGTGCTATAAAATCCCATGCCCTACATCATTTGGGGAGTTGCTAGGTTGAGAGCTCTAGAGAGAATTAGAGGTTGAATTTTAGGGTTAGATATTGAGAGAAAATTTTCTATTCCTTCAAGAGTTTTCATGAACCCTAGTTTGTAAGAAATTCTGAATTCCAATTCCATTTTTGTTGCTGAATTCAAGTAAAATCTTTCCATTCTCTAGTTTTATTATTTGCAAATTATTTACAATGTCTTGTAGATCCATAATTTTATATGTGAATTTATTCTTGAACCAAATCATGAGTAGCTAAATTCCCAAGGGTTGGGGTACATGAACTCAATCCAAGGCAAATTATTTATGTAGAAAATAGAGGTTAAATTAAAATATTGATTGAATCGTGAAAGAAACTCATACAAACATTGTCAATCTTTTAATATCTTTTGCCCTAGGTACTTGAGATGTTTAAGAATGCTTTGCGAGTATAATTTATCATTCACCGCTTTATATCTATCTTTGATTTCATATGATGCGGGCTAGATCCCTCATATATGTAATGCTTAGAATTTATAAAGATCGGATCTAGTCAATAATTTTAATTTACAATTCTAGTATTCTATACGGTAATTTGTTAAGGATTGAGGGATTGTACCCTACCCTATTTTCTCCCATTTGTCAGATCTAAATTTTTTTCCAATTTTCAGTTTGTTTTTCTTAAGTAAAGTTTTATTTCACTAGAAATTTTCCCAATCATTAATCATCTTTTTGTTTCTTTTAAGAAATCATTTCAAGATTTAATAATTTTTCTTATTACTATTTGGCAATCTCTATCCCTGTGGATACGATCCCGACTTACCGGGTTACTACTTGAGCGACAGGCTTGCACTTGAGCCTAGAGTAAAACGCACTTTTGAGACAAATTCTTAGTCGCGTTAGTATTCAACATCATTTTTAAATTCTCAAGATTTTAAATATATCCCTAATGTACCAATTCACATATCTACTTTTTATGATAATATTGTTAATATAAACCACCATAGTTGAGTCGATTTGCTTCTTTAGTCATAAGATGCTAATATTTTGACCTAAAATTCTTTAGGTTGAATGTCATGGCCTTGTAGTAATAAATACCTAGAGTTATGATGAAGGAAGTCTTCTCTTGATAAGGGTTGAACAAGAGTATCAAATGATAGTTTGAGTAACCGTCCATAAATCTCATGCATTGATGACTACTATGGAGTTAATGGGTTGATTAATCCTAGGGAGAGGAAAGTTATCTTATAGTTGGCTTTGTTGAGGTATATGAAGTCAACACAAAGCCTCCACATTTTTCTCTTCTATCTGACCACAGATATGTAAGAAATCTAGTTAGGAAATCAAACCTCTTTGTTGGAGTTAGCATGAAGAAGATTCTTAACTTTATTCTCCACCGCTTTGACTCTCCCAAGGGTTGAGATTGTCCTAAATGTAGGAGCCACGTGTAGTTGGTGGAAATAAATATCTCTTGGAAGATCGTCGGGATACTAGGCAAGCATGTGTGTCTTCATTCTAAGAAATTAAATGATCTAATATACCTCATCTTTAAGTAATTCAAAGTCGATCATGATAGTTTTGTCTAGTTTGGATGAATCTAAAGGAATAGTTTTGATTTCCTTCAGTACTAGGTCAGTGGGGGAAATCATAGTCTCTTCTACCCCTGATCGAGATCCCTTTGATTGCTATTTTAGTTCATCACCCTCTGAATCATCATCATCTTGACTTTTCTTGAGCTGAGCTTGCTTTACTTTGATTACATCGTTGAAACAGTTGTGTTTTGATGCTTCATCATCCATCCCTAACTTCTACTATTCCTTAGTAGGTCACAAACTTAAGCTTCTAATGGAGCAAATAATGTACAACTCTCATCGTATGGATCCATACTTTGTCCAGGATTGAATTTTAAGGTGAATCAGATTGGATCATGTGAAATTTAAACCCCTAATTAACAGGGCCAACCTTGACTGGGAGCTTAATCTTCCCTAGTGAAGTATCCTCATAGCCATTGAAACCAATCAGAGGACTAAACTTTATGTCCAAGTCCTGGATTTGTATCCAAGTTGGTACATAATATTGACGTGCATGATCTTCAAAGAACTTCCTTTATCGATTAATATTCTCTTTACGTCGAAGTTTGCCATCGGGAGGGTAAGGAAAAAGTCATCCTTATGGGGAAAATTATCGTTAACTAGTTCATCATCTCTGAACATGATTTACCCATAAATATTGATATCCTTATGTTCTCTCTCAGTAAGGATGGAATTCGATACTTCCACCTCTAAAGCTTCATGTACGATAGCTGCAATTCTCACTCTTTTACTCGAATTTTCACCCATGCATTGGGTAAGATCAATATAGCTTTGTATGGCCATGGCTATTTGTTGTCAAGTTATAAAATACCGCAAGTTCATGGGTTGTTAAAGAATAGCGAGTGTACGTACTGGTAGAACCCACGGAGATTTGTCAATTTTAACATTTAAAAGAATTTCAAATGTCCAACTAGACTAAGTTGTTTAGAGATGGGATAAAATATTAAACTAAGTTAACACAAATTAAAAATTTAACTATGAAATATATAATCAAGTGTGTGAGAAAACTAGGAGTTGGATCCATTTATAACACTTTACTAAGACTATGCATTAATTTAAATTCGATTTTCCGATTTTGTAACTCAAATTAAACCAACTCTCGTCGCGTTTGATTCAAAAAATAAAACGTTTAAATTCACAATCAAATTTAACATCTCTAATTTTAGATGATGAAAATCCTATTCCCTTAAAAAAACTCACTTTTAAATTTTAAGGTATAGTCCTTAAGCATGAGATATCAATTAATTTAATAAAAGTACAATCAATCAAAAAGTACTTACACTTACGATGAAAATAATTTTTCAAATAAAGTTGAAGGTTTAAAACATACTCTCGTGTCGTTTTAAAAGAATATCGAATTTTTAAAGCAATTAAACAAGTCGGGAAAGAACCGATAATTTAAACTACACACAATATAAATCAAACATAATAAACTTCACCTAATCCTAGTAAAAAAATTAAGACATAATAAAATTGCAAGAATGAATTATAACTTTCATTAATAAAATAAACTTATAAAGATTGTGTCTTACAAATAATCTTGACAAAATTTATGTCACAAAAATAAAATTATTGGCCCTCAAATAAAAATAACTCTCAAAATAAAACTATCAAAAATTGTTCTAAAGGGTCTTTTTAAAATTCTCTATCAAAATAATGAACATAAAGGCCCTGTTTATAGGCGAAGGGGTGAAGTGGTTGAGTTAGTTTCGAACATTTATTTTAATTGGTTAAAAATGGTTTTTATAAAAATCTAAAATCAATTAAATCATGATGTTCAATATTTGAAATAAATGGGAGTCCTTTTTATTAGTGAGTTTTTTAATTTGAAGAATATAATGATTTGACTACTCAAAAAGGAGTTATATACTCCTAGGAATCCTTCACAATGAGCTCCACAAAAGATTATGTAAAAGTGGTGATCGCTTAAATAAGCTTTGATATTAATTTGAGAAAGCGGTGTGATATTGATTAAACTCACTTCGCAAATTCAAATTGTAAACTTATTTAATTAGAGTCAATTTTTAAACCAATTTAATTCAGCCCTAAAACATAAGTCTTCGCGGGTAAAATCAAACGAACATAAATACAATGTTGACACGGATTTCAGGAGAAAACACAAGAGAGAAAACCTTTTATTTCACTTAATAATATGCACAATGATTAGAAGAGAAATATGCAATGAATATCCAGAGATACCCACAAGAACACACAATTATGAATCATTAATGAATCAACCTAAGAAGATCCACAAAGACACGCAGTCCAATCATCCAAGAACACCCACAAGTACTCCTTATGGCACGCAGTCAACATCAGCCCAGTACCTCCCTCAATTGGCACCTAAATCAGCAATACGTTACTATCCCTATAAGAGAAACTCTAGCAAAGATGTATCTTGGGTTCCAAAACAATTCACTAAAGCATTTGAGATTTTTGTGAATTGAAAAACAAAAGATTGAACCCTAAATGTAAGAAGACAAAGTATTCGGCAGTTTCCAGTTTCTGGGTTCTGAAAAGCGTCAGGCTTTCTTAACGAAAAATGACTCGTTTAACACGCTTAATATAAAAAACTTGAGTCGGCATATCGCTCAAACGAAGTCCTAAAGTCGTTCGAACAAGGACAGATGTCTCTCAAATGACATCGCGCGAGATCAACATGTCGTTTGAACGACGGGCATATGTCGCTCTACCGACAGAGCGAAAAAAATAATTTTTTATTTTTTATTTCAAAAATCTGCCTCAACACTTAGAAAAATATTTTGACGAAAAATAACGCCTCAACACTTAGAAAATATTTTAGAAAAATATACCAACACTTTTAAATGAACCGTAAAGTAACCAAAACACAACCTTACCAAAATTAATCTCGCAGAGGCTTGAATGTTGAAGAACTTTTGATATTCGGGTCCGTTTTCATGTCTCTTCAAACTTGAACTATTCTCCGCCGATTTGTAGCGATATTATGGCCATCCAAGATCCTCACGGTGGGAGGGATGAAGAAGAGGGTATCTTTATGTCGAGAGGATCTTGGTCCCACTCATCCCTCTCGGGAGCGCTTCGGCCGACATCGGTGATGAGGTGAAAATTTTAAAGAGATGGAGTCGCTAGTTTATTTTACTCAAAATAGACAAAAGAAGAGGGATCCATCCCGAAGGGAAGCATCCAAAGGCATACTGATACATACGAAACCAAAATGATTCGAAAAGGGATCGGAGGCTAAGTTAGGAAATGGAAAGGTGTTAGGCACCCATTCCGCCCTTGCGGTCTCTCATGGATTGTTGTTATTTTCCTTTATTTCCCCGTGATATGTGTGCATGTATATATGTAGTGGAGATAGGAATCGTCGACTTATATCATGGAAGAGATAAAGCGAGTCATCCGTAGGAATGTTCCTAAAATAATAATAATAATAGAAAATAGGATTTATGCGATTATCCTAGCGTTGATCATTATATGGAACGATAACTCATACGGAATAATACGCCACTAAGAACAAATATATGTATATGTAAGCATATAGATTTTAGAAGAATTAAGTTAAAGAATATAGAAAAATAGAAAATGGGAGAAAAGTAAGAATAGAACTCGAGTCTCGGGTTTTACCCCGAGACGCCTATGTAGCCTATAGAGGCATCAAAGTTCACATAGTTCGTATGCAAAATGAGGGGTTGGATTTATCCCATAAATCTAATCGAGAACTTCTCTTATATGTGTGTGTTTGTAAAAAAAAGTATTTTAGTTGTGAGAAAAGTGTGAGAATTCCCGTTAGGAATTTATGAGCAAACCCTCTTTTTCTTATTTTTTTGGGTTCTATTTATATGAAAATAAGATATGTGCAATAATACTAAATAAAAAGTATATTAGGATATGTGAGATGGAGAGAATAAAAGTGCTAAGTAATAAAATAAGTTAATGCGAATTTAGGAGAATTTGAAGAGAGAGTTGAGAAAGTTGGACCTTCTTGAAGATCTTGAGCTGGATCTTGGATATTGGAGAGAAGCCCTTACACTTGGGTAATGATGGAGGATAGTTAATTCACCAAGTTTGATGAAAAATATGATGAAAGGTGAAGGTTGGAAAGGGATTTGGATGTGGAAATCACGCTGACTTCGAGAGAGATTTTCTGAGTTCGCTGAAAGTGATGGATTTCAGATCTTGTCACCTTTTGCAATGAGGTCAAACCCTCCTTTTTATAGGCCCATGGCATTATCGATCGACATAGTCCTGGTCCTGCCAATCGGTAGGTGTTTTTAGGCACACTACCGATAGGCAGGGTTTGGAACCTTCCATTTGGCGGTCTCTTTTAGGTTCCTTTGGAAAATCTATCGTAGAGCGCAAATCGTTGATCCGAATTGTGCACAGGGTGAATCTTAAAAAGTTACTATAGAGACCTTTAAAAGTATTTTGGACTGCTCCCCGATCCGGGAGTGAATTTTGGGTCAAATGTGGCTCGAAAGCGTTCATCGGTCCTTTGGACGGGGGATTATCGGACGTAAACGGATCTTTCGTCCACATGGTAAGTCAGAATAGCGCGTGGGGAGGATCATTGGAAAGTTTAGGAGATGTACTTCGACATTATAAAGAGTTTGACTCGGTTTAGGAAGTTGACTTTGGTCAATCGGGGCCCGAAAGCGTTCGATGACCTTTCATAGTAAAATGGATCGTTCATCCGCACCGTAAGTCAGAATTGGGCCTGGAGCAGACCGTTGGAAAGGGCTTTTAGCTACCTTTGAAGATTCATTCAATCTCAGTCGAGCTGAAGAGTTGACATTGCTCAAACGGATCCTGAGAGTGTCTAATGGCCTCCGAATCAAGTTTTGGGGGAAAATGGGTCGTTCATCCGTACCATAAGTCAGAATCACGCATGGGGTGAACCATTGGAAAGGGGATTCAGTGCCGTTTGAAGATTTATTCAGTCTCAATTGAGCTGAAGAGTTTTATGTTTGGTCAAATGGAGCTTGGGAGTGCTCGATAGCCTCTAGGTTAGTACCCAGGGTATAACTTAGGTTTGTAGTGATGAAGGGAGGTTCTAGGTACCTAAGGAGAGTTTAGGGGGTACTTGAATGGGGTGTATACAGAGCCCCACGATGGGTGATTTTGGAACAAACGAGCCGTCGAATAGACATCGCATGATGCCTTTGAAAGAGTATGACCAATTCAGAGGGTCGAGGAAGATTCTGAGGACCTAATGATGAGGATGACCGGTTCTGCGGGTTGAGGCCGATTCTAAGGACTTGAAGATAGGGGTGACCGATTCTGTGGGTCGAAGCCAATTCTGAGGGCTTGAAGATGAGGGTGACCGATTATGTGGGTCGAATCCAATTCTGAGGGCTTAGAGATGAGGGTGACTGATTCTACGGGTCAAAGCCAATTCTGAGGGCTTAAGGATGAGGATGACTGATTCTGTGGGTCGAAGTCAATTCTGAGGGATTAAGGATGAGGATGAACGATTCTACGGGTCGAAGCCAATTCTGAGGGATTAAATTGAGATGACAATTTCTTCGGGTCGAAGCCAATTCTGAGGGCTTAAATTGAGATGACCAATTCTGCGGGTCGAAGCCAATTCTGAGGGATTAAGTTTAGATGACCAATTCTACGGATCGAAGCCAATTCTGAGGGCTTAAATTGTGATGATCGATTCTGCAGGGCAAAGCCAATTCTGAGGGCTTAAATTTTGATGACCGATTCTGTGGGGCGAAGCCAATTGTGAGGGCTTAAGTTGAGATGAATAATTCTACGGGTCGAAGCCAAATCTGAGGGCTTAAGTTGAGATGACCAATTATGCATGTCGAAGCCAATTCTGAGGACTTAAATTGAGATGACCAATTTTACGGGTCGAAATCAACTCTAAGGGATTAAGTTGAGATGACCAATTCTACGGGTTAAATCCAATTCTGAGGTCTTAAGTTGACATGACCAATTCTACGGGTCGAAGCCAATTCTGAGGGCTTAATTTGAGATGACCAATTCTGTGGGTTGAGACCAATTTTGAGGGCATAAGTTATGATGACCAATTCTGCAGGTCGAAGACAATTCTGAGGGCTTAAGTTGAAATGTTCTCGGGAAACTCTGTCGGGGAAATTACCTCATGATTTTAATTTGAGCAAGGGAGATGATTGCTGGGGAAATCCTCGTATCTTTTGGAGGCTTTTCGGAGGAATAGCCAATCTGATGCTATAAATTCCACTAGGGGAGTGATTAGGTGGTCCAGGGTTTGGATGTATTGCTTGGGGAAATTTGAGACCTTTGGGGAATAGGAGATGATCCTGAAGTTTGGGATGCTTTAGGGGTCCTCCATGGACGTTGCCGAGAGGGGATTCACTTGGCTTTTGAGAGTTTCGCTGGGGAAATAGGGGTTCTGCTTGAGGGAGTGCGAAATTTTCTTGGTGAAAATTTTCTAAATTCTCTCCGGGATTTTTAGGAATTTTTTGAGGATGTTTTAGGGTTTTCTGGTATTTTTTGGGAGTTTTGTACGAAAATTTAAGGGGGGGTGTCGATCGGCATGGTGTGAAGGGTGCCATTCGGCAGTGGCATGGACTTTTGGACTGCCTCGAGAAGATAAAGGGGCAGTGCCGATCAGTAGGTTTGGGGTCAGTGTCGATCGGCATGACCCTTGGCTTCCTATAAAAAGGGGTGGGTTCCCCTTATTTTTCACAGCTTCTCTCTTTTTGTGATTTTATTCTGCGAATCGTTCTAGAATTTCACAATCTAAAAAATGGCCACTTTTGTGAGAATTGTGGTACATAGGGAGTCGTTGGCTGTTGACGACTAGGATAATGTGGAGGGGAGGTCTAGGGCGCCTCTTGCTTTGGGGAGTGAGAACTCTTTTGATGCCTTTGAGCTAGTTGTTGACGAGCGGACTTTACTGCAGGAGCCGTCGCGTCATCGCTCTTCTAGGGTGGTGAACCCTGGTGGTTATGTAAGTAAAAAAATTACCTTTGGCACTCGTTTTTTGGTGATTTCCTTTTTTCTTGGATTTTGACAAGGTTTTTCTTTTGACGGTATGATGTTTCTTTGTCGACTACGTGCGCTCGCAGGACGACGAGGCTTAAGGATGTCTGGGAGCACCTTCTACCTGTGGTGAATTGGGTAGTATCGTCAGTAGATTTTGGGAGGCTAGAGTCTGTGCTGGATGAGATGCCTCGTTCGATGGCGGTCTTATGCACTCTAGGGGAGAGGTGGTGGGACACTACCCATACCTTCCATTTTGGCTTCGGGGAGATGACTTTGACTCCCATAGATGTGCAGCATCGATTGAGGCTGCGATGGAGAGCAAATAGAGGTGGGTCGTTCCCTGCGGGTGAGACCGGAGGTGGTGCGGGCGGCGCTCGGTGATGTGGGGAGGATAGTGTCTAGGGACTCTATCCATCTATCACTGCTAGGGGATGTTTCACTGAGTATGGTGATTGGTGTGGAGGACGGGCTACAAGTGAGGCATATGGCTCGGTTGTTTGTCTTGCTGGCGTTGGGGGGATTTCTGGTGGCGTCGAGTGGCGACGTCGTCCACTTATGGTTTTTACCATACTTGAGGATGTTTTCGAACATCCCTCTCTATGATTAGGGGAGCCTGATTTTGCCGACCCTTTATTTTTCTCTGGATGCATTTAGCCGGTGCTGCCAGCAGACTTTTACTGGAGCCACGTATCTTCTTGAGGTATTCTTTAATTTGTGCATTTTCTTTTCATGCATTAGTATTTCCCTTATGCATCTCTTTTTTATCGTGGATTCTTGTCTTTGGAAGACGTGGTTCTATGAGGTGATTGGGTGTAATACCCAGCTGATTGCTTTGAAGGACGAAACTGTTGGGGACTTTTGCCGTTTGTACCGGTGGTAGAAGGCCAATCGACAATCGAGGAAGTATCCTTCTCTGGAGGTGGTGTGACAGGTCTTGAATGGCCTAACCAGTGATAGGGTGAGACTTTTTTCTTCTTCAGTCCTGGTCTTTGTGTGCTCTGATTCTGTATTGTCTTATATCTGCTGGGTATTTTTTAGGTAACCTTTTACCCTTGGGGACGGCTGTTCAGGACATCGGGTCGACTGGAGTGAATGCGCGATAAGGCATTTGCTGGCGCATGAGTTTGGCCACTCTTGGTATCTCAGGGAGAGGGTGGCTCGACAGATTGCTGAGGAGGAGGTGGTGGTGCCACCTGCGAGGCCCCCAAATATTTATGAGGCGGGAGCGGCTGTTGCCAGAGGATTCGAGGATCGCAGTTATGATTGGCAAAATCTATTTGTTATACACCGATACGGTTGTGCCGTATGATTATATGGACTTCGTGACGAGTTGGCTGATGGCGCCCGGCATATATGATGAACTGCCCTTCCCTCCTACGGGTTCAAGTCGGCCAGTGGGGTCCTCCCACAGTGTTGGCGGTACGTCGACATCTACGGTGACTTCGAAGGTCCCCTTTGTCCGATTGCATACCCTTTCATACAACATTTGGCGGGCTGATGGAGGGATGGTGCCTATGTTGCATCATCCTCATGTGATGGACCCGGAGTAATTGGGCTTGATAGAGGAGGTTCTTTGTCCTTTCGTATACCTTTATGTTCTTGGTTTCTTTTTGATTTTTTTTTATCTTTTCTGGTTGATACTGATTTTGCCTTTTCTTGCAGCAAGTACGAGTGTCCACCACTTGGATGAGGGACATTAGGGACTGGATATCTTCGGTGACTGCCCATATTCGGGACGCGGTTCCTGTTCCTTCTTGCTTGGTGTCGTCTGCCTCATTCGGGGAGTAGTCTGGTTCGGGTAGTGGTGGTGCATCATCTCGTCGCAGGGGAAAGATAATGCGTCGCAGGGGTGGGAGTTCTTAGGGAGAGAGGTGAAAGTTAGGTGAGAGAGAGAGAGAGAGAGAGAGAGAGAGAATGTGGGTTCGGACTGAGTCCCGTTATGTTTCTTCTTTTCTTTATTTTCCTGCAAAATGATGTAACACAAACATATCTATGCAATGCAATGGAGTTTTTTATTTATCTTATGTTAGTAATGAATGAATGAATGCATATGAGCTTTTTACTTTGCTGCTGAGATCGTAAAAAGAAATATTTTTGGGATTTGAAGGAAAGTTTTATTTTAAAATGAGAATTTATATAAAGATGGAAGGGGATTTTGAAATTCTATTGAGAATATCAATTTATTTTTATTGAGTTTTCTGATTTTGACAAAAGAGGAAAAAGGTAAGTTTCTAAAAATAGGGGGTTGCCGATTAGCAAGCACCTTGTCCTGCCTATTTGCATGTCAGTCCAGTCTAATCAATCAAAGCTTTGATTGGTACCCTCTTCAGCCTTTGGTACCTTATGGGGCAGGGTTCCCTCCGATTTCTGCAGGGGTTATTTTTTTGTGAGGGTTTTTGAAGTATAAAAAGGGGTCGGGATGGAGTGCTTTCATCACACCTTCACATCCTAACTTTCTTATTTTGTGAGATGGCTCTCCCTGGTAGTGTTGAGTTTGCCAACTACCTTAAGACTTTGGAGGCGATGTGCTCCTATAACATCGACAACGATGCTTTCAACATGCATCGAGTCTCTTTATGGTAAAATCGGCCCATATAATGGAACATGCTGATGGCGGTAGTACAATTTTGGTACCCCGAAGACCATGTATTTCGCTTTGGCTTGGAATGAGTTTGTCTGACTTATGAGGAATTTTATGCCATATTGGGATTAAATCCTATTATGGTGGCTACTATGCCTGAGCTTTCCAGATCTCCTCGGGAGTTGTTGGTTGGACTTCTCCATGTATCGCCCTCGACGGGTAGATCCTTGGTTACTGGAGGAATGATTTCTCTACTAGCGGTAAGACAGTCTGTGCATTTGTAGGAGGTTGGTGATGCTAGATATGCTGGAGCCGTCGTTCTGGGCTTGGTTTCAAAATTATTACCGGTGACTGGGGAACTGCTGGTGGACCCACAACTTGCATCTATCACTTCATGGATGCCATATCATTACAATCTTGAGACGGTGATACAGGCGGAGACATTGAATAGCCTGGATGCCTGGCGAGAAGGTTGTTCTGACTTTCTGAGGGGTAGCCCTGTGATGTTGTTCATGTGGTTGTCTGAAAGACTTCGCCTAGTGACTCCTCTGGGATACCCTTTGTCAGCTTTACCCAACTTCTTTTTGCGCCATTTTATCAGCGTTGGCCTAGATATTGAGAGCTGGGAGAACTGGTTTATGGACCATGGGGATCTAAATCTGCACTGGTTAGTGCTTTGGTGGGGATAATTCCTGCCTATTCTGGAGCTGGGGGAATACCCGTATGTCCTGCTGGTTGGTCTCAGGCATACCTCTTTCTATTTCCCTTGGCGGATTTTGTGCCAATTTGGCTGGGAGCAGGTCGTGCCACCTCGGACACTAGATTTCTTTCGGTAGAAGATCTGACAAAGCGTCTGCGCATGCGTCTTGGCTCTTTGTGGGAGAGTCGGCTTCCGTCGACCAGTCCTTCATAGTCTGTTGGGAGAGTTTGGCACATTCTGGGGATTATATGAAGCGGTTGTGGAGAAAAGAAGTCAGCAAGATGTTGGTATAATAGACAAGACAGAGGTGGATTATCTTATCCGATACCATGGAGGGAGGTGAGGTAATTTCTCTGAGACTGGTTTGAGTTTATCGGTCTATGGAGCGTCTGTGACACTCTATTGAAGAAGAAGAAGCTTAGGGACCCTAGGATGTAAATGATGATGGAGCGGGCTCCTCTAGTATATGTGGATACAACTCTTGGAGAGTTTATTTTGTAATGGGGAATAATTTTAGGAATTTTATTTGGCTTTCTAGGAAGGTAGGGGGGAGGGAGTTATCCGTTCCTTTTCTTATGTAATTGTACCGTAATTTCTCATTAGTGAAATAAATAAGTTTTTGATCATCTAGCTGTGCCTTTTGATGAATTTTTTATTTTTGAATTATCTATACCGATCGCTAAGGCATGCATAATCCTTTTGTTCAAGTATATGTTAAAGTGAACTGTCATTCTCGAAGATAAGAAAAGAATAGTTTTTTTTAAAAAAGAAAGGGACGTGCTCATGTAAGATGTATGAGCTGCCTACGTACCTCTGGAGGTTTTGGAATGTTTTAATTTTTCTGGAAATGGTTTTTGTAGAGGATTAGGCCCACGTAGTTCTA
This sequence comes from Sambucus nigra, assembly GCA_949130495.1. Lineage (NCBI taxonomy): Eukaryota > Viridiplantae > Streptophyta > Magnoliopsida > Dipsacales > Adoxaceae > Sambucus > Sambucus nigra. The sequence continues at coordinate 439,721,458 of OX422219.1, forward strand.
GGTAGAGCGAAACGAAGATTTTTTTTTAGAATAGAAGGGAGATTAGAAGAGTCGTAGTGCGTCGAGATTTTGGACTAGGGGTAAAATTTCTTGAAATGGTCCAAGTTGACTGGACGAGCCATATTTTCTCCATATAGGTCGATGAGCATGGCGGCACCGTCGAGCAAGATTTTCTTTACAATGTATGGGCCGCTCCAATTGGGCTTGAATTTACCTCTGGGGTCCTAGATGAGCTCTACTATTTCTTTGAGGGTTAAATCCCCTTCTCGGAAGCCGCGATACTTGACTCTCTTATTAAATGAACGCGCTATTCGGAGATGGTACCCTTGTATGTGATACAGTACTTTTAGTCTCCTTTCGTCCAAGAGTGACAGCTCGTCGAGACGGCTTTAATGCCAGACCTCCTCACTGACTTGGCTTTCAAGCATGACATGAAGTTAAGGGATTTCTAGATCTACGGGTAGGACTTCTTCCATGCCGTTGACTAGAGAGTAAGGGGTAGCCCCAGTAGAGGTTCGAATTGAGGTTCGGTAGCCCCAGAGGGTGTAAGGGATTCGGTGGGCCCAATCTCGACAGCTTTCGGTCATCTTACTGATGATGGCTTTGAGGTTTTTATTGGCGGCCTTGACTGCACCGTCGGTCTGAATTTGGTAGGATGAAGATTTGTGTCTCTGAATCCCATACTTATTGACTATTTCTGTGACTTCTCCTTCGAAGTGCAACCCGTTATCTGACACTAGCTCGTGCGGGACCCCATATCGATAGATGATGTTTTTCTTGATGAATTTGGCCACTTTCTTGGCATTCGAGACTGCGTATGACTCAGCTTCGACCCATTTGGTGAAGTAATCAATGGCAACTAGGATGAAATCATGCCCATTGGAAGCCTTGGGTGTGACCTTCCCTATGATGTCGATGCCCCAGGTGTAGAACGGCCAGGGAGAAGTCATGTTGTATAATTCTCACGGAGGCAGGTGTTGAAGTTTGGAAAACTGTTGGCATTTGAGGCATCTCCGGACATAGACGGTGAAATCTTGAATCATGGTGGTCCAGTAGTAGCCTTATCGGATTATCTTCTTGGAAAGCATGTGACCGTTCATATGGGGCCCGCATTCCCCACTGTGAATTTTTTGCATTATCTCTTCAATGTCAACCCCTGTGATGCAGTGTAGATGGGTTCCATCGAAGTTCCTCTTGAACAGAACTTTGTAACAGATGATGTATTGGGCGGCCAGTCTTCGGAGGGTTATTCGGTCTTTCTTGTTGGAACTTTTAGGATACCTATAATGCTTGAGGAGGTGCCATATATCATAATACCAGTAATTATCTAGCTCAGGGTCTTCTTTTGTAATGAGCTCAATATGGTAGCAATGGGTTGGTTTATCTTTCTTTTGAACTAGGAAGGGGACCATTGTTATTCCTTCGAGCATGTCGACTATGGAGGCTAAGGTAGCAAGGGCATCGGTTAGGTTATTCTTTGCTCAAGGTAGGTAGTGGAAGGTGATATCCTAGAATTGGGATGCTAGTTCTTCTAAGTGGTCATGTAAGGGTTGGAGTTTCTCATCCTTGACATTCCATTTTCCGAGTTCTTAACCAATGATGAGGGCAGAATCCCCGTAGACATCTTGGCATTGAATTCTTTTCTTGAGAATTCAGTCATGTTGTTGGTGCAGGGGAAATCCAACTTGATGGAGATGGGAGTGTGGGAGTCATCTGGGGCGATCAGAAGTATCCCAATGCCATATCCCTTTTTGTTGGCAGCGCTGTCAAAGAACATTTTCCATCAGAGGTTGTCTTGAGCGGTGTAGAGGATGTTTTCATCTGGGAATTTGGAGATCCAGTTTTCAACTTCTTCCATGGAGTAATCAGCGAGGTAGTCAGATATAGCTCTTCCTTTAATAGCTTTCTGTGTGATGTACACGATATCAAACTCGGCTAGGAGCATCAACCATCGGGCCATTCGACTGGATAAGGCGGGTTTCTCAAGCAGGTACTTGATGGGGTCCATTCGTGATACAAGTTTAATGGGGAAGGCGAGCATGTAGTATCGTAACTTTTGGGTGACCCAAACAAACGTGATGCATGCTTTTTCTAAAGAAGGTAGGAAAGGGATTTGGATGTGGAAATCACAATGACTTCGAGAGAGGTTTTCAGAGTTAGCTGAGAGTGATGGATTTTAGATCTTGTCCCCTTTTGCAATGAGGTCAGTCCCTCCTTTTTATAGGCCCGGGGCATTGCTGATCGGCATAGTCCTAGTCTTACCAATCGGTAGGTATTTTTTGGCACACTGCCGATAGACAGGGTTTGGAACCTACCGTTTGGCAGTCTTTTTTAGGTTCCTTCGGAAAATCAATCGTAGAGCACAAATCGTTGATCCGAATCACGCACGGGGTGAACCATTGGAAAGGTACTTTAGAGACCTTCGAAAGTCTTTGGACTGCTCCCAGGTCCGGGAGTTGTCTTTGGGTCAAATGTGGCTTGGAAGCGTTCGTTAATCCTTTAGACGGGGGATTGTCGGACGCAAAGGGATCGTTAGTCCGCATGGAAACTCAGAATCTCGCATGGGGCGGATCGTTTGAAAGTTTAGGAGATGTACTTTAACATTCCAAAGAGTTTGACTCGGTTTGGGAAGTTGACTTCGGTCAATCGGGGCTTGAAAGTATTCGGTGACCTTTCAGAGTAAAACGGATCATTCATCTGTACCGTAAGTCAGAATTGGGCCCGAAGAGGACCGTTGGAAAGGGGTTTTAGTGCCCTTTGAAGATTCATTCAGTCTCGATTGAGCTTTAGAGTTGATTTTGGTCAAACAGAGCCTGAGAGCATCCGGTGGCCTCCTGATCAAGTTTCGGGGGAAAATGGGTCATTCGTTCACACCGTAAGTCAGAATCACGCCACGGTGCGGACCGTTAGAAAGGGAATCCAGTGGCCTTTAAAGATTCATTTAGTCTCAGTTGAGCCGAAGAGTTTGATTTTTGGTCAAACGACGCTTGGGAGTGCCCGATGGCCTCTAGGTTAGTACCCGAAGTATGACTTAGGTTTGTAGTGATGAAGGGAGGTGCTAGGGACCTAAGGAGAGTTTAGGGGGTACTAGAATGGGGTGTCTATAGGTATACGACATACATTAATGTAAAACAGGATTCATAGAATGGGGTGTCTATAGGTATCTTTTGATATTTTCTTTTTCTTTTTGTCACTATTCATACCCCTTTTTTTCAAACTGATTTTTCACCCTCAAAACTTCACATTTTTAGATTCGTCCCAACTGCAAAGTTGTGAATCTTTTGAAGATCGTTCTGAAAAGCTATGGTATAATCCCAATGAACAGTCGGACAATTTTATAAAAATTATTTAGTACAGTTGTGTCAATCGTGTCGTGTCGCGATGTATCTTAACAAAATTTGCATATTCACTCCTTTATTGTCCAAACTCCTAGGATACGTGTAAAAATAAAAATAATTGGTTCAAATTTAAGGACATAAATGTTTAGAAAATTGCAGAATGTCCCACTTTTCATTTTAGCCCCTAAAATTCATAATTTGCTCATTTTAATTCGGAATTCAACCAAATTTTGGATGAAACTTTATTTTTCTTAGATAAACATCTAGAAATTATTTTTAGGCCCGTAAATTTTATAAAATCATGGTTTCACAACTTAGGGTTGCTAAAATTGTATTTTTTTAATCGCATTTTATTCAAACTTGCCTTTTTTTCTTTTTTTTACTAAAATAACTCTAAATGCTCATTATTGATGATATAACGGGCCTAACAAGGCCTAAATTTGGACATAATTCATAAAAAATAATGCCCTCATAAAATACCCCCAAACCTAAACTTTGTTAGACCTCGAGCAAAATTTAAATTTTAAATCTAACTCACTTTCATAAGAATCATCACTTAGCATGTGCAATAAGCCGTGAAACCCCTAGGTTGCTCTAGTGGACGAGTTTTGTCTCGTGAGGGTTTGCTGTAAATATACCCACAAAATTTAAAACTTGAAGCAATACAAGACACAAAAGTAATATAACCAAATCTCAAAACTTCATAAATATAGTAGAACATTACTTCTCAATCTCAACTTATCATGCGTGTGTGCCTAGCCAGTATAACCAGCCATTTCAAAAGATATGATCGTTACTTTTCTTATTTGAAAGTTCGTTTTGATTTCAAAATCACACGGAATGCACCACAATTGAACATTCGAAAATTGATTAATTTCCCTTGGTATATCTCAATGAAAGAGTTTAAATGAGAAAATTTCACATATACATAATCGAAAGATGGATTTTTTTATAATGGATGGATATGATCTCATGAAAGGAAAATCCAATACTTTTTGAAAACATTGAATCACACCATAAATCCTATTCATCTTTCCTCTACACATTAACTTTACTTGAGATCGATTAGGACTTTCTTTGGTTGTATTGTATGCTCATGCTTTTATTTGAAAGAACGATCTTTTTATAGTTCAAAATTTTTTAGAATATAAAGATTTTTTGGTTTATTGACTTTTAGGCACTTTTCCTAACCGTTCATTTTCTTTTCACTTTTCTATTTCTTTTCAAACTCACATACTATTTTTTTCATTTTTCATTTTATTTTCTCATTCTTTCTTTCTTTCCCTTTTACGTTCTTTTTTTTAAACACAATATACTTGCAACCTCCTTTTCTTTTGGCTTTTTTGCTAATGTAATTTTACCCCGGTATTCTCAAAGAAATGGGTATGGGTTCTTTTTTATAAGATTTTAAACTCTCAGTTGGAGTTGGGTATGTCATTAGGTTTTCAATAAAAGGCTTATTTTTCTTTTAAGGCACAATGGACTTGTAAAAAAATAATGTAAAATGGTGGGATTTAAGCTTAATTTTCAGGATTTCACATGATGGCATAATATCATTTCTCAAGTTTCGTAAAGTTTATTTATGTCTCAAGATTACATACTCAAATTTCTAGTGCTTGAGATTCAAAAAAAATTTAACTTTTATTTTCGGTAATCGAACAAAACAAAGAATTTGATATCCTCAACAAATTTATCACTGAAGGAAAGTTTGAGTTATTTTAATTCGGATTGATTTAAATCTCTCGAAAATGATGAATGGTATTAAATCTCACCAGGTTAATCTCCACATTTATTCATTAAGCATATTGACTTTTGCCTTATTATCCATTTTCGATCATATTATTTGGATACTATGTAAAAATTTCATAAGGTTAAAGATTAGTGAATTAATTATGTATTAAGAAATCATTTCAAAACTCAATTATATTGAAAATATCTTGGGATTTTTTCAAAAAATTCTGATCTTTATGAAGTTTTTTTTAAATACCATCCTTACCACCAAACCTAAATTTTACATTGTCCTTAATGTATGAACAAATAAATATATGTGTGGCCATCCCGATTTCCACGATGTCCTCCTCCTCTCTATCCTTCCTCCCATGAATGGGGGTCGGGGAAAAAAAGGGGGGGATGAGAAATAGGTCTCACACCATCTCGGGACGCTTCGATCATCATCGGTATGGGGTGAATGTAAAGAGGTGGAGTCGTCATTCTATTTTGCATAAAACAGGCAAAAGAATGTGTCGTTGTCTCAAGAGAGTAGCATAAAAAACAAACTGATGCAAACGAAATCAATAGTTCGAAGGATTAGAGGGCTAAGTTACAGAATGGAAAAGTGTTAGGCACCCATCCCGCCATTTTGGTACCTTATGGGCTTGTGTTATTATTTTTCTTTATCTCTCCGTGAAGTGTGTGTGCGTGTATATATATATAATGGAGATTGGAATCACCCAGCTCATACCATAGAAGAGATAGAATGAGGTCATCCATAGGAATGTTCCCAAAAATTATATATAAAATATGATTTTAAGCGTTTATCATGATATTGATCGATATGGTGAAATGATAATATGTGTTGGATAAAACGCTAATAAGGATTACAAACATAACATGTATAGTAATGCAAGAATATGATAAATACAAAAAATAGAGAAAATTGGAAAATTAGAAAATTGGAAAATTAAACTCGAATCTCGGGTTTTAATCCAGGACGCCTATGTAGCCTATAAAGGCATCAAAGTCCACGTAGTTTGTATGTGGCATAAGGGCGGGGTTTATCCCATAAATTCGAACGGGGTTTTATTATATGTGCGTGTGGAAAATGTGTTTTTAATGTTGAAAAACTGTGATGGATAATCCTGTTCGGAATTTATCGGCGTAACCCTCTTTTATTTGTTTTTTTTATTAAAAATAAAGTATTTGCAATATACTAATAAAAATGTGAGATGTTATTTTTTATGAATTAAAGTAAGAACTAGATTATGAATCTAATGTATTTAATGAAAAAAAAAAATAAGGAATTTAAAGAGAGATGGAAGGGTTTGGACCTTCTTTGAAGCTTGATCTTTAATCTTAGATGAACTCCCTTGAATGTGAGACGAATTTTGGATGAGAGAGAATGAGATTTTGCCAAATTGGGTATGAAAAGGATGGTAATGTAAGCTTGAATGGAGTTTCAAATGAAGAAACTTCACTAATTTTGAGAGAATGTTGTTAAGATCACTGATACTGATGGATTTGAGGTGTGATTTGGGAGTGAGGTCATGCCCTATATTTATTGGGTAAGGGGTGGTGCCTATTGGAATGGACATAGCCTTGCAAACTGATAGGTGACCATAGACACACTGCCGATAAGCAGGGAAATGGACCTGCCAATTGGCAGTCTCATGTAGATTTTTTTTTTAAAATGGCCGTAAAACGCCATTCATTGATCCAAATCATGCACGGGGCATTCCATTAGAAAGTTAATTCAGATACCTTCAAGAGTCCTTTGGACCTCTCCCGAGTTCGAGAGTTGAATTTGATTCAAATATGGCTGGAAAGCACACGGTCCTTTGGATGGCAGATCGTCGGGCGAAAACGAATCGTTCGTCCACATGGTAAGTCAGAATCGCGCACGGGGCAAACTATTGGAAAGCTTAGGCAATATAATTCAACATTCCAAAGAGCGTATCTTGGTTCAAAATGTTGACCTTGGTCAATCGAATCCCGAAAGCAACCCGTGACCTTTCGAAGTAAAACATATCATTCATTCGCATCGTAAGTCAGAATTGTGGATGAGTCGGACCGTTGGAAAGGGTATTCAGTTCCTTTTATAGATTCATTTAGTCTCATTTAAGATTAATAGTTGACCTTGGTCAAACGGATCTTGGGAGTTCCCGGTGGCCTCCGAATTAATATTCGGTGGAAAACTGATCATTCGTCCAAACGATTATGCCATTTAGGGCACGGGGTAGACCTTTATAAAGAGGTTTTATTTCCCTTCAAAGATTTAAAGAGCTTTCTCTCTGACGATGAAGTTGATTAGTGTCAAATTGGGGCCCGAGAGCGCCTGGTGGCCTCTAGATCATTTTTCATGAGTAAAATGGTTCGTTCATCTGAACCGTTATGCTGATTTACGCACAGGGCGGACCATTAGAGCGGGTATTCAGAGCCCTTGAAATATTCAAATAGCTTTCACTCTGATAATAGAGTTCATCGGGGTCAAACGGGGCTCGAGAGAGCCCGCCCGATGGCCTCTTGATTGATACTCGGAGTTTGACCTAGGGTTTGTAATGAAATGGGGGAGTGTTGGGGATCTAAGGAGAGACTTAGGGGGGCCTAGAATGTGGTGTTTATAGATACCCTCGATGGGTGATCTTGGAATAAGTGAAATCGTCGAATAGACAACACATGATGTTTTAAAAAGAGGTTGATTTGGCGGACCAAGGGGATTAGGATAACCGATTTAAAGGGTCGAGGTCGAGTTTAAGGACCTAAAGGGAATGCTGGGGATGGCCAATTCTACGGGCTAGGGTCAATTCTAACCTAAAGGAGGTGACGATCGAGGGTTGAGGTCAATTCTAACCTAAAAGAGGTGATGACCATGGGTTGAGGTCAATTCTGACCTAAAAGAGGTAACGACCAAGGGCTGAGGTCAATTCTAACCTAAAAGAGGTGATGACCGAGGGCCGAGGTCAATTATGACCTAAGAGAGGTGATGATTGAGAGTCGATGTCAATTTTGACCTAAAAGAGCTGACAACAAAGGGGTGAGGTCAATTATGTCCTAAAATAGATGAAGAATCAGGTTCTAAGATTAATTCTGACCTAAAAGAGGTGACAACTGAGGGTCGAGGTCATTTCTGATCTAAATGAGGTAACGATCGAGGGACGAGATCAATTCTCACCTAAAAAAGGTAATAACCAAGGGCCGAAGTTTATTCTGACCTGAAAGAGGTGACAACCGAGGGCGGAGGTCAATTCTGACCTAAAGGAGGTGACGACCAAGGGATGAGGAAAATTATTACCTAAAAGAGGTTATGACCCAGGGCCGAGGTCAATTCTGACCTGAAAGAGATGACGACCCAGGGCCGAGGTTAATTCTGACCTAAAAGAGGTGACGACCGAGGGTCGAGGTCAATTCTGATCTAAAAGAGGTGACGATCGAGGGATGAGATTAATTCTAACCTAAAAGAGGTGATGGCCAAGGGCCGAGGTTAATTCTGACCTGAAAAAGGTGACGATCGAAGGCAGGGGTCAATTTTGACCTAAAAGAGGTGACGATCAAGGGCCGATGTCAATTTTGACCTGAAAGAGGTGACAACCCAAGTCTTGAGGTTAATTCAGACCTAAAAAGGGTGACTAATACTGTGGGTTGAAGCCAATTCTGAGAGCTTAAGTAGGGATGACCAATTCTGAAAGTCGAAGCCAATTCTGAGGGCTTAAGTAGAGATGACCAATTCTGAGGGTCAAAGCCAATTCTGAGGGCTTAAATAGAGATGACCAATTATAAGGATCAAAGACAATTATGAGGGCTTAAGTTGTAGTTTTCCTAGGTAAATTGACAGACTTTACTGGGGATATTAATCTTGCGGATCCGCTGGGGATTTTGGGGAAGAATTTGATTTTTAGGTTTCACTGGGGAAGAGGAAATAATTCGAGGGTTGGATGTTTCTTAGATGGGAATTTTTTTATTTTTGTGGTGTCCTTTGGAGATGTTTCTAGGAGGATATCCAATTGATTTGTGGAATTCCACTAGGTAAGTAAGTGTTTCGCTGGGGAAATGAGTATGGTAAAAATATTTTTAGTGAAAAAGGTTCTAAAACTCATTTGGTAATTTTTAGAAATTTTATAGGAATTTTTTAGGATTTTCTGGCATTATTTGGGAATTTTCATAAGAAATTTCAGAGAGGGTGCCGACCGGCATGGTGTGAGGGGTGTCAAATAGCAATGGCCATGGTCTTTTGGACTACCTCGGGCAGGTGAAGGGATAGTTCCAATCAGGTAAATTTTTCTTTCCTCTTGAGACCATTTTTCCTTGATGATCTTTTCAGATACAAATCTTTCTTTGCTAGGGATTTTGCAGGTGACCTTCTATCCCTGGGGGACGGCCATCCAGCATACAGGGTTGACTGGGGGGAATATGCAGTTGCGTCATCTGTTGGCGTATGAGTTTGGGTACATCAATGAGGTAACATCCAATTATGTTTCTTTCCTTTCGAGATCTTCTTGCAGGTTCATCGTTGATTGTGGAAGCTTGGCATTTGACCATATTACCTGCTTGATGTGGAGGCATTATACCTGAAATGATATTCAAAAAGGCAAAAAGATATGCATATTTTGTTTGATTTTCTTGATTTAGTGGCTTACCCTACAAACACTTTAATTTTCTCCTGAGTTTTTATTTTGAGAAAGCGTAGAGAAGAGGGTGTTTTTGGAAATTTTTAAATATATTTGAGTAGAATATGGTCTCGAAGGCTTGGTTAAAAAAAATCTTCCCTTTTAAAAGGATTTATTTTGAGAAAAAGTAGGAAAATGAGTTTTTTGGAATTTTTGAGTGGTGGAATTTTTTAGTGGAGAAAGGCCTTAGAGCCTTTGTTGGTATATGGAAGAGGAGATAGAAAGCTTGATTGTAAAGTGGAGGTTGCCGCCTTCATTGGACTGTGCTGAATATGTTGTGTTGAAGAGATTATATTGATGTTGGAGCTATTGCTTTGGGCCTTACTTCGAGGCTACTGTTGGTGACCAGGAATCTAATAGTGGACTCTCAATTTGCAGCCATCACTACATGGATGTTATACCGTTGTAATCCTATGGTGGTAATACTGACAAAGACTCTAAACGGTCTGGATGCATGGAGGGAAGGCCATTCTGACTTCCTGAGGGGTAGCCCCATAATGCAATTTATGTGGTTATCGGTGAGATTCTGAATGAGGATCCCACTTGAGTAACCTTTATCGGCTGTGTCAAACTTCTTTTCACGCTACTTTATCAGCGTAGGTCTGGACATTGAGAGTGAGGAGAATAGGTTTTTGGAGCATGGGGCCCGAGGCTTGCATTGATCAGTGCCTTGGTGGAGGGAGATGCTACCCATTTTGGAACTGGGGGAATACCAGTATGTTAGGTTAATTGGCGTCAGGCAGACTTCTTTCTACTTTACCTGACATCTCTTGTGCTAATTTGGCTGGGAACAGATTATGCCACCTCGGACACTGGATTTCTTTTCGGTTGAGGACTTGATAGATCGTATGCGCATGTGGTTGGGCCCATCGTGGGAGAATCGTCGACCATCGAGCCGTCCATCCCAGTTTACTGGTAGAGTTTGGCATATCTCCGGGGACTACATAAAGTGGTTGTGGAGAAAAGTAGTTGCTAAGATACTGGCTGAGGAGACCGGGTAAAGGTGGTTCGCCATATCTGACACAATGGAGGGAGGTGTTGTGGTTTTACCCTCACTGGTTCGGGCTTATCGTTCAATGGAGCATTAGTGGCACTCTTTCAGTCAGGGGAAGTTTGGGGACCCCAGGATGTGGGTGATAATGGGGTCGGCTCTTCTAGTAGCTGCGGGTAGAATTTTTTAGGCTTTTGTATGGTGTTTGGTTATGTAACTGGGTATCCTAGTTGTACTGTGTGGGAATGATTTGGAAGGACTATTTTTGTGTAGTGGGGCTTATTTTTATTTTATTTTAGGAAGGTAGGAGTAGACTGGAAAGGGAAGTCATTTGACTCCCTATGTTAATGTAACTATACCGAAATTTCTTAATATTGGAATTAAAAAGTTTTTGATCATCTAGTTGTGCCTCTTGATGAGTTTTTGCAGTTGAATTATCTATACCAATATCTAAGGCATACATAATCCTTTTGTTCATGTACATGTTAAAATAAACTGTCATTCTCGGGGACAAGAAAAGAATAGTATTTTGTGAAAGAGAAGGGGGTCGTGCTCATGCGGAGTGTATGATCTGCCTACGTACCTCTGGGGGTATTGGAAAAAAATTTAGTTTTACTTTTTAAAGCAAAAGGATTTTTATAGGATCAGGCCCCACGTAGTTCTTAGTATAAGTAAATGGAGATTTTTTTTATATTTTTTTAGAATATAAAAGAGATGGGGAAAGTCCTAGCGCTTCGAGATTAAGGGTAGAATTTCTTGAGATGGTCCAGGTTGACTGAACGGGCTATTTATTCTCCGTCAAGGTTGGTGAGCATAGCGGCTCTGCCAGACAGGATCTTTTTCACAATGTAGGGGTCGCTCCAATTGGGCTCGAATTTTCCTTTGGGGTCCCAGATGGGCCCTACTATTTTTTTAAGTCCTAAGTCCCCTTATCTAACACCGTGGTCCTTGACTCTCTTATTAAATGATCACGCTATTCGGAGATGGTACCCTTTTATATGATATAGAGCCTTCAGTCTCAATTCCTTTAAGAGTGAAAACTCATCAAGACAACCAACCTTCCTTATTGACTTTGCTTTCAAGCATGACGTGTAGTAAAGGAATTTCTAGCTCCAGGGGTAGCCCCAGTAGAGGTTTGAACTGAAGTGTGGTAGCCCTAGAGGGCGTAAGGGATCCAGTCAACCCAATCTCGACAACTTTCAATCGTCTTGTTGATGATGTCTTTGAGGTTCTTATTAGTAACTTTAATTTCTCTATTAGTTTGAGGTCGGTAGGTGGAAGATTTATGTCTCTGAATCCCATACTCATCGACCACTTTTGTGACTTTTGCCTCGAAATGCAACCTTTTATCTAACACCAGCTCATACGGGACCCCGTATCGGCAGATGATATTTTTTTGGATGAACTTTGCCACCTTCTTGGCGTTCAGGACTGCGTATAACCTAGCTTCGATCCATTTGATAAAGTAATCAATGGTGACAAGGATGAATTCATCCTCATTGGAGGCTTTGGGTGTAACCTTCCCTATGATGTCGATGCCCCATGTGGAGAACAGTCAGGGAGAAGTCATGTTGTATAATTCCCATGGAGGCAAGTGTTGGAGGTTAGATAATTGTTGGCACTTGAGACATCTTCGAACCTAGGTTCTGCAATCCTGAAATATAGTAGTCTAGTAATAACCCTATAGAATGATTTTCTTGACAAGCATATGGCCATTCATGTGGGATACGCACTCCTCGATGTGGATCTTCTACATCATGTCTTCAATGTTAGTCCTTAAAATGCAATATAAATGGGTTCCATCAAAGTTTCGCTTGAATAATGCTTTATCGCAAAAAATATACTGGGCAACCAATTTGTGAAGGTTGCTCGATATTTCTTGTAAGAACCTTCGGGATACCTACCATGTTTGAGGAGGTGCCAAATATCATAATATCAACAATCGATTAGATCAGGATCCTCTTCTGTGATGAGCTCAACGTGGTAACAATGGGTTAGTTTTTCTTTCTTTTGGACTAGGAAAGGGGCCATTATTATTCCTTCGGGCATGCCAATCATGGAGGCAAAGGTAGCGAGGGCATCGACTAGGTTGCTCTTTACTTGGGGCAGGTAATGGAAGGTGATATCTTGGAATTGGGAGGCCAACTCTTCTAAACGGGCATATAAGGGTAAGAGTTTCTCGTCTTTGACTTACCATCTTCGGAATACTTAACCAATGATAAGCATCGAATCCCCATAGACATCTAGGTATTGAACTCCTTTCTTAAGAGAAACTTTGAGGCCTACCGGGCACACCTCATATTCAGTCATGTTGTTGGTCCAGGAAAAATTTAGTTTGATGTCAATGGGAGTGTGAGAGTCATCAGGGGCAATTAGAAGTAACCCAATGCCATATCCTTTCTTATTGGTGTTGCCGTCAAAGAATATTTTCCAGTGGAGGTCTTCGTGTGAGATACAAAGGATATTCTCATCCAAGAATTCAGAAATCCATACATTGGTTTCTTTTATAGGGTTTTCAGCGAGGTAGTCAAAGATGGCTTTTCCTTTTATAGTTTTTTGCATGACATACACAATATTAAACTCATCTAAAAGCATCAACCATCGGGCCATTGAGCTGGACAGGGAAGGTTTCTTGAGGAGGTACTTGATGGGATCCATTCGGGATACAAGTTTGATGGGAAAAGTGAGCATGTAGTGTCATAGTTTTTAGGTGACCCAGATAAGGGCAATATATGCTTTTTCTAAGGCTGTGTAGTAAACTTAATACCCGACCAATTTATGACTGGCGTAGTAGATGGCCCTTTTTTTTAGGTTTCTTCAAGGTATTGGCCTAGCAAAGCCCCAGCTGCTGTGTCAGTTACGTTAAGGTATAAGAGTATGTGGAGACCACGCTGCAGTAGCCTGAGTATCGTAGGTTGGGTTAGGTATTGCTTGATTCAGTCAAAGGCTACTTGTCAAGCTTCGTTAGAAACTTCAATGGGATCCTTTCGAAGGAGTTTGAAGATGGTTTCATGAATGGAAGTCAACTGGCTGATGAACCAAATGATATACTGTAACTTTCTAAGGAATCCCCCGGCTTCCTTCTCCGTTCGGGGTGGTGGCATCTTGAGTATGGCTTTCAGTCTGGCAGGATTTGTTTCTATCCCTTTTCCACTAACAATGAATCCTAATATCTTTCCTTTGGTAATGCTGAAGACACATTTGTGTGGGTTAAGTCACATCTGACATTGTCCTGGTCGCTCGAAGAATTTTCGGAGAGCAGGAACGTGGCCTTCCCTAGTCTTTGACTTGGTAATCATATCATCCACATAGACCTCTACTTCTTTGTGTATCAGATCATGCAAGATGGTTGTAAAATCCCTTTGGTAGGTACTCCCTGCATTTTTAGACCAAATGGAACAATAGTGTAGCAAAAAGTTCCCCAAGGTGTGATGAATGCGATTTTCATATGATGATCCAGGTGCATCTTGATCTGATTGTATTTGACAAACCCATCAATGAATGACTTAAGAATGTGATTGATCGTGTTGTCCGTAATCATGTCGATATTGGGCAGCAGATAATCATCTTTCATAGGCCTTGTTCAAGTCTTGGTAGTCGACACATATGCGAACCTTCCCTCCTGATTTTGGCATGGGTACGATATTGGCTAGCCATATGGGATATTCGATCACACGAATGAAACCCACGTTCAACTATTTGACCACTTCTGCCATAACTTTGAGTAACTATTCAGTGCGGATCTTTCATAATTTTTTTTACCGATTTGCATTCTGAAAGAGTTGGAATCTCGTGCTGAGCTATCTCGGGATAAATGTCGGGCATGTCGTCACAGGACTATGCAAAGACATCCATAAATTCCTTCATTAATTCTTCACGTTATGCACGCTCTTTCTCGTCAAGGGTGACCTATATCCTAATCTCATACATTTGGCTACTAGAATCGAGATTAATAATAACAGTTTCAACTTCATTAACTTGAACGCAGTTATGCTATTTGTTATTAACCTTATTTAGATCAGTTAAGAATTATTCATTTTTCCAAATCATCATCATTAAAAGTTTGATTAGTTACAAGACAATTAGTGTAAGGCACAACAAGATACTCAAAATCTGTATTTATTTTAGTGATAGGAAAAACAGCATTGAGAACCTTATCGAAGGAGGTCTCGATTACATAAGAGTAAGGAGGAACAACAAGAGAAGGGGAAATGGGATAAACATCCGGGTTGGGTTGAATTTTAGCAGGTGGAACTGGTGTAGCATGCCAGTTGAGGAGACGTGTATCAGTAGCTTTGATTAGGCGAGATAAATCCGATGATTTAGCTCTTGACTGGATCATGCGGAGTGTCAGCAACAGTGTTTGTAAGTTGAAGGAACCCTCGGAGTCACTTTCCTCGAAATCTCCGATATCAGTTATGGTTTCTTCAAGGAGTGGTTGCACATAATGCTGGGAACTTTCAACCCATGAGTAGTTGTCTTGGAAAAATATCTCCATTCGAGGTTTCATTTTCTTGTCCATATTATCATACCATGGTTCATGAAAGCCACAAAAGGGGAAATCTTCACACTCTCTAATGAATCTTCCATTCAAGGAATCTCTTGAGACAATCTTGATGCATTATAGACTTCTCTTCAATCAAGGCTGACAGATCATTCTGAGTTCTTTTACTGATGGTTGATAGCCCAAATCATAAGGAGGAAAATATTTCTTCAACATAAAGGGTTCAAGTATCCATTATTGTCTTTATTCCAGTCTCAGTCCCGGCATGAAGTGCATGTTTTTTAACATTTGGATCACATTGACATTGCCATGAGGGTTATACTCTAGACAAAACCTATCTTTGAAATTTTCCCCTGCTAGGAGTAGAAGTGGCTCAACTCGAAAGCCTAATAAAATCATATCATTCACCCCATGTTGTATCTCAATTATTGAATTACTAGTGCTTGCATTCTAGGCATTATCGTCGTTGCCCAAGATGGCGATGACCTCCGATTGGCGAAGAACTTCAGTTTCTGATGGACGGAAGAAGTCACATCTTTAATGCTATGGATCCATGGTCGTTCAAGTAACATATTGAAACAAGATGCGATATCGATGGCTTTGAATTCAAAAGTAGGATTTATAGGGCCAACCCTTATTGCAAGATTTATGGATCCCATCACTTCTTGACGGGTACTATCGTAAGCACGTACAACGGTAGAGGTTGGAGCAAAGTCGCTCATTTTTAGTCCTAAACAATTGAGGGTCCTCAATGGGAAGACATTAAGGGTTAATCCATTATCGACAATATAGAGTTGGATAGTCTTTCCCATGGCTTCAACAAAGATATTGAGAGCATAATTATGGTTTGGCCCAATCTTAG
This sequence comes from Sambucus nigra, assembly GCA_949130495.1. Lineage (NCBI taxonomy): Eukaryota > Viridiplantae > Streptophyta > Magnoliopsida > Dipsacales > Adoxaceae > Sambucus > Sambucus nigra. Next base: position 439,737,533 of record OX422219.1, read on the forward strand.
GGATTTCTTCTTTGGAGAAAGATAGCATTCTAGTAGAGTTCAGGGATCCGAACAGATTTACTGCTTCTTCTGGAGTGGTAGAAGGAGCAACTTTGGGTATAGTGAGAAGCTTGGTCAAGGCATTTCGATGCATCTAGGAAGACATAAAGAGTCCCCACAGATGATATTTTCTTGGGTCTTCTTCAATTAATAGAGGATCTTGCTTTCTTCAAGGGTCATTTCGATCATAAGATGGTCTTCAACACTTTTCCCTTTGTTGATTACAGATGGTGGCAGGTTTGGGACTTGGTAATGCCTCCCTGACTTGGTCATATGGTTCATAGAAGAGGGAAAAAATATAAACCCCATTTCCTCATCAATCTCACAAGCTGACTATAGGTCTAGTCTTTTTTGGACTTTGCTCTTCATCTGGATTATCAAATTCGTCTCCCCATTCGGTGGCAACGACATCATCTTTCCATGAAAATTCAATACACTCTATAACCTCAAGGTCCTCTTTGTATAGATCCTCCCATTCAACATGGAGATGTTAAAGTGAAGGGACCATGCCCCCCTTTAGTTTTAAACTATCAAGTAAGTCGAACATACTGCAAATATCCTCGGTCTGTCAAAATAAGTTCACTATGATCTGAACAACATCATCTAGACTGACTTCATCAGTTGGTACCACCCAATTATCTGACTCTAGGGCCCATTTTTTAGCTTCCAAGAATAGCACACTGAATCTTTGGAAGTCAGTGGTCATCTGGGAGGGCAGTTTCAGCCCAAAATTTAAGAGTTGGTTCAACACTTTTGATAATTCCATATCTTTACCTCCATAACGGGTACGGACAGCAATGCATTCTTTGGTAAGGAGTGACAGGACTTCATTGGCGAAACTGGTAGGGTGTAGGAGAAAATATGGGCACACTTAGAGAGGTTTAGGAGAGTATATGGGTATGATGGGTGATTTACTTGGTACGGTTTGGGTAGATGGGTCAAATTATGGGTCTTCTTCTAGGAAGATGGCATTTGTATGATTTGAAAGTGGATTATGGGTAGTGTTTGGTTTAGGATTGGTCAGTGGGGCAATGATATCGCGGTCAATCAGACCTTGGATCATATTTTGTAGGTGGAAACACTAGTCGGTGGTATGGCCGGCAGTTTGGTGAAAGTCACAATGGGCATCTAGTTTAAAAGTTTTGGGAAGTGGGTTTGGTAATGGGTTTGATAAGGTTTTGGGGAAGTGGGTTTGATAAGGTTTTGGGGAAGTGGGTTTGATAAGGTTTTTGGGAAGTGGGCTTGATAAGGTTTGGGAAGTGGGTTTAATAAGGTTTGGAAATTTTTAGGAAGTAAGTTTGATAAGGTTTCGGCTTAAGAGGGCCTAGTAAACTTTATAAATGGGAGCGTGAAGCTCGGTGTATTCCTTCTTGATTGGGTTTGGGCAGCTTTCTAGTGCCCATGAAGTGGTAGGCTCAGAGATGTTGTTAATGGTTGAAACTGCGGTACTAGCACGCTTTTCAAACTTTTTACGAGAGAACTGTCCAGATGCTTTCTTTGGTTCAACTTATGTCTTGGCAAGACTTTCTTCGATCTCCACTCCTTCTTCTTGATGGGCTCAAAAATGAGGGTAGTACTATCCTCCTATCGTTTCTCGGACATGGGGTAAGAATTTTTTTTTCACGATACTGACTTGCTCCCCTTTGGAAGGCCGATTAGTCATGGTGGCTACTTTTTCTCTCCACCTTACTATCAAGTTGTTGACTGATTCCCTAGGGTTCTCCTTGAGCATCTCTAAATCACGGTGGGTGACTTTCAACTCTTCATTGTATTTTACTATGGCATGAATTCGCAGGCAACGTCCTCCCAACTACGGATTCTGGACTCCCCAAGAGATAAAAACCATCGGAGAGCATTGTGTTTCAAAGTCTGTTAGAACATTTGGTCCATTATTTCCTCAGAGGCCCTTAGGATAGTTATGGCTTGGTGATAACTATGGAGATGCACAATCGGGGGGTCCACTACCCCCGAATTTCTCAATGTTGTGCATCTTAAATTTTTTTGGCAGCCTTTCTTTAGTATAAGGAGACATCTGACTTTTTTAAACTTCTTGGTCAATATCTTGAGGTCCTTTTTTACCTTGTTCAACTCTTCCTCTTTCGGATCAACAGTCACAGGTAAGTTAGCCCCTGGCTGGACAAGATTCGACATGGGGATCTGGCCTCGCGGCGGCGCATTACGTGGAGCATGCTGATATTCCTCAAGAACCCAAATAGGCTCGGGTGTGGGCGAACCCATAGCGCGAGGGAAGAGGACTTCGGGATTTTCAGGAACAAAGACCCTATTTTGTTGCATCTCATGAACCTCGATTTGAAAGTTATCAATATTGGTAGTGAGCTGGGCTAGAACTATCATCAGATTCGGCTGCACATTCGATGATTGGTCTATGTTCTCCATGTAAAGCGGATGAATTTTAGACTTGGGGGAAGTAGCGAGGGAATTGATGGAGCTTCGGGGTAATTCGATGGAATACCGAAGCCAATAGGGAGCCAGACCAGGGGTATGCGATTGACCTGAGAATGAGAAAAATACAAATTTATGTTTGAAAGAGAAAGAGGGAAAACTGATATATTTTTGAAAAGAATGGAAAATATTTTTGACATTTTTTGGAAAAGAGGAGGAAAAAATGGTTTTGGGTAAAAGGGAGGAAAAATATTTTTGGTATAAGGAAAGGAAAACTGTTTTTTGTATTTTTAATAAAAGAAGGAAAAATGTTTTTGACACCTTTTGGAAAATAAAGAAGGAGAAGATGAGAGACGGGTCTCAGCATGATTATTAATGTATTTATTATATTCTCACTTGTATTACCTAAATGCAAAAAGAAATGTCGGACATGACTCAAGCCTGGGAAAATTGGGTTTGAAAAATATGTAAGAATATGGTTGGACTTGTTGCCAGGCTATGGGTAGAGTCATGTTTTAAAAAAGATGAAATCGTACAACAATTTGGGCGATATGCCAACCCGTCATTTCGATAGAGTTTCAGGTAAAAATCGATAAAATAAATATGAGTGCGCTAGGTTTGACACCTATATGTGGGTATGCAGATGGTGGGTTAATTGGAAGGGTTCCCTTCTTTGGCATGACTTCCACGATATACGTCTTGCTTTTGAGGGAAATCGGTATGTGTGGACATCCCATTTGATATACCTGAGTATACGTAAATTACCTCACTGTATACTTCGTCGGGACAGTACATGTGAGAGCGAATTCGATATACTCGACGTACGTGAACGAGTTCCCTACGATATATCTTCTATTATGACTTCGGTCAAGCAGTACAATGCGGGGGGAACCATTTGATATACGTCGAAGGTACTTGGCGATTGGAAGGTGAGAGTCATATCGCTTAGGCTAACTACGACCTATCGGACCAGCACCCATCACGAAGTGACCCCCCATTTACGGGACAAAATTTGGTCAATAGCAATGCTCTTTGGTGAGTAGTGTGCAAAAATGCATGATTCTTGATTAGTACATTATGGAGAGAGTATCTTTATTTGATGAGAATTTATACTAAGTAGGGGATAATGTATAATTATAAAAAGTAAATCTATACTAAGCATGGATATGTGAGAGTGAGTGATGTGTAGCTATTTACACGTGAGTGTGTGGTAATGAACCTAGGCATGGATCAACTACAAGCGGTGGGTGATAAGTGTGAGTAAGCATGGATGTATACAAGTGTGATAAGTGGAGGTGTGTGTTAGTCACACCTAAGCATGAATATGCTAAGTGGTGTGTGCAACATATGGATATAAGTGCCCCTAGGTGCACGTGGTGTGAAGTGTACATGGAGAGTATCTTTAAGTGTGTGAGTGAGTAGTGATATAAGCATGAGGTATATATGTACTAGAAATAATAAAGGAGAACAATGGAATATACAGGTAGGGGCATACGTACACAAGAAAACAAAACACCCATGCAAACAGAGTATATCCCTCTTATGAAAAGTAGTCCCCATCGGATTCGCCGCTATGGTCATCCCGATTTTTGCGATGTCCTCCCCCTCTCTCTCCTTCCTCCCATGAACGGGGTTCGGGGAAAGAAAAAGAAAAGATGGGAAATAGGTCTCGCGCCATCTCGGGACACTTCAGTCATTATCGGTGTAGGGTGAATGTAAAGAGATGGAGTAGTCAGCCTATTGTGCACAAAATAGGCAAAAGAACATGTTGCCGCCTCGATAGATCATCATAAAAAACAAACTGATGCAAACAAAACCAAAAGTTAGGCACCCATCTCGACGTTTTGATCTCTTATGGGCTTGTGTTATTGTTTTCCTTTATTTCTCTGTAAAGTGTGTGTGCGTGTATATATATATAATGGAGATTGGAATCACCCAGCTCATACCATATAAGAGATAAAGTGAGGTCATCCATAGGAATTTTCCCAAAATATTATGTATAAAATATGATTTTAAGCGTTTATCGAGATATTGATCGCTATGGTGAAATGATAATATATTTTGGATAAAGCGCTAACAAGGATTACAAACATAACATGTATAGTACTGTAAGAATATGATAAATACGGAAAGTAGAGGACTTGGGGAAATTGGAAAATTAGACTCGAATCTCGGGTTTTAATCCAAGACGCCTATGCAACCTATAAAGGCATCAACGTCCACGTAGTTCGCATGCGACATAAGCGTGGGGTTTATCCTATAGATTCGAATGGGATTTTATTATATGTGCATGTGTGGAAAATGTTCTTTTAGTTTTGAAAAAGTGTGATGGATAATCCCGTCCGAAATTTATGGGCGTAACCCTCTTTTGTTTGTTTTGGATTTTTTATTAAAAATATAGTATGTGCAATATACTAATAAAAATGTAAGATGTTAATGTGTATGAACTAAAGTAAGAACTAGATTATGAATCTAATGTATTTAATGCAAAAAACAAGGAATTTAAAGAGAGATGGAAGGATTTGAACCTTCGTTGGAGGTTGATCTTTGATCTTCGATGAACTCCTTTGAATGTGAGATGAATGTTGGATGATAGAGAATGAGATTTGGTCAAATTGGGTATGAAAATGATGGAAATGAAAGCTTGAATGGAATTTCACATGAAGAAACTTCGCTGATTTCGAGAGAATGATGCTGAGATCACTGATGCTGATGGATATGAGGTGTGCTTTGGGAGTGAGGTTATGCCCTCTATTTATAAGGTAAGGGGTGGTACTGATCAGCATGTCCCTAGCACTGCTAATCGGCAGGTGACCCTAGACACACTGTCAATAGGCAGGGAAATGGACCAGCCAATTGGCAGTCTTGTATAGATTTTTTTTGAAAAAATGGTCATAGAAAGAAATTCATTGATCCAAATCGTGCATATGTCATACCATTAGAAAGGTAATTCAAAAACTTTCAAGAGTCATTGGACCTCTCCCGAGTTCGAGAGTTGACTTTGGGTCAAATGTGGATCAGAAGCACACGTCGATCCTTTCAACTAGAGATTGTCGGATGAAAACGGATCGTTCGTCCGCAAGGTAAGTCAGAATCGCGCACGGAGTGGACCGTTAGAAAGGTTAGGTGATGTACTAAGACATTACAAAGAGATTCGCTTGGTTTGGAAAGTTAACATTGGTCAACCAGTGCCCAGTGACCTCTCGGAGTGAAAAGGATCGTTCGCCCGCACCGTAAGTCAGAATCGCACATGGGGTGGACCATTGGAAAGGGTATTCAATGACCTTCATAGATTCATTCAGTCTCGTCCGAGCTGAAGAGTTCACCTTGGTTAAACGGAGCTCGAGAATGCCAGGTGGCCTCCGTATCAATTTTTATGCTAAAACTGATCATTCGTCCGAACGGTTATGCCATTTTATGCACGGGGCAGATCGTTGGAAAGGGGTTTTAGTTCCCTTCGAAGATTCAAAGAGATTTCTCTCTAACGGTGAAGTTGATTGGGGTCAAATCATGGCTCAGGAGCACCCATTAACCTCTAGATTGATTTTTTTATAGTAAAATGGTTCGTTCGTCTGAACTGTTATACCAATTTATGCAAGGGGTAGACCTTTGGAAAGAGTATTCATAACCCTTCGAAGATTCAAAGATCTTCCGCTCTGACAATAGAGTTGACCTAGGTGAAACGGGGCCCGGGAGTGCTCGATGGCCTTTAAATCAGTACTCAAAATTTGACCTAGGGTTTATAGTGAAATGGCAGAGTGCTGAGGACCTAAGGAGAGACTCAAGGGGGGTCCTAGAATGTGGTGTCTACAATATGAACAATTTAAATAAAGTAGAGAAGTAAAAGGATGATATTACCCATTCATTCCACTTGTTACTAAATTCCAATCAATATCACATGCCTTTCATCATATACCAAAAGACAGAACAATTGGAAGTTAACCCAATACACAATATGCATATAGAAGGTCCATAAAGAATGCAGTGAGTGTGATTATGGTGATGCACAGTCACATTATAGCATAAATGGTCAGACCTGAGCATACTCTAATAGTGGAATCTCAAATGATACCTTACACTTATTTTGTCGTCAAAATCGAGAATGAATAAGTCGAACGATACTCTAATTATGTCTTCAGTCTCACCAAAACACTTGAATGACCAAGATGATTGACGTGGTGGAAAAGGAAAATGCAACGTGATAAAACACGTGTTACTAGATGAAAATGCTCAAATGATTTTCTCACCCATCTCGTCACTGATACATAAATCTCACCTGTCAGCATACTCTTAAAAGGCTCGGGTTCGCGTTCACAGAGAAGAAATTAATATATCCTATCATCCCAGTCTCTTTCCTCTAGTGAAGAAATAAGTCCGATACTGATTGGACTTCAATAGTGAGATCCTCGTCAATTAGGATGCATTCTTCCTCAAAATCTATAAGACTTGTGGTGACAATTATTATGAAACACAAATAAATATGAAAGAGGTAACAATCAAGAAAAGATAAATAAGATGTCAATCACACAACAACGGTTATACGTGGTTCAGCAAATAGGTGCCTACGTCTACGGTGGTTCAGTCAGTGTTATTTCTCTATATTCTGAAGAATAAGTACAGAGAATACAACTTGTCCTTTGCCCCGGACTTAGGGTTTAATTTATACATGTATGTGTTGGAATAGTGGGGGTGATGGGTTCCTTCTTATTAGCCATCTCCTCTACATGGGATCGCGTTCCCCCACAACTTCTCCTCATGGGATCGTGGGGTAATTGGATTAATACAAAGGTGATGGGCCTGGTCTTTGGGCCGCTAGGGAGAGGCTACTCCACTACTAAAAATAGACATTTTTATGACGGGAAAAAAGGGTCATAAAAGGTTATTTATGACAGTTTTCAAAGCTTTAAAAACCGTCGTAATGTTGTGTGTCATAATAAAATCGATGCTGACAAAACCGTCATAACAACCATCCTATTACGACAGTTTTTCGTACAAACTGTCATTAACAATAATGTTGTGTGTCATAATAAAATTGGTGTTGACAAAATCGTCATAACAAACCATCCTATTACGACAGTTTTTCATACAAACCATCATAAAAGGTACCTATTACGACAGTTCCTTTGTTAATTATAATGACAACATACATAAGACAGTCATAAAACACACCTATTTTTATATGTGAACTGTAAACCGTCATAAAAGTTTTTTCCCCTTCTTTTTTTGCATTGAATTCTATTATACTATTCAAATATCTCAAACATGTAATGCATAAAACTACGATTTGTCAATTCAAAGCACAAATTTCCATACTCAAAATAGCAAATTCCAAGTACCAATATTACTTGAACAATAAGTAGATAAAATGTCATTAATATTTGAAAATTAAAAAAAATATAAACACCAACAGTTTCCCAATTGACTTCTAGACAACCCATAAATAAAAAGATATCTAAAATGACTTATACTATAAACACAAAAATTAGCAAATTAAACTGCAACATTAGCTCCATTCGTGTAGCATGAAAACCCAATTTAGCAACAGCTACATCGGATACGCAATAGGCAACAACGAGATCGATATATGAACAAAAGAAGGAAACAAAGAACAGTCAACAACTAAAACAGATTAACCATATAAAGAATATAGCTTAAACAATAATGATATTTTAATATAATATCGAGCATCAAAAAAGAAATATTTGCATAATTTTAAAGTTAATTTTTACTTCATTCTTTATTAAGGCGTGGGAGAGATAAATGGGGAAGGTTTTATGAAAATTTTGACAAAATTTCCTTTGTTTTTTTAATAATCCAAAATTAAACATGATATGTTTAAACAACCACAACAATATAAAGCCCACCTCGGTCATTCAGCATCATCATCAACAACAACAACAACAACAACAACAACAGTATACATCCCATCGCGGGTATGCACTATCAACAATAACAATACAAATACCACAATGCACATTCACTATCAATAATAACAATATAAAGACCACCTTGGGGATTCACAATCAACAACAATTGAACTATAATACCTGCTCACATTGATTAACCTGACTCGGCACTTAGTGAGCAATCGACAATATAAAGCAATTGAACTATCCAATGCTAAAGTATAAATGGCTATCTACTGAAGTGCATATGAAATTGGATTGGAACCGAAGTCTTGTATATACATGATACACTCATATTGTATAATGACTTTCATTAAACAAAATCATACGATTTGTAGCTGGAGTAGTTCAAATTATGACGTGGATCCAATTTCAAGTACATGGAAATGCATGGTTCATCTTTTTGTTTTTAAGGTGAGAGTATATTATATCCATATTCCTATTGTATTTGTATTTACTTGTTTAGATAGTAATCAATAAACCGTACCTATGACATGTTTGATCAAGTCCACACACCTAATAAAATTCCAGAAACACTAATTTTACTCCAAATTTATCATGAATATCTTTGATTACAAATGGACCATTATTCACAAATGCCTATTGTTAGTGGGTAACTTTGTAATCTTAAATAGTTCCTATTTTGCTTACTTGATTTTAAGTATTAGAAACGGGAGTTGACTATTAAGTTAGGATGTACAAAAGAATAAATTAGAACTGGGGGTACTGATTTTAGAATAGGGACTATTAACTTGGGAATAACTAACAATTAGACAACCATATCACTCATTTTCCATTACCTCTTTAGGATTGACCAACATTCCAACTATACAATACATATATAGTGTCCTAATTCTCTACCTTTGAATCCATGGCCCCTAGTAGAATTAAAGAAAAAAATATTCATAGCCTCTAATGATTCGCACATTATTGAGTTCGAGTAACCTTAATTTATGCATCCTTGACAATGCATCAGTTTGTAATCGATGAGGAAAATGATTATCTGAACGAGGAATATACGAAGAGACGAGAAAAGAAGTCAAGACGACAATGCTTTGATGAATACAATCGGAATAATCTTGTAAGTTGTTGATAGCTGCTTGTAGTTGCATATTAGGCAAACGGTTATCGGATTAGGACACGATTACTTCTAACATATTACTTTGGTACATTATGAGGTGCTTGTGCCGATTTCCGTGAATATTTATTATTGTTTTCAATTTTTCATCTCATTATCCCATTTCAACCCCGAAACAAGAGTGTACTAGTGAATTTATAAAATCAAGTGTCCAATGAGGACACGATCACTTCCCAGAAGTTTATTTTGTATCTTTTGGGGTATGCGTGTCTCTCTGTATAGGACACTTCATTGTTATTTTTAATCTTTGCCCCCTAAAGATCATTTTTAACCCTAACACGAGCATATAGTATTCAAATTACTAAAATGAGTGTCCGAATAAAACACGATCATGTCACACAAATTACTTTGGTACCTCGTAAGGTGTTTGTAATTCTATCTAAGTATTTTGGTTTCAATATTATGTTATCTGCCCCATAATCTCATTTTTCACGTCCCTTCTCGCAAACCGAATTTTCAATTAGCTCCTTTCAAACTCCTATCACCACTCCAAATCAATCCAGGTTTTTAATTGGCTCACCCTCAACCTCCTATCATCACTACAAATCAAATGCAAAAAATAATAATAATAATAATAATAATAATAATAATAATAATAAAGATCAGTAATTAAGAATTAACCTACCTCTTATTTTGAACTGTTGTAACTTCAACATCCAGAAAATGAAAATTTGTTATGGAAAAAATAGCTACCTGTCAAATATCCATAAATGAAAAACATGTGCATCAGGGACAAGGCCAAAATAAGGTAAGAACATAACACAAATCAAGTACATCATCATCTTAAGAAAACACATTTTCTTCCAGTAACATCTTGACATTTAGCATGCTATTTCCATATATTCAAAACCTGTGGAGATATTACATACCCCTTGTAAGAACCCATGTGATAATCTATGTATAGAATCCACGACTTGCTTATTACCATTTCTATAATTATTAGTAGTAGAAATTTCATTACCATTCAAAATAACATAATTCACAATCCGTGAGCCACACAATCCATAATAATTGGTGCTATAAAATAAATTCAATGAATTTTATAGGTGAAGGAAGTTTTCAAATAAGATCATCAAAACTAACATTGACTACTCAATTGCATAGGATTTCCATATAGTAATGTCCAACAAAGCAAGATGGCATAATTCATTTAACGTAAGAATGTGTAAAATCAAATAATTAAGCATTCTCATTTTAAAGGATAACCTAGATTTATGTAAAGAATATAATAGAGTAAAATAAAATTAATAGACTAAACACGGTTGTTCCATCACATTCAAATGAAACTTCAACAACCAGTGACATCATACTTAAATTAACTCCAATTCTACCAACAAAATTAATCCAACCAGACACTAAAAATAAAGACCATCATTTTTTTTGCATACTAATATGCTTTAAAAGCCCTAATTTTAACATATTTCCAAACAAACACAACAATCAGGGTTACGCTAAACATAAAGTAAATCTCAAAATGAAGAAACGAAATTGAAAAAAAAATGATTGGTGATGTGAACGAACTAGTGAGATTTTATACAAAACTGAAATTGAAACTTTTGATGGCACACACTCTGTGTACGAAATAGTGAGGATTTATATTTATTTGTTTGCATATGTGTGTATATATATGTGTGTCTATGTGAGTATGTGTGTGCATCTGTGTGTGTACGTGTGTGTGTGTGTGAGAGAGAGAGAGAGAAAGAGAGAGAGAGAGAGAGAACACCTGAGTTATAGTCCCTCTCGATATTTTCCGTAGTTGAGTAGTCCGAAGACATTTAATTCGACGATGAAGGCGGAGAGGAGGAGGAATCTGAAGAATTTGGGTGAAAAGTGAGGAGCAGGTTACTTTTGGCAAAAAGATTCGAGAGTCAGATTGGGGGAAATCTTCGCGCCTATAAATTTTTGGAGCAAAAATTATCCGTCATATATGTTATCTTAGGCACATTCATATTAGATTTTTTCCAAAGAGGGTCGTAATATAGATCCCTTAATATGACTTTATGTTAAAACTGTCACGTACATTGCCACTAATATTATTATAACGACAGTTTACAATTAATATGTCATATAAATAAGAGTATTGTATTTTTAACGACAATTTTTTGAAAACTGTCATAAATTCATTTTTTTAAGTGTCATAAAAAGGTATTTTTCTTGTAGTGCTCGTCCAGGCCTATGGTGCTAAATTCAGGGTACCCACAATTGCCCCTAAATTTGTTGGGCCGTTTCTACAGGTCCAATGAATTTAAATAATCAGCTATTATGGTTGATTTCTTTGAAAACTGTGAAGTTACTTTGGCGGCACCCGCTTCGCTATCCGTGCGCTATGATTAGACTTGAAGGCTCGTTGGAATAAGGCGCATTTCTTTTCGTCGCTTCAGACTTTTCCAGCAATCTTCTATCTTCTGAGAGCTCTTGCGCTTAGTACCTTCTGTTTTCGATCTCTACTTTCGTTGCTTCTTCGCCATTTGACCTGATCTTCTGTTTTGTAAGTCTCTCGCGCTCTTTGCATTTTCTCTTTGGTTTGTAGTTTTTCTTGTATTTTTCCAATGACGAAGATTGGAAATAGGTCAGTAACTGAGTTTAGAAAATTCTATAGTATTCCTGAGTGGGTAGAGATTGAGTGTTGTGCCTCGCCTCCTAGGAACGTTAGGGATATAGAGGATGCACATTGGATTCACGTCCTGTTGCTCTCCCAGGGGGGACTTACCTTCCCTCCTAATGATCTATTTCTGCACTTCTTTAGCTATTTCAGTATTGTGCCTGCACAATGTTCGCCCAACGTATGGAAAATAGTGAACGGCGTGCATAGGATAAATCAATTATATGGCACAAAGTTAGGGCTTGCCGAGGTCTGCTTTTGTTACTCCTTTTCTCGAACGAGTTCAGGTGTTCTGTACCTTAAGGCTAGGAGCCCTGATAGGGTATTGGTAGTAAATCTACCTGATTCCCATAAGGACTACTAGCAAGAAGGTTTTCTTGTCAGGAATTGGCAACTTTCCCCCCAATTTGAAGGGTCGAGGTCTGAGAGGTTCACTGTTCCCTTTTATGGGGAAGAATATATAGGTAGATGTCAGATTATTGTTTCAACCTTTGCTGACTGTGTGATTTTTCTAACTTCTCTTTGCTTTTTATTTTACAGCGAAGGCAAAGAACTTGGAGCCAGCTCTCAGCGAGGTTCGTATCTCGGAACTGGTGAAAGCTTGGAACATCAGGGAACCTTTGGGTGACGACGAGCATCCTAGGTCTGCTGCTTTTCTGCTTGAATACAAGAACACAGGCTCTAGCTTCATAGCCCGACCTGTGGATAGTGTTCCGGACTTCGACTCCTCCGAAGAGATTTCAGCTGAGCCTATCCAATTGGACGAAGAGGAGAGCAGCTCGGAGAGTGAGCCTGCAGGTGTTAGTAATTTGGGTGCAGGTAGTGTTGACAGTAGCAGTTCTTCGAGCACTTCCAACAGTTCTGGTGAAGAGATGCCTCCCAAGAAGAATTTAATCAGAGATGATGATGATGATGATGATGATGATGATGATGATGTGCTTCTTGCCCAGAGGTCCAAGAAATCAAAGACTGCCTCCGGGGCCATAGCTACTGGTTCTCGGCCTTCTTCTCAGGAGCAAGAGAAGAAGAAGAGAGAGGAGGAGCAGGCGAGAGAGAGAGAGAAGAAAAAGGAGAAGGAGAGGAAGAAGGTGGAAGAGAGAAAGAGAAGGGAGAAAGAAAAGGAGGAAGAGAGGAGGAAGATGGAATTGAGGACCAAAACTGGTCAAGCCTTGGTCCCAGTATCTACCTTGCCTGAGGGGGCTTCGGTGGCTACCTCTCCTCAGCTTGCCCCAGGCTGCTCGAGAGGGCAGTCCTCCCTACAGATCGTGAGAGGGCGTCGGGGTCCGATCAACTGGCTTTGCAAGCTAGCCAGAGGCTTGCCTTGGTAAGGTTCTTCTTTTAATTCTCAACTTCCTTCACTCCGTTTTGATGGTTTCTTCTTTCTGATCTTTCCCTCGTTTTTTGCAGTTTGTGACCGACTTTACTGTGCTCTATCGCTCTCGCGACGAGCTGTTGAAAAGGAACAGCGAGCTGGAGCAGTAGAAGTCTACTCTGGTGGCCAGGGGTTCTCAGCTGGAGGCCGATCTGAAGGCTGCTGATGCGGCTCGAGCTTCATCTGCCTTGGCCCTTGCTAATTCTGCTCGCGAGAGAGATAATGCTGTCAGGGAGCTTGGTGAGCTGAGGAAGTCGTATGATTTGGTATGCTCAAGCAAGCTAGACTTTGCGGAGAAGAACAGGGTTCTGGCCGAGCAGCTGGAGGTGGAGAAAGCCCAGGCAGCCACTCTTAAAGAAGATTCGTACAATTCTGGCTGGGCTGCTGCGTATGAGGAGGCCGAGGTTCAGATAGGCTATATCAGCCGTCTGAACTTCAAGAAAGGGTGGAACAAGGCCCTCGTGGCTGCTTGGGTGGATGTTGCATCCCCACTCTTTGACGAGCATGATCCAGGGCCAAAGCCAGTCGTGGATGAGGACCCAGACCCAGCTGCTGAAGGCATCAATCCTGCTTCTCAAGCGAGTCCTACTGATGCTCCCTTGGTCAAGGGGGCAGTGGACACCCCTGCAGAGGGTAATGCCCCTGCTGATGCTGATAAGGACAAGGGTCCATCCACCGAGGTTGCTAACTGATAGGACTTCTTTGTAATTTTTTTTTTCTTTTTTGATCTGATGTAACTTCGCTCATTATCAATGAAAAGACTTTATTTTTCTTCATGCTGATCTTTTTCTTCTCTCCTTCTTTAACTTGTAGTTGGTTGATGTGGATGACTATATTCCTGTTACCTCCCAATTAGGTAGGACTCTGGGTCCTAATGCAAGCCCTGTAGTTCGCCAGGCCTTCGCTAGGCTTTGCAGGTTTGCTAAGACAAGGAACCAGAAATATAAGGATCAGTCCGAGCTGGTGGCCAAATTGAAGGACAGGCTCCAGGAAATGGAAGATATCATTGCTTCAGTGCAAGAAGAAGTTAGCGAGCTGAGAGCAAAGTTACTGGAGGCCACCGAGATCAACCAAGTCGTGGAGTTTCTTCAGAGGGAGAATGAAGACCTGAGGCGGGAGGTCTCGAAGCTTAAGGAGCATTCGTCGAGCACCGCATCGGCAGTCTTACAAGGCTCTTCCTCGTCGCGAGCTGCTCGGCCTCCCCTCCCGCGTGATGGTAGGAGTACAAGGGGTAGGAGTAGGGAAGCCGAGGAGCGGCGTGAGAGGGAAATGGAGGAACTGCGCGGCGATGTTCGGCGAGCTTATGTGACTGCTGCTGGGCTCCAAAGGGACGTCACCCGACTGCGGCATTTATTCAAGAAGGGCCCTCGCCAAGTGTGGACTGATGGCTATGATCAGGGCTCGCTGGATGCTCCCACACGGTTATCAGAGTTCGAAGAGCTTTCCTTCATCAGGGGGTGGTTGAGTGCTCTCAGAGAGCTGTAGGTCCCGCTGAACTCGATATTGTGGTATCGGCACGAGATGTCTCCCTCTACTCTGATGCCCAATCCATTCAGGCGAGATGATCGATGGATCCCCATCGATGCTATCCCCCGGCGACTATTGGAGTTGGACGCAAGTGAGGTCGTGGAGGAGTTCGATCCTGCTCCTGATGATGGGAGGAGAGCTAAAGTTGCTGACTATCTTGTTCGGAGGCTTCCACCTTCATGATATTTTGTTTTTTAATAATTGTAAATGCTTTGGGCGAGCTTCGCAGACTAAACATGTACTATTATTGTTTGTAAATATAAAAGATTAATGGAAAGTTCGAGTTTTGGGCGATTTTTGCCGACTAAACGTGTTCATCCAATCTTTTCATATTTTTTTAGCTTTACAATCCTTTTTATCTTGTCATGTGAGTGTCCGCCCAGTCCAGTATTAAGAATACCATTGTGCCCTTCCTTTACCTTTTAGGTCGTGTCGTCACACTCCCTTAGGCCTAAGTAGGGCAATTGGCGAGGACACACCTGTTATTGGATGTCTTTATCCGGTCAGGATTTTGTTTCACCAAAGTAGGTTTGATGCCTAAGAATACTCTGTAGGGCTTCATATATTGCCATGGGCAATGCTATGAGGTCTGTCGTGCTTCATGACGATGACCTGAGGAGGGGTATCCCCCCTTCTATGCCAACCATTATACCTGTGATTTGAAAAGGATGTGCAATAAGATATAATTGTTACTTTTTAGAGAGTGATCAACTGAGAGATTTTTATTGGTGAAATGAGAAATAAACTGTCTTTTCCCATAAGGAGTACAATAAAAGATCTAACAATAGAACCCCTAAAAATAGAATTTCTTGAGATTAGCTGCGTTCCATGCTCGTGGTATCTCTCTGCCCTCCATTGTTTTCAAATGATAGGCACCTTGCAGATCGTTTCTAATTATCTCATAAGGTCCTTCCCAGTTCGGGCCCAGTTTACCGTCTGATGGTTTCACTGTGTTGCCCAGGACCTTTCTTAGAACATAGTCCCCCACTTCTAATTTCCTCGGATTGACCCTTTTGCTGTAGTACTTCGCGAGCTGTTGCTGATAGCTCGCTAGTTTTACTAGGGCAAGTTCCCTGCGCTCGTCGGCCAAATCAAGTTCAGCGAGCAAATCCTGATCGTTCTGACCCTGCTCGACAAGGTCGGATCTCATTGTAGGCAATCCTGTTTCTAGTGGGATGACTGCCTCCATACCATATGCTAGTGAGAATGGCGTTTCTCCTGTGGCTCGCCTAGGAGTCGTTCTGTACGCCCATAGGATATGCGGTAGCTCGGTTGTCCACGCGCCTTTGGCTTATTCTAACCGCTTCTTCAATCCAGCGATCACTGTCTTGTTGGAAGCCTCAGCTTGTTCGTTGCTTTGAGGGTAAGCCACCGAGCTGAAGTGGTGCCTGATCCCGTGTTGGTCGCAGAAGTCCTGAAAAGGGCCACTCTCGAACTGTGTTCCATTGTCAGTGATGATGGTTCTGGGGATCCCGAATCGAGTGATTATATTTTTCCATATGAACCTCATCATGTCAGCATCCCGGATGTTCGCCAGTGGTTCTGCCTCGATCCACTTGGTAAAGTAATCAGTTGTGACCAACAGGTATTTGCGATTGCCGGCAGTGGTGGCCAGTGGTCCCACGATGTCCATTCCCCACTGGGCGAAAGGCCAGGGGCTGGTTAGGGATTTTAACTCGCTGGCGGGCTGGTGGACCATGGGGGCGTGAAGCTGGCATTTTAGGCATCTGCGGACATATACTGCGGAGTCCTTTTGCATATATGGCCACCAATAACCTTCTTTCATTGCTCGGAAGGCTAGAGACCTTCCTCCGACGTGACTCCCACAGATTCCTTCGTGAAACTCGTGAAGCACTGTCTTGACATCGCCTGGGTGGACGCATCTAAGGAAGGGGCCGGAGAAAGATCTTTTATACAAGTCGCCTCCCGTGGATAAGTGAAAGCGAGCAGCTTTGACTCTTATCTGGTGGGCAGTCCTCTTATCTTCTGGGAGCGTTCCGTTCTTCAAATAGTCCCTCAAGGGATCCATCCAGCTGGGGGCTGGTTCTAATTGGAGTATTGGTTTCGCTTTGGTCAGCTCGCAGTTGGGGTAAATGCTCGGGCAGCTAAGGAAATCGATATGGATGATCCTTTTAAGGCTGGAATCAACTACCGAGCTCAGGGCTGCCAAGGCGTCAGCGTGGCTGTTCTGCCCCCTGGGAAACTGTTGGATGTTGATTTCTTCAAAGTTCGTCATTAAGTTTTTCACCAGGGAGAGGTAGGCTGCCATCCTCTCATCCTTCGCGTTATAATCTCCACTTATCTGATTGGAAACTAGTTGCGAGTCTCCGAATACCTATAAATGCTTTGCTCCCAGAGTTTGCGCCCTTTGGAGACCTGCTATTAAGGCTTCGTATTCTGCTTCGTTGTTGGAGGCTGCAAATCCCAGCCTAATTCCTTGCTCGAGGACTGTATTTTCTGGAGTGATGAGAACAATTCCTACTCCTGCCCCCTTTGAGTTGGAGGCTCCATCAACGAATAGCTTCCAGCTTCCCCCTGTAGCCTGGCTGTTTTGTTCTGTTGGCTTAGGCTGGTCGAAGGGTTCTTCGCCTGTGAATTCAGCTATGAAGTCAGCAAGGATTTGACCCTTGATAGCTGTCCTTAGTTGAAATTGGATGTCAAACCGGCCGAGCTCGACTGACCATTTAGACAGTCTGCCCGACAAATCCGCCTTCTTTAGGACAGCCTTGAGGGGGTGTGATGTAAGGACAATGATCGTATGAGCTTCGAAGTAATGCTTCAGTTTCCCCGAGGACATTACTAGGGTGAATGCGAGCTTTTCCAATGGCAGGTAGCGCTGCTCGGCGTCTATCAAGGTTTTGCTCACGTAATAGACTGGATGTTGGATCCCTGTAACTTCACACATTAGCGTTGAGCTGATAGTATGGCTGGATACAGAGAGGTAGAGGTACAAAGGGTCCATTTGCTGTGGTATGACAAGCAGTGGTGGGGAGCTTAGGTAGGACTTGAGCTCGTTTAATGCTTGCGAGCAACCTGGGGTCCATTCTACTGTTTTGCTGCCTTTTAATAGTTGGAAGAAGGGCTTGCATCTCTTGGAGGATTTAGAAATGAAACGATTTAGAGCAGCGAGCATTCCAGTGAGCTTCTGTACATCGCGGATTGTGCGAGGAGGTTGCACCCGTTTAATTGCATAAATCTGGTCCGGATTAGCCTCTATGCCACGCTTGCTGACCAAATACCCAAGGAACTTTCCTGACTGGACACCGAAGGAACACTTGCTCGCGTTGAGTTTCATTCGGTATTTCCTGAGGATTCCGAAGGTACTTGATAGGTCCGAGAAGTGATTTTCCTTCTCCTTGCTCTTGACGAGCATGTCGTCGATGTAGACCTCCATCGTGTCTCCCATCTGATTCTTAAACATTTTAGTAACCAGCCGTTGATAGGTTGCCCCTGCATTTTTTAGCCCAAAAGGAATGACCTTATAACAGTATAAACCAACCGTCGTGATAAACGCCGTTTTATCCTGATCTGGTGCATACAGGGGAATCTGGTGATAGCCTGAGTATGCGTCCAGGAAACTCATTCGTTCGTGAGCTGCAGTGGCGTCTACTAGTTGGTCTATTTTCGGAAGAGGGAAGCTATCCTTGGGGCAGGCTTTGTTGAGGTCAGTGAAGTCTATGCAAACTCTCCACTTCCCGTTGCTTTTTGGAACTACCACTGGTTTGGATAACCATTTGGGGAATTGCACTTCCCGTATGGACCCTGCATCCAGCAGTTTTTTGACTTCTTGTTCTATTGCTTTGGCCTTCTCGGGAGCAGTTCGTCGTGCCTTCCGCGCTATCGTCTTGAATGTGGGATTGACGTGCAACCGATGGCAGACCATATTGGGATCGATTCCTGGCAGCTCATAGGGTTCCCAAGCGAAGACATCTATGTTGCTTCTGAGTAAGGTTAATAAATCCTTTTGCTCTTGGTCAGTGAGTGAGGTCCCGATCAGGAAGACTCTGCTGTTGTCGCCTTCTCTAGAAATTACTTCTACCAGGTCCTTTACAACACGCTCGGAGGGGAGGAGCCTGGTCTCTTCCACTCCGGGCCTTCCATATTTTAATTGCTATTTGGAAGGGATTGCACCTTCCTCCACTTTCTCGCTGGCTTGAACATTTTTTTTCTGGCTTTGGTCGGATGGCCGCTATGAAGCACTTTCTCGCCATCGCCTGGTCGCCATGTATCTCCATCACTCCCCGCTCGGTGACATATTTGAGTTTCTGGTGGTAGGTCGAGGAGACTGCCTTCATTGCATGAAGCCATCCCCTGCCGAGGATGGCTTGATACGGTGAATCGATGTCGACCACCAAGAATTCGATCATTTTCGAAACATTTCCAGCGAGCACTGGTAGTACTATCTTTCCCAGAGGCATGGTCATTTTTCCAGCGAAGCCGACCAGAGGAACAGTGGTTCCCTTTAAGTCGGCGATGTTCAACTTTAATTTTCTGAACAGGTCGATGTACATTACTTCGGATGAGCTTCCTTGATCGACGAGCAGCCTGTCGATATCAAAGTTGGCTATCCTGAGTGTAATGACTAAGGCATCGTGATGTGGGGTCCTCACTCCCACAAGATCTTCATCCGTGAAAACAATATGCTTGTTGTAGTTGATGTCCTCTGCTCGCCGGCGTTTTCCTGCCTGTGATTTCGCTGGATCAATTTGAAAAGCTTGCATTACTGCTGTCAGCTTCTTTACCTCCATCCGAGCTGAGTTGCCCTGGATTTGCTTAACATCGGATACTCCATGGATTACTGCGAATTCGTGTTCGGTGTCATCTTCCAATACGTTATCGGGTTTTGCCTCCTTGTGGACAGTCACTCTCTCTACCTTCCTTTCCACAAAGTCATTTAAATGTCCGGATTGGGACAACTCCTCGAGGTGGGACTTAAGAGCCTTGCAGTGCTCGGTCTTATGTCCTCCCTCTTTGTGGAAGGTGCATCTCAGCGCATTGTTTCTTTTCGATGGGTCTCCTCCCATTTTTCGGGGCCATTTGATGAACGGCTCATCCTTGATCTTCGCGAGAATTTTGTAAATTGGTTCTTTGAAGACGGTGTTGACCGCCTGGAACGACTTTGCAACGTCAGGGCTCCCTCCGTTCTTGGAGCCATTCTTGCTCCCATTCTTTCCTCCTTTTTTCTGGTTATCAGCTTTCTCACTTCCCTTCGTGGAGAGCTTGGCTCGACCGTTTTCTCCTACGTTAAGGCGGGTGACATCTTCCACCTTTGCGTATTTCTCAATCCGGGCCATCAGGTCATCAATGGTGGTTGCTTCCTTCTTTGTCAAGGATTGGTAAAGGAGGGAAGAGCTAGGTAGCCCAATTTTGAATGAAGCCACTGACACCTCTTCCGCGCAGTCCTCGACTTCGTTGACTAACTCCCAGTACCTCTTCGCGTAGTCTCGGAGTGTCTCCTGTGGAGTTTTCTTCATTGTCAATAGAGCGTCCATCCTTTTGAGATGGGAGCTGCTGGTGATGAACCGGGCCGTAAAGAGCTCGGCCAGGGATTTGAAATTTCTGATGGATCAGTGTGGGAGTTTCTCGAACCATTTCTGGGCCACGTCATGAAGGCTCGAGGGAAAGATACGGCACATCAGCGCATCTCGGTGATTCCAGAGGGTCATAGCCTGCCGGTACTGCCTGACATGATCAATGGGATCAGTCTTCCCGTCGTAAATCTTAAAACTTGGAATAGCAAACTTTTTGGGAGCTTCTTCTTCTTCAATTTCCCTTGTGA
This sequence comes from Sambucus nigra, assembly GCA_949130495.1. Taxonomy (NCBI): domain Eukaryota; kingdom Viridiplantae; phylum Streptophyta; class Magnoliopsida; order Dipsacales; family Adoxaceae; genus Sambucus; species Sambucus nigra. The sequence continues at coordinate 439,758,299 of OX422219.1, forward strand.
AGGGCGATTTCATCTGGGTTTTGAGGGCTCTCCTGGTGAGTTCTCTGGTTGACCTGGTGCCGCGGTGAGCTGGATGTTGGTCCATTTCTCTGCGGACTAGGTTCCGTATGTTGTCGTCGCTGCGAGCAGGGCTCTGATAGCGGCGAGCTTTTCTCAGTTGCTCGCGGAGGTCGTCGTCTGAGTCGCCACCTTTGAACCCTTGATATTGCCGCCTAGGGCTCCTTCCTCGGCTGCGAGATTTGCTCGCCTGAGGGCTAGGAGTGCGATAGGGGCGTCTCCTGGTATCAGGATGTAGTTCTTTTTCCAGTTTTTCCAGTCTTCTTTTCAAGCGAGCATTCTCAGCCTCATACCTGCGAGAAGACTCCCTCTGCTCGTGGAGCCTTGCTTCGTATGCATCGATCAATCTGGATATCTTAGTGGACCTTGATGGTCCTTGACTTTTTTCTGAGGCTGGCCTTTCTAAGCGAGCCCCTTGATCTGAACGTCGGACTTCAGACCTAATCCTGCGAGGAGCGGGTGGCTCCTGAATATCTCCTGCTTGAGGAGCGTTGCTGCTGTGACCAGACATCTTAGATTTTTTCTTGGCGTGGGTTCTTCTCAGGGAAAGATAAACGGTTCCCACAGACGGCGCCAATTGTGGTGACAATTATTATGCAACACAAATAAATATGAAAGAGGTAACAATCAAGAAAAGATAAATAAGATGCCAATCACACAACAACGGGTATACGTGGTTCAGCAAATAGGTGCCTACGTCCACGGTGGTTCAGTCAGTGTTATTTCTCTATATTCTGAAGAATAAGTACAGAGAATATAACTTGTCCTTTGCCCCGGACTTAGGGTTTAATTTATACATGTATGTGTTGGAATAGTGGGGGTGATGGGTTCCTTCTTATTAGCCATCTCCTCTACATGGGATCGCGTTCCCCCATTACTTCTCCTCATGGGATCGTGGGGTAATTGGATTAATACAAAGGTGATGGGCCTGGGCTTTGGGCCGCTAGGGAGAGGCTACTCGTCCAGGCCTATGGTGCTAAATTCAGGGTACCCACAAGACTCATAGCTAAAAATAAATCAGCTGGCCAGCCACGTAGATCGATTGTATCACTATCCCGTGAGGTAGTGATATCGTTAACTTCTCGAATGTACTTGACTTCATTCTTTCCCTCATCAGATGATAGCCCATCTAACTTAAACATATTCAAACCCATGGTCATGTTCCCAAATGATAGGTTCACTTGACCACAACAACATCGAATGACAACATCAGATGTTAAAAAAAGGGTCGACCGTCGAGATTTGTGTGGATGAGTTTAGTAGGTGTTGTGTGTCTAGGACCACAAAGTCTATAAGAAAGACAAACTCGCCTACTTTAATAAACACATCCTCTAAAACACCTCTAGCTACCCGGATCGATCGGTTAAGGACAAGGTCATCTTAGTGGGATTTAACTCCCCCAAACCTAGTTTCTCATATTCGGTGTACGATAGAAGATTCATGCTTTCTCCTAAGTCTAAGAACGCTTTCTCGAAATGATGTTCCCCAATCTTGATGGAGATCGTCGACGTCTCAGGATCCTTATACTTGATGAGAATTTTGTACAAAATAATTAAGCTAGATTGCTTGATAAGAAAAGTTTTCTTGGGCATGTTGGTGTTTCTTTTGAATACACAAAGGTCATTTAGAAATTTGGCATAGGACGGGACTTGTTGTATAGAATCAAGCAGTGGGATGTTGATTTGTACTTGCTTGAACACTTCCACCATCTTATCAACTTGTGCCTTTTTCTTTTGGGGAACCAATTGTTGGGGAAATGGATCTTTGGGGACATAAATCTCTACAGGTGGCCCAAAATACGAGGGTGGGTAGGGGGTTGGATCCATGGGTGGACATTGCTTCTTCTTATGTTTATCAGATTCACTGTCGGGGGTAATGAAATATTATTTTTTACTTCTTTATCGTACCTAAGCGTGATGATGGCTCTGACATTCTCGTGGTTTGTGATGAACCGGCTTTGTCTTTAACAAAATATTGACCTTTAGGCATGTTCCCTTTAGGATTGGGCTCAGTTTGACTTGGGAATGTTCCATTATTCCTCTCACTCAATTTGTTCGCTAGTTGTCTCACTTGAACCTCGAGTTTGGCTATGGATTAAGTATTTGTGTGCACACTCTGGTGGGTGGATTAGAGGACACTTTGAGTCGACTGTTGGAATTGGAGGGTACTTTGAGCAAGCATATTTACCGTATCCTTTAAAGCTTGGATCTTTTGGAATGAAGTATATGATGGTAAGGGGGAGTTCTTTTAGAATCTAGTGAGTGAGTTAGCTAAAGACTGACCAAAACCTCCTTGGTACTAACCTTTAGACCATGAAAGATTGGGTGGTCTCACCACCCCAAGTTGTACGTATTGGAATATAGGTCATATGTTTGGCCTATTTTGGTATAGGGAATTTCCTTGCTCGGCTAAAACCTTGTTAACCAAGAGAGTGGAATAATTTTTAACCAAATGATCAAATGCATCATAATGTAGACACATCGGGTGGTTACGTGCTGGATGGTTGCAGGTGGGGCATGGGTTCCCCTTTATTCATCTCCAAATCTTCTAAATGATGTGCCAAGGTGGATATTTTGGCATTTAAATCAAAACATTGTTTGACATGGTGAGATAAACCCTCATTGGACGTGCTGGACCTAGATTCTATATTGAGTGCCCATCTCTTGGACTTTTTCTCCATGGCTTCTAGGAATACCAATGCGTCGACCTCACTTTTCTTGGTAAAATCACTGTTACATAGTGACTTGAACATAGTTTGAGTATTACAATTGATCCCCTCATATAAAATTTGGACTTGGCATCGTATCTTAATCCCACGGTGCGGACATTGCAGTAGCAAATCTTTGAAATGCTCGAAATACGTCCACAAGACTTCTCCCTCTTTTTAGCCAAATGTGTTGATGGCATAACGTATCTACTCCGTATTTCGATTGGGGAAGAGTTTTTATAAAAAAATGCAACACTCATTACATTCCACGTAGTTATGGAATGAGGTTCTAATGAGTTAAATCACTCTTTTCTTTGTCTTTCATCGAGAATGGGACAATTTAAGTTTAACAATATCGTTGGTGAGTTGTTGGTACTAAATCGTCCCATAAATCTCTTCAAACTCATGCACATGGAGGTAGTGGTCATCTTTTTTTAGTTCCTCGAAACACGGGAAACAATTGGATTGTTCTTGAATGGAATTGTAAATTATTCGCATTGTGCTCGGGTAGAAGTATGCATGAAGGTTGACTAGACCTAGTCTGATATAGGTAATCTTTAAGGGACGTGGTGCTAACTCACCTTCCATATCAATGAATATCGAAAGTCTACCTACGTAAGTATCAATAATGTTAGACTCCACACTCGACAAACGACCAGTATGATCTCAACACCAACTTCGCATACACTAAGCTCACTCGAATTTCTCTTCTTTTATTTTTTTTATCCTATTTTATTTTTTTTAAAGAAAAGTAAAAGAAAATAATTTGACTCAAACCACGTAATTCCTAACTAACACATAGAAATTGAATTATCTAATTTAGGTGAGGGGAGTTTCCATTTTAAATTCTAATTTTCTCGAGATTAATCAATGGTAACGGGGGTCTTCGAATTATACTTCATAATCAGACATCTGCTACTCTTTGACAAGGGGGAATTTAAAAGATGACCAACTGCGATTATCGCATCAAATCTTAATTTTACCTCTAGGTAGGTGGTCGATACAAAAACACATTAAAAACCACCAATCATAGACAAGGTAAACAGAACCGATTTGACAAGTTCGCATTAGAGTATCTTCTAATTCTAGTCTCATTAAGAGGTTTTCTACGAGCTATGTGATATCCTAAGGCTAACTTCTACTTGATTTTAAATTAATTATGATAGCTCGGGATATGCAGATGCTTGGTTAATTAATGGTTTTTGGGCCAAGGAAGGGTGATGAAATTCCCACCTTATCTTTCACATGGGTTTTGTCTTTAAGTCAATTTATGCAACCTATTAATTTAAATGAGAAATTAAATCGCGTAGGAGCACACAAAAACGTATCTCCGACATGAACTTTTTATGATCACTTGATTATATCAGGCTGAAGTTTAAGTTGACGTTGATCGAGGGAAAACGTTGCCTATGTTTTAGTCATCTTCAAGAGTTCCCTATGCTCGTGACAAGAGTGCATAAGTATTCTTCACGTCCGCTCGTTGTTGCACACTTTTTTCAAAATTTTCTTCAAATCTTTTGCCATTTTTTTGCTTTTTTTTCTCTTTTTGTATTTTTTTAATATGCAACCTGAAAAATAACATAAAAAATACACCAAGCGTAAAGTGTGACACAAAAAAATTATAAAAAAAAAACTAAAATTAACATGACACACTCACTAGTGGTGTATTTAACACAAAACAACCAAACAGGCTTATGAAGCTAATTTTTAATTTTTTTATATTTTATTCTGGAAATAACAAAATTACTACTGAAAATAAAATTTATTTTTTGAATTTTTAACTTTTTATTTTTTTTAGATGTAATTTTTTTCCTTTTTGGGGACTACTTAAAGAAAAATTGAAATCTGGAGATTTTCAGAAAAAATATTTTTATTTTTGAAAATTTTCAAATTTATATATTTTTATGGAATTTTTCTACAAAAATACAAAAAGTAAAACAAACTAGTTCGAAAGTCATATTTTTTTTTTGAAATTGAACAAATCAGGCTATTATAGAATAACGAGTGTAAGTATGGATCGAACCCATAAAAATTTGTCAATTTTAACATTTAAAAGAATTTCAACTGTCAAACTAGACTAGATTTTTTAGAGATGAGATAAAATATTAAGCTAAACTAACAAAAATAAAAAGTGCAACTATGAAATATATAATCAAGTGTGTGAGAAAACTAGGATGTTGGATCCATTTATCACATTTAACTAATACTATATATTAATTAAAATTAGTCGTTCCTGATTTTATAGCTCAAATTAAACCGACTCTCGTCGTGTATAATTCGAAAAATAAAACATTTAAGTTCACAATCGAATTTAACGCCTCTAATTTTAGAAGACTTAAATTCATATACCCTTAAAAAACTCACTTTTAAATTTTAAAGTGTAGTCTTTAAGCATGAGATATCAATTAATTTAATAATAGTATAACCCATCAAAAAGTACTCACACTTACACTAAAAATAAATTTTCAAATAAAGTCAAAGGTTTAAAACACACTCGCATGTCGTTTTAAATGAATACAGAATTTTTAAAGCAATTAAAACAAGTCGGGAAAGAAAACGAGAATTTAAACTACACACAATATAAATCAAATATAATAAACTTCACCTAGTCCTAGTAAATAAATGTAGCTCGCATGATTGAAGACATAATAAAATTGCAAGAATGCATTATAATTTTCATTAATAAAACAAGCATACAAAGATTGTGTCTCACAAATAATCTTGACAAAATTTCTGCTAAAAAATACAATTCTTAGCCATCAAATAAAAATAACTCTCAAAATAAGACAACCAAAAATTATTCTAAAGGGTTTTTCTAAAATTGTCTATCAAAATAATGAACCCAATGATCCTATTTATAGGCTAAGGGGTGAAGTGGTTTGAGTTAGTGTCAAACACGTATTTTAATTGGTTAAAAATGATTTTTATAAAATCTAAAATCAATTAAATCGTGATGTTCTACGAATTTGGTATTTGATATAAAGGCGACTCCTTTTTATTGATGGTTTTTTTTTAATTTGAGGCAATTTAATGATTTGACCACTCAAAAAGGAGTCATGTACTCTTAGAAATCCTTCACATTGAGCACCACGAAAGATTGCATCAGCCATCAACTCTCTTTATCTCTTAATTTGTTTTTTCAATTTTCATCTCTATTCACAATTAATTTTTTTCAAATAGATTTTTCACCCTCAAAACTTCAGATTTGTCAAAACTACAAAGTTGTGAGTCTTTTAAAGAACTTTCCGAAAAGCTATGGCACGATCCTAATGGACAGTAAAACGATTTTATAAAAATCATTTAGTACAGTTGTGTTAATCGCATCGTGTCGCAAGATATCCTAACAAAATTCGCATATCAACTCCTTTGTTATCCAAACTCCTGAGGTACCAATAAAATAATTAATTTAAATATAGAGTCATAAACTTTTAAAAATTACAGAATTACCTCTCTTTGCATTTTAGCTCCTGAAATTCACAATTTGCTTGTTTTAATCCGAAATTCAATCAAATTTCAGAAAATTTTATTTTACTTAGATAAACATTTAAAAAAATATTTTTACGCTCATTAAATTTATAAATTAAAGTTTCACCCCTTGAATTGCTAAAAATGCATTTTTTACTCGAATTTTATTCATAATTACATTTTTCTTTTTATTTAGTAAAATAACTTTACATGATCATTATTTATTATTCGATGGGCCTAACTAGACCTAGATTTAGGCATAATTCATGCAAAGTAATGCACTCATCACTATCTCGGATGGTTGGAGGTCATCATCATCTTTCATATGTACTACATTGAACCTTAATGAGGACTTCGTCTTGTCAATATAATTATTCTCCTTAAGGTGACCGACTTGGATGAGATATTCCTGGTTTTGTTTAAACATCTTGTAGTTTTCTATTTTATGGCCATGATCCTAGTTAGACTTATCCTTTATCTGAGGGAGCAACTGGTAAATTGTATCCTTGAATAAAGTGTCCACCACTTGGTAAGCGTTCTCATTGGTTGGCATCTTTGACTATCTCGTAGGATCCAAAGTTGTTCCCCTTTCTTGGTAGAATTTGGTCAGATCCTCCCTTAGATCCTTTCCTTGTATCGTTCTTCCTAAACTGCTTAGAAAAAAATTCGGCTTGAGCATATATGTTTAGGATCTTGTCTTCACCCTTTTTGTATTTCTCAATGTGAGTCATAAGGTTATACATGGACGACACTGGCTTCTTGGTGAAAGATTAATAGATATCATTTGACCTGGAAAAATAAAAAAAAATTACTAACTGCTCATTGCAATTAACAATCTCACTGAAAAGATCTCAATATCCCTGAGTGTACTTCCTGAGGGACTCCCCTTTCTTCCATTTGAAGGAGATTAGGGATCTTACTTATTTCACTACTTTGTTACTAGTGATAAATTGGGACATACACTGCTCGGATAACTCCTCGAAGGAATATATCGACCTAGGGGTTAGATTCTCAAACCACATATGGATGCTATATCCTATATGGTAAGGATAAACACAACAGATAAAGGCTCCGTAATGGATCCATGGGGATATAGACTGCCTGTAGTGTGTTATGTGATAAGTTGGATCCGTATTTCCATCGTATGTGGTAATCTTGGGAATAGAGAAATTTTGGTGGTGGTGTGGTGGGGGTTAATGATTTCATATAAGTACTGAAAGGAGATGTCAATCTGTGACCCAAACCTCTCCTAGAAAGATCCTTGGAGTGCATGACAAGTTAAGGGACAAACATCATTCCAACTCATTCGTGATGAATTATTGTAGATTATCACTACCGATGTTCTTTAATGGGGGCCTAGTCTTGGTTGAACTATTTTTATAAATGGATTCTACCAGATGATGGTGCTAGATGTGGACAAAATCATGATCTAAATGAGGGCTATTAGATCGCACTGCACGTGGACTTCTAAATCTGGAGGCACTGTCATTATGGCCAACCCAATGGAGTATAGGGGATTAGACTCTCTATATATTCACGTCCCTCAGACTTATCGGTTAGCTTCCTATTCAAGCAAGAAACTTCTTCATCTCGTTCATTCAACCACTCTTCATAGAGGTTAACCAAATGAAAAGTTGCGTTCCTAGCAGGGGCTTCTTGTAATACCCAATATTTTTGTAGTAATTAATTAATTGATTAATTATTTGTGATGTTTTGTAATTTCATGTGACATACGATATGTCACTTATTAAATTTTATATGTTGTTATGAAATTCATATATTTGATTGTATATATATTATGTAGATTTACAATCTTTGGAAATTGGTATCATACACAGTAATACGTTAATTAAATATTTTAATTAACATAGTATTATGGGGGACTATGGAATGGTCAGGGACTAGGTGTTGGGGTTTTCCTTGTTTGAATTATTACCTCGTTATCTGGTTCCACCAATCATAAAGTAGTTCCTTATAATGTCAAGTCACATGTAATAAATTATAATTAAGTTTTAACTAAATTGAGTCCTGCTGACTTATAATTGATTTAATGAGATATTTAATTCTTTGAAAATGCCCTATTTCATTAACTTTCGAAACGCTTAGAAAGTCCTTTTTTGACTTAAAATAGTGTAATTAAATTCTATTGGGTTAGTATATGGCTTGGGCCAATTTTTGGATTGTATTGAGCATGTTTTGGGCTCATTAGATTATGGTTAAAATTGGTCCTAAGCATAATTTCGCGGTTAGAGCTTTATTAACTTAATTAGAGAGACTTGAAACACTCATAAGAAATTTGAGAAAATCCTAGAGACTAAGGGGGAGGAGACATATCAAGGATTGAAAATAAAATGGGGGATCTGAGACTTTGATTCATCAATCGATCTAAGACAAGTTTACTTTGATTAAGAATTTAATTAGATTTGTGTTATGATGGTAGTAGTAGTAGTTCATTAGAATTTGGACTAAAAATCATGTAATATGGTTTTAATTATCGAAATAACTTAATTTTTCATAATTAGAGCACTTGTTGAAATAATTCCTAATCATATGTTAATGAACTAGAGTCTTTTATGACAAATCCCTTGAATTAACTCACGAAATCAAGTAATCTATTGGAATAATGTTAGATATGAATCATATTAACGATAACGTATAATAACCCTTATGTCTAATTAGTTATTAAGTCGAATTTGAGATGACTTTGATGATACTTTGTTGAAAATATAAACTTAGGGATTAGAATCCTATAATATGAAATTGAATCATAAAACACTGGATTAATCACCTAGAACTTATGTCATAGTTTAATATTGTTGTTGATAATGTCATACTTGAAGAATAATGGGTATTAGGTTAATAGAGGCTTTAAACTTGAGATTTGGTTTTTAAAGTCCACTTTTAGGACTTAAAGAAGAACAACACTACAAAAATCTCGTTAAAACGAGATTGGAAATCTCGTCCGAATGATAGGTGAATTTGGTTCAAATGACTTAGGTTTCTGGTTTGAATGAGAGTAGATTTTTGTTCAAATGACTTATTGGTTTTCGTTAGAAACAGTATTTGGTTTCATATGAATGAATTTTATACAGATTGAGCCTAAATTCCTTATTAATTGGAGAAGATTAATTCAAGATTTTAATGTTTTAGTAATCCATGATTAAATTAGATTTTAATGTAATTTCTTAGGGAGTATGAGTATCGGGCCAATAATTGGGACAATTAATGATAACGTGAGATGCTTAGTGATTGTGTAGATCCCACGAGAGTATAAAATATGTTTGTGACCCATAGAGTATGGTGGTTATTTATTTAAAATTAGGCGTATGAACATTAGGTGTGAGACGATACCTAGACTTCGAATCCCTAAGTTTTCGAGCTAATGTTATATGATAACGATTATAGTTAATGTGTGTATTGACTTAAAATAATGAGTGCGATTATGTGTAACCTAGTTGAGTGGGGTTTATGCAAGTTTGTTTGACCCAATTGAGTAGGGTCATGCTTGTTTACTTGACATATGTGCAATCATACCGAGGTTTTGTGTGTGCTTGCGAGCGACGTGCTAGGAGGGATTTGATGGGGCGCGTACGATGTTGACCATGCGTGGTATTCTCGACGATGAAACGGGCTCTACTTAGGTCCTATTTACCCCAATCCTACTTATGACATACACGTGCTCCTGAGGGGGATAAAGGGGGCTCTTCTTCATATAGCCTTTGGGTATGGAGTCTATGTTGGGATTTTATTCTTAAAACCATGTAAGGGGGTTACTTTTAAGTAAATGCATGTCATTTCATTTTGAAATAAGAATTATGGTTAAGGTAATGATTTATATTTATTTAAATGTATTATTTCATATTAATTTCGATCAATAAAACTTATTAGTAATTCCAGTGATGCGAATTCAAGTTGATCACAAGGAGATTAGAATTTCAGTTCTAGCACTATTTAAAGATAGGAGGTTGACATCCTATCAGAACAGTTGTTATGAAATCGTAGTAGTTTATCTCAAACTATGAGGAACGAGTGTGATGCTTCGAGAACTTGTGTGATAGTTCAAGAGAGGATTGTGATCGGTACATCCTAGGAATGTATTAAATGAGACCACCATTGAGATTTGAGTCTAAGGGTTATCTAGATTAAACTCAGGCAATTTCACACTATTTTCAATGGGTGTATAGATTCTTAATCCTTAGACTTATGAGGATTGGAATATAGTTACCACGTTAATAGTTATGGGTGTGATTCAAATTTAGATTGAATCAAACTATCCCTGCATATTACGTGATAGTTATATGAGTAGGTCTAAGATCATAATTCAGAAGAAATTTGCATCCAGAGGATACCGTTGATTATAATACCCCCTTAATACACTCATATGTTTTGTTTCCATTAATGGATTATTTTATAATCCTAGTGGAGTAGCAAATAAGTTAAGTCTGAGAATCAAAGAAATCGATTAGATGTTGGTTAAAATCGATTTGACCAACGCGTATCGGACACTTAACGTGGGGAATCATATTATGTACCATAATCAACTTTGAAAATAAGACCTCCTTATATCCAAGTGATTTATGAGATAATTAAATTGGAGTGCAATAATAATTATTTAGTGGAATTAATTATGATTGAATAAATAAATAAACAAACTAATTATAGTGATGGTAATTGGGATTTCCGAGTATTTATTTGAATTCAAATTTAATTATTTAACTTGGGTCTCTAGTGTAGTCCACGTACCCAAGTAGCTAGGCCCAAATTCTCAAGAAACCCAGTTTGGCCCGAGCCCACCTTTTGTACTTGTATATAAAAGTATGTGAAGGGTTTTAAAAGGTAATGATTCATCATGACGATTTAAGAGGGGTAAGACAAAACACTATTCATTTTTTATAAAGAATCCCAGACAAAGACCACCATATCTCACTCATAAGAAAGGCTTTTCATCTTAAAAAGTACCCACCCACCTACCTAGCTTTGGAGAGGATCATACACTAGAAGATATGAGCTTTACAGAAGGTTAAGAAAGTATTTTTAGCGACCATGGATAAGCAGCAACATCATCTTCATCATCAAATAATTTCTCCTCTTACAAATCATAATAAAATTCGATATGGTATGAAATCTTAAAACTCTAGGTTTAATCGTGAAACCAAGTTCTTATTTTCTTTTCAATCCATGATTAATCAAGATCCATAGGGCTGAATTTTTTTTCATTTAAATGTCAATGCCAAGTTATTTTTCCCAACATTCATATGATAGACGGGAAGGTGTAGTGATTTTCCTTTATGTTGATTTGAGGTTATAGTGATTGAACTACCTATAAATATACCTAATGTGCATGAGTGATCCCCGAAGGCAATCGGGATACACCTTCATATATTTTATTTTGGGGAGCTTGAGCATAACCCTTATGATTTGATGTGAGTTGTGCATACTCATAGATATTTTAGATCACGTGATATTCATATCTTTTATAACCTGAGATTGATTGTATTGGATTATGTTTTATACTATAAAAGTGTATACTTGAGACAATGTATCGAGAATAATATTGTACAATATACTATAACCATATATGTTGAGTTGTGACTTCAGAAAGATTAAAGCTTGATACATTAGAGATGTATATATTTATAAGTACAACTTAGGATGGTTAATACAAGAAGACAATTATCAGTAAGCGATTTAGTATTAATGCTTGAGTTTAGTGTAAAGTACTAGATTCTTAATAATAAAGTTGAACTTAAAACTATTACAGTAGAGTTATTTAATTAAAGATGAAATTATATCACATTGGGATACACACGGGGTTGGGAGTAGAACCGCATGCATATTTTAGATTGTTTGGATTAGGTAACTAAAATAACTTAAAATCCACATAATATGGGAGGAAGATGTATTATTATTATTATTATTATTATTATTATTATTATTATTATTATTATTATTATTATTATTATTATTATTATTATTATTATTATTATTATTATTATTATTATTATTATTACTATTATTATTATTATTATTATTATTATTATTATTATTATCATTATTATTATTATTGTTGTTGTTGTTGTTGTTGTTTTTGTTGTTGTTGTTGTTGTTGCCCAAATTTAGTTACATTCTTACTCACTGTAGGGTTATTAGGTTTAATCCCCGTTGTTAAACTATTTTTCTACACGTTTTGACTGCACCGGCTGCCATAGACTTGAGCTATTAGTTGAAGGAACTCTTCATACCATTTCACCGCACTAGCTGCCATAGTCTTGAGCTATTAGTTGGAGGATTTCTCTGTAACATTTCCAATTCATTCCATCTTTTCTAGGATGTAATAGTTGAGAACTTTATCCTTTATTCTCATGTAGTTATTTCTATTATAAGATTTTAGTCAGGAGTATTATTTTCATATTTCTCGAGTCAAACATTTGTATGAGATACATTATTATTATTGGAGGATTCATACAGAGTTGTATTTGTATTATGGAGATACAATTTATATTTTAGAGTTAGACTTGATTCTTATGTCATTGAATGGTATAAGAGATTTTTTATTTGATTCAGTATTTTATTACCTTGTATTTCTTTAACTTATAACTTTTTTATTTACTTCATTATGCTGAGAATTTTACCAAATATTTCTTAATTCTCGTGAATTTTGTATTAGAAATTATTAATCTATTTATGAATTTTGTAATGTGTCATAGTTGGTATCAAATCATTCCAGTATCTAGTGTCCTAAAATCTTGAATGCATTTGTTGCCTTTTTGCATTGCGTTCTTTGACTACTTTAAAGCTATACTAATTAAGGTTTGTACTCTTGGTGATGATAATTTCTTAAGAGGATTCTCACCATCGCTCCAAACGAATGATTAAAATAGATCGAACATTATTGGGAGGGTTTCTTATTTGGATTTCCTTTGTGATAAATCCCACGCATGAGGTCGATTTCTATCGGGTGATAGGGACTATTGGACATGAGACCTTTAGTATGTGTTTAACGTACGTTTGAGGGGAAATATCTCCACTAACCATTCGTAATAGAATGAAGAAAAAGTTCTCGAGACCCCGTCATAATGACCATATGGTAGCTAATATGAGGGTGAGTTCAACCATATTTCTCATTTTGCACCAAAAGAGATTGACATAGAAGCGAAGAAGGTTATTTAGTTTATCAACAATCATACGAGAAGACATATTACATTGGCATAAACTTTATGTGAAGGATTTAAGGAGCTTTATTGGGTAATTTCCCTTCGTCACTTTCGCTTAGGTGGTGGAAGTTGCCCTTATACAATGCCAAGATCATCACTAATATTTAAAGGATAGAGTTCCTAATAATAAGAAGATCGCGATTGGATTAGGTCCGCAAGAATAGAGATAGTGTAGCATTGCCCCGAGTTGGGGAGTCCCCTACTAGCAGAAGGAACCGCATAAAGGGAGAAAACCCTAAGAGCTTCCCAGGAGCAGACAATGAGAGTTATTATGGAATTAGAGTCAAAGGCATTATGTCCAATGGGCCACGCCCAATGAGAACAGGGCCGACAAGGCTAGTTTTAGGATAATCGACCGTAGAGATAGGGTCAGTAGGGCCCCTAGTAGAGCCTTTATTTGAATGCTTCATTTAGAGGAAATTGTTACACTTATGGCATATGATAAAACTTAGTTAGTAAATGCCTTGGGGAAACCAATCTTATTAGTATAACACCAAGAGATTGTTATGAATATCTTTATGACTCACGCGCATAAGTCTTAGTTTGACACCAAGGGAATATTGTTATTTTATTAGTAGTATATTCACTTCAATTTTGAGATATTTAGTTCTTTATCACTGATTTTTCTTTATTTATGGATACCCCAGTAGGTAGTGGTGCTGCCTTACATCGTGAGTATGGAGACATAGCATTTGTACGGCTTGGTATTCAATCGCTTTGTTAATATAAACATATGATTTTATGATTTTATTATTGAGCATTAATTAGTACATGTGTATTACAATCATATTAACTACCATAAGTAGACTTTTATTTTTGTTGTTTTAGGGTAAATGATGTTTCTTATAGTTACATCTAGGCTCGAGGGATGGTCTAACGTGTATGAGTATTTTACAGATATGAGCATATCAAAAGTTATAATGGTTTTTTAGAGATGTTACCTATTATTCAAGATTCTTTCAGTGGCATTTAGAAAGGTTTTGAGTTACCACATACATCAATGATCAACTACAACTTTAGTGTTAGCACTAACTTTGGGCCCATTGTGAGGGCACCTTATTAGTTGGAATCATCATAGAGGAATGAATGTGGGAGAAGAAACTGCGTATTTTAATCCAAAGGTTAGCTTGTAAGAGTATATAACCATGGAGAAGTTGTAGTCCTATTGTTAAAAGATAAACGATTCACTTAGTTTGTGTGGATCGCCGGCAGCTGGTAAGGTCACGATGCATAATAAGTGCTCGTTGTCATGTATTGAAGACTTGTTGGATAAGTTGAGGGAAGTTATTTGTTATGACAATTGAATTTCACTTGAGTTATTACTAGGAGCGAAATTTAGGGGGAGGATATCCCGAAGACATTTTCTGACATGATATGGAACATACATGTTTTGGGTCATGTCAATTGGGTTCACCAATGCTCTAGCCGTGATGTTCGTTATTGTGTTTATCAATGACACTCATAAATGGACGCTACACTCGATATTGTGTCACGAGTATTTCAGGCCCAAACATTGGGCTATTTTAGTAAGGTGGGGTATGTGAATTGTGTTGGGAAGAGTTCCATTTCTTCGTCTGACGAAAGCAGAGAAATGCATTTCATAGGAGAATTATTTATGCTGAAGGTTCCAAAGCTATGGATGGCAGTTTTAACTGAGGCGCATTATTTGTGGTTCATTGTACATCCCCGGGATAACCATACGTACCGTAATTTGAAGAATTGGTATTGGTAATCAAGTGGAGTGGTTATTAACATAGATGGTGTATAGGCGTGCCTCTTCCAATAGTGAAGGTAGAGCACCACATCCATTCAAAGAATTGTACTTATTAGTGATCCCAGTGTAGAAGTGGGATAGTACATCCATCAATTTTTCTCGTGGGGTACAGATGAAAGGAGACATGGGGCAATCTGGGTCACTTGAGTTAGGTCGATTAGAGCTAAGACTTAGCAAATTATTTGTATCAGAATATTTTCGGGACACCTTGAATGGGGTGGTGTTCATAATAGAGCATATGAAGACTACTGGAACAAGAAAAAGAGGTTTAAAGAGAAGAGGAAGTTTGCACCCCTATACATAGGTACTTTTCACGACCTTAAATAGGGTGAGGCTGGTGTCGTTTGACCTTAACCGATCATCGTCAATTTGTGCACGATGTCTTCCATGGGTATATGACGAAGGGGGCTCCTAATGGATGGACATTTCAAAAATTAGACTAGTTTGGTTTGAGTTATAGCCAAACGCGATTTACGAGAACCTTCATGTGTATTATATCAAAAAGATAGAGAATTCCTATATATTAGTGTGAAAATGTTATATGGATGAGATATTCTTACACCTTTGAGTTAGGTGTCTAAAGAATCGAATTTTGAGGAAGAAATTCCGTATTTAAGAGGGTGAATGTAATACCTTGTATGTTTTGTAGTAATTAATCAATTGATTAATTATTTGTGATGAGTTGTAATGTGCATGTGACATGTGGTATGCTATTTATTATATTTTATATGTTGTTATGAAATTCATATATGTGATTATATATGTATTGTATCAATTCACAGTATTTGGAAATTGTCATCATAGATGGTAATACATTAATTAAAAAATTTAAATGACTCGGTATTATGGGCGACTATGGAATGGTCAGGGACTAGGTGTCGAGGGTTTCCTTATTTGAATTATTTCCTCAGTATCGGGTTCCACCGATTGTGAAGTATTTTCTTATAACTTCGAGTCATGCATAACAAATCATAATTAACTTAATTGAGTCATGCTAACTTATAATTAATTTAATGATATATTTAGATTATTTAAAAACATCCTATTTTTAGTTGACTTTCAGACTACTCGGATCATGTTTTAGGCTTACTGGGTTAAGGCTAATATTGGACCTAGGCTTAATTTCATGGTTAAATATTTATTAACTTAAATAGATAAGCCTAAAACACTCATAATACATTTGATAAAACCCTAAAGGTTAAGGGGGAGGAGGTGCATCAAGGATTGAAGAGAAATTGGGGGATTTAAGACTTTAAGTCATCAATCGGTCTAAGGAAAGTTTACTTTGATTAAGAATTTAATTAAATTTGAGTTATGGTATTATTATTTCATTGGAATCTGGACTAAAACTCACGTAATCTAATTTTAATCATCTAAAAACTTTTTTTTTCATAATTAGAGTAATTGTTGAATTAAGATTTAATCATATGTTAATGAGCTAGAGGAGTTGATGATGAATCTCTTGAATTAGCCCACGAAATCATGTAATCTACTAAAATAATATTATATTTGAATCATGTTAATGACAACTTACAATAACCCTCATGTTTATTAAGTCATTGAGTTGAATCTGAGTTGAATTTGATGATAGTATGTTGAAAATATAAACTTAGGGTTTAGAATCTTATAATCTAAAATTGAATTATAAAATGGTGGGATAATCACCTAAAGTTGTTGTTAATCGATTAATATTAATGATCATGATGTTATACTTTAAAGGATATTGGGTATTAGGTTGAATGAGGTTTTAAACTTGAGATTTGTGTTGTTAATGTCTGTTTTTAGGTCTTGCAGAAGAAGATCACTACGACAATCTCATTCGAATGAGATTAGGATCTAGTTCGAATGAGATTAGGATTTCATTATAATGAGATAGGAAATTTCATTCGAATGATAGGGTGATTTAGTTTGAACGACTTGGGCTTCTGGTTCGAACAACGGTAGATTTTTGTTCGAACGACTTTGTGGTTTTCGTTAGAACGAGTATTGGGTTTCGTTCGAATGACTTTTATGCAAATTGGGCATAATTCTATAATTAATAAGAGAAGATTAATTCAAGACATTTAATATCTTAGTAATCCGTGAGTAGAGTGGATTTCTATGTAATTGCTTCGGGACTCTGAGTATCGGGACAATAATTGGGATAGTTTATGATAACATGAGATACTTAGTGATTGTGTAGATCCTACAATAGACTAGAATACATTTGTGACCCATAGAGTAGGGTGATTATTAATTTAAAATAAATCATATGCATGTTAGTTGTGAGACAATACCTAGACTTTGAAACCCTAGGTGTTTGGGCTAGTGTTATATGATAACGAATGTAGTTAATGTGTGTATTAACTTAAAATAATAGGAGACATTATGTGTAAACCATTTTAGCGGGGCTTGTTCTTGCTTGTTCGACCCAATTAAGTATGTCTATGCTTGTTTACTTGGCTTATGTGCAATTATACCGAGAATGTGTGTGTGTTAGTGGGTGATGTGCTAGGAGGAATTGTATGGGGCATGTACGATGGTTATCCCCGAAGCCAATAAGGATAAGCCTTTGTATATTTTATTTGCGGGCTTGAGCATAGCCTATATGATTTTATGTGAGTTGTGTATACTCACGGATTTTCAGGATTATGTGATATTCATATATGTTATAACTTAAGATTGATTGTATTGGATTATGTTTTATAATAGAGAAGCGTATACTTGAGATTATGACTCGGGAATAATATGGTAAGATATACTAGAAACGTATATGCTAAGGTATGACTTGAGAACGATTAAAGGTTAATACATTAGCGATGTGCATATTTAGAAGTATACCTTGAGATGGTTGATAAAAGAAATAAATTATTAGTAAGCGATTTACTTTTAATACTTGAGTTTATCGTAAAGTACGAGATTCTTAATAATAGATTTGAACTTAAAAACATTATATTAGAGATACTTAATTAAAGATGAAATTATACCACATCGTGCTGCACACGGGTTTGGGAGTAGAATTGCATGCTTATTTTAGGTTTTTTGGGTTGGGCAACTTAAATAACTTAAAATCCACTTAATATGGGAGGAATATGTATTATTATTATTATTATTATTATTATTATTATTATTATTATTATTATTATTATTATTATTATTATTATTATTATTATTATTATTATTATTATTATTATTATTATGGCCCAAATTTAGTTACATTCTTACTCACTGTAGACTTGCTAGGTTTAATCCTCGTCGTTGAATTATTTTTCTACAAGCCTTAGTCGTACTGACTACCACAGACTTGAACTTTTAGTTAGAGGATTTCTCTAGCTCCAGTTCCAATTCATTCCATCTTTCTTAGGATGTAGTAGTTGATAACTTCTCCTTTATTCTTGTGTAGTTATTTCTATTACAAACTTTCAGTTAAGAGTATCATTTTTAGATTTCACGAGTCAAACATTTATATGAGATACATAATTGTTGAAAGATTCATACAAAGTTGTATTTATATTATGGAGATACAATTTATATTTCAGACTTAGATTTGATTCTTATGTCCGTGAATCATATCAAAGATGTTTTATTTGATTTAACATTTTATTACCTTGTACTACTTTTACTCATATTTTCCTATTTACTTCGTTATGCTCGGAATGTTACCAAATATTTTTTTTATTTCTGTGAATTTTGTAGTACAACTGATTAATTTATTTATGAATTTTACGGCGTGTCACGTGTCATGCCATGTGGCCTACCGCCCTCATAGTCCCTTCAAATATGAAGACACAATTTGTAATTTATTTTTTAATGTATATGTGAATGACTTAATATATGAAAATGGTAGAAAAAAATTAATAATTTTATTAATAGATTCACATTAGTAAATGTAGAGTAGGAGTGAGGAAATTAATGCGAATTACTAATCAAAAGACATACGGTATGCATGTTACTCTCACACACATATATATATATATAGTACCAAATAATGAAATGAGTATAATCGGTTACAAATTTACTGACATATATATCCATCCATCCATCCACACACACACACACACACACACACACACACACACACACACACACACACACACACATATATATATATATATATATATATATATATATATATATATATATATATATATATATATATATATATATTAGCATTTTTGTTTGAAAGTGCTTTATTCAAAAAATATTAAGCATTTCTATAAAAAGAAGGGAAAACATGGTTATAAATCCTTACTTTCTATAAATTAACAATAAGGATGAGTTAAAAATAGTTTTTTCAATAAGTCCACGTGTGTTACAAGTATTAATATAGATACATGAATATAGATACAATTACACTTATTAATGTAGATATAGTTACAATTGTAATTGTATCTACATTAATAAGTGTAACTGCATCATTTGAACTTATCATTATTTAATTAAAAAGTGTATAGATTTAAGATACCAACAAGATTATCGCTTGGACTGATTATATATAAATAGACTTTTAAGGAATTTATTAACTAAAACTACTAAAAAAAGGTTACTTTTATAAAACCTATTTTCACAAATCCTTTTAATCTGATATATATATATATATATATATATATATATATATATATATATATATATATATATAGAGAGAGAGAGAGAGAGAGACCCTCTCCTGTAAGGATTTCTTATGGTACAGACTCCAGTACATACCATTTTTTTAAAATAGTAAAAAAATGATTTTTTTTATGAAACTTCATGGTTATGATATCCATGATGGGAAGATCATCTCCAATTTTTTTCATCAAAAAATTCAAGAAAAAAACCGTTGAGATGAGGTGATATGTAAAAAAATTGTATAAATATGCATTTTTGACCGTTGAAATGTTGGCGATCATATCACCCGCTTTTTGATTGAATTTTTTTATGAAACTTCATGGATATGATCTCGATAGTGAGAAGATCATATTCATGAAGTTTCATAAAAAAATTCAATCAATAAAGCGGCTGGCGCCACCCCGACATTTCAACGGTTGAAAATGCATATTTATACATTTTTTTTACATATCACCTCATCTCAACTGTTTTTTTATCTTCTCAACGTGGAGATAATATCCATAAAGTTTCATCAAAATATTTATTTTTTTAATATTTTAAAAAAGTAGTATTGACCGGGGTCTGTACCATAAGGAGTACTATATATATATAGTGTGTGTCTCTAATTGTAGGTTTGACAGGTGTCTAGAAAAATTATCTGCAATCAATTTAATTATAGGAGCTCCTCCTCAAATGTTATGTGCCACCTGTTTTTCAACAAATATCTGTCCATGGTTCTTTTTCTGTGCATTTCTTCCAATTCTTATGCGTTCTTTATGGAAGCTAATGGGTTCCTCTCTTTATTTTTAAGTGCCTCTACATTTTCTCTTAATTCCTCTCCTTTTTGTGAAAACTAAAAAGGTAAACTCTAATTCTTTACATATAGAGGTCTTCTGACTTTTCTCTGCAATCTGGTCTATTTCATGTGAACCATTAGCATGAAATAAGAGTACCCGTGTAATCTCAAAACCTCTCAATACTTCATTATATATTTTAGCTTACTTCATTATACATTTTTATTTAGTACATGTTTGATAAATTTGTTAAATGATATTTTATGATGTATTGGCATGTAAAATTTTCCAACTCTAACTCTCTTTATATTTTTTTTTTCTGTCGAAATTTCTCTGTACTTACTTTTTGTTTTTTTACGTTGCTCGGGTAATTTTGTAGAGAGTTACTAATTTGATACATGTTCATTTTTTTTATCATATCCATAAGGCTCTAGAGATGAATAATTACTTTGAGATGTGATGTACCACGTTTTATTATTATTTTTTAATTTCTTCATCCACTCAGAGCGATTTTTTTATTAAAAACGTTTCCCTTTTTAATTTTATAACAACATTATATAATATATGGGTTATAAATAATTTAATAATTACATTGAATACACAATGAAATTTTATCAGTTATATAGGTTGACTATCAATAAAACAATACTTCTTAATTACCTTTGTGGTATAACTTAAATGATTTAATTTAATTTAATATGCAATCATTTCTTGCAACAGGTATATACAGAGTTAAAAGGTAAATGTGTAAATTTGGTAAAAACATCATGGGCTCTATTAGCACTCATTAAGGCCGAGTAGAAGTGTATAAGTTATCTAGTAGCTTGAGTGCTTTTTTATTTAAGGACAAGTTAATCCAGACTAGTAAGTATCATAATAATCCACTTATTATAAATAGTCTGATGCAATTACGGGTTTAGGGGGTGAAGACAAAAATGAGACTAATTAAGAACCGATGAGGCTTTGTATAGTTATGTCAGGTGAATTATTTATTTTGTGTAGAAACATAAACACCAAACACATTTTCTTTTTACTTATTATTCTTTTTTACGAGTTTTATGATGATATGTTTTTCTATAGCGGTTTCGATTTATAACAAATACGTATTATTCTTTTTCTTTATTGACATAAAATATATTAGGTTTGTGACAAGAAGTATACCATCCTTTTTCCCTTTACATATGTCAATACTATAATTTTGATTAATTTGTGTTCTAAATGTTCCAAGTAATATTTATATATTTACGGACATGCTTTATTGAATCATTAATCTTCCCCATATATATATGAGGATTATTATATTGTGTACTTGAAACGTATGAAATAATATTAGATTATTTGGAATGTTATCAAACATTGTCGCGAATGTAATATGTTTTCCTACATTAGAAGCGTGTGCTATATATATATATATATATATATATATATATATATATATATCATTGTTGCCTTAATACCATCATATGGAGTCGGCCACATGGATTCTCCTTTTCCATTCTAATATATTATATGCAATATTGTAATTCAAGTTTAATTTCTTAAGATCTCTCCTAATAATTTCCTCCCACGATAGCTTAGGGCAACCCCTTTCTCTTTAACCCGCTATTTCTAATAATATTCCTCTTATTATAGGTGAGTCTACTGGTCTACGCAACACATGTCTGTACCACCTAACTCTACTTTTTCTTAATTTATCGCTAATGGAAGCAATTCTGAACTTTTCTCTCATGTATTGGTTTTTAATTTTGTCCTTTCTACTAATTCCTATCATCCATCGGAGCATCCTCATTTCACTAACATGGATACTTTGTTCACGTTTTTTCTTTAAAGCCCAACACTCCACTCTATATAGGGTCACCGGGTTAATAACTGTTTTATAAAAAAATTCTTTTAATTGATTAATTATCCTCTAATCGCATAACACTCCACTTGTTTGTCTCCTTTTCTTCCAACTAGTTGATATTCTACTCATAACATCCTCATCAATATCCCCATTACTTTCTACCACTGAACCTAAATAATGAAATTTATTAGTTCGGTTTATCACTTTTTCTTCAATATTTAACATTATGCTATCCGATGCCTGATTATTAAATTTACATTCCATAAATTCTATTTCATGTCTATTGATTTTTAGTCCCTTAGGCTCGAAGGCTTTTCACCATATTTCTATTGTCATCTCTAAGCCCTCCTTTCAAGTGTCTACTAAAACTATATCATCCACAAACAACATACACCATGAGACATCTTCTTGTATGTCCTTACTAATCTCATCCAAAACTACAGCAAATAAGTAAGGACTTAAGGCCAATCCTTGATGTAGACCCACTTTAATCGTAACGTCATTAGTTTTTCCACATATAGTTCTTACTTTAGTCTTTGTGTTATCGTACATATCTTCAATAACTTTAATATAACTCATATGGATTCTTTTCCTCCTTAGAGCCCATCAAATTATATCCCTAGGTACTCTATCATAAGCCTTTTCTAAGTCTATAAAGACCCTATATAAATTTGTATTCCAACTACTACATTTCTCCATTAACTGTATTAATAAGTAAATATCTTCCGTGATGGATCGCCCTGGTATAAATTCAAATTGATTGTCTGAATTAGTTGACTTCTTTCTTAATCTTTGTTCTATAACCTTTTTAAATAATTTCATAGTGTGATTTATCAGTTTGATTCCTGTATACTTACCGTAGTTCTATATATCCCCTTTATATTTATACAAAGGTATTATGGTTCTTTTCCTCCACTCATCTGGCATGTTTCCTTCTATTAAAGTTCTATTAAATAAACATGTTAACAATTTTATCCCTATACTTTCAGGGATCCTTGCGACACCCCGCTTAAAATACTAACGGGTGGCCAGCCCTATACTAAAATAAATCAGGAATCTTAAGTGGGTCATTCTCAGTATCTACTTACGATACAAGATAAACATAGCTAACTACCCAATACTATAAAAGAGGGTGCCAATTTTTTTTAAAACATACAATGCAATAACCAACCAACAATATAATAACTACTGAACGTGGTAATGAACACACACATGCTATGATAAAAAGAGAATAGTTCTATAGTACACCAAAAATATACAAAAGGAAATACCCGAATATGCTGACGGGTCACAGACAATACAACATCTGAGAAAAGAAATATAAAAGTACTACAACCTTAACACTTGGGTATAAACTCAATATACAAACTAAATCCTAATCTAGATATACAAAAGATAAGAAATGACTATATCAAAATCCTACAACAGTCCGTAACTGCTACAACTCCATAAATACACTAGATAGGAAATATCATTGGCGTCCTTGCGGAGGGACACCTAAAATAATACAATATATGCAGCAAGAGAAAAATATACACGGGTTAGAGCCCGAGGTGTGAAAATATTTTTAGCAAGTGCATTAAAATGCATAATAATTATAAATTCACTATAACATGATTAAAATGGAGTCGTACTCTCCAGAAAATCCAACTCACCTCTCAACTAGAGTGCGCACCTAAGCGTATGCACATGATCCTCAAAATGATTGCCCCACATCTTCTGGGGACAATATAATCTAACCTATTACCAAATCCATGCTCGCGTAAACCTTCATAAAAAACATAACCATCAACATACGAATCTACCGTAACCCAAATATGCGTATAAACTTATGACTATACTTATACATATAACTCTTACTAGAATTTAGCGGATTCTAGTTATCAAATTACACGAGTTAATAGGATTTAAGTGTTAAGGACAAAACTTCTCCCAATTCTCAACACTGCACTGCGTTTCGTGCGTGGGACGTCTCGCAAAGCGAAATCCAAACAAGGAACCCCTCTGATACACTACTCCTTGACAATGTTGATTATCGAGATTCATTATGGCCTCAATGCACGATGCATATAACATCATCCACTTAATTAATATATTACTCCAGTTTTATTCTCATAAAACCTTGTTTCATTATAACATATAAATCTGAGTACTAAGGACTAAACTTATCCCCACTCCTAACATTGCACTGCGCTTCGTGCGTGTAACGTCTCGCAAAGAGAAATCCAAATAAGAAAACCCCCTCGATACACTACTCCTAGACAATGTTGGTCGTTGAGGTCCATTATGCCCTCGGTACCCCACACATAACTATGAATACATATGGGGAGCAATAATCTCTAATCAAATAAATAAGATAATGCTCCGAACCATTTAGGGTCTATAACATTTCTCAAGTTACAAAGCACAACCATACAATTCTAACAAGCAAGTACACATAACACACTTAACGTACATATAAATATCCAAAATCCAATCACTTATGGATATACAAAATACTTCACAATGCTATCATCTTTCAGAAATTACTCACTTTATCCCAAGTTACCATATATCGGATTATTATCACACCGCCATGGTAATAAAACAAATCACAACGTATAGGAAGCGGTCATAGCTCCGAATTGAAAGTGAGAACGAATCATACCCAAGACTTCCCACCCCGAATAAAATCACACAATAAATAAAGGACGACTATGACCTGGGGACTATACGCACCCTGCTCCTCAAGCCAGGAGCCTCACCCACATCGCGCAACTTCCCATGATAGCAATGGAGGGTATGCTCACACAATAAGTATACATATATCATTCACACTAGATATATTTATACAATCACGTCGTATAAATGCAAACCATCGCATAAGGTATTTATATCACGCGATATAGGTATACATACTCTTTTACGCTCGTATGAATTGAAAGAAGTAATTTCATATATAAGTATATAACTCTCGTTATATTAATCGTTGCTAACTCGCATACACTCCCATTTATTTCATACTACGACCCCTCACTTGAAACATACTCATCCATCACTTATAAATATATGATTAGTCTCCCAATTCAATCAACATTAAGGACACCATCTATATCCGAAAGCACATCGATCAACAACAATAATCTCCAAATTGAAACCTCAATGCTAAGAGGATTCCCTATGTAATCGATACGATCACTCAAACTCTCGAATTCTCCCTCACGATAACTCATTACAACCCCAACATTTCATCTTAGGTGAAACTCCCTAAAATCTTCAAAATAATACTTCTCATAACATTTATTATGGTTCCTAAGTTTCAAACCCAAAGGACAAGGGGTGTAAATAAAATCCTAAACTTGGACCAAAAACAGAGGATCGGTCGACCGACCCCTGACCCCCAGTCGATCGCATTTTCCAATTTTACCTAGAAAAGAAGGCAGTAGGCTTTTCCCCTAAGGCGCGATCGACCGACTCCCTAGTCGCAGTCGACCGGCCGTAGCAGGTACCTCGGCCAACCTCCATTTTGGAAGAACTCCAACATTCCAAAAACCTCAAAATACCTACTACAAACCCCAAATCTTCAACCCAATCATATTCATAACATTAAAACTTATCAAATGTATAAACTCAACTAATTTACAACCTCAAATCCATCATATACACATCAAATGTAAGATTTACCCCAAAATCTAGGTTTTAACATATTTAACCCAAAATCCATAATTTTATCCATAGATCCTGAAATAAAATACACACATGAATTATTTAGCAAGTTTAATCACTTGCCTCAAAGTTATAGAGGTTTAATATTCCTCGAAATCGCGAATTTTGGCCGAAATTCCCAAGCTCTAAGATTTTCTCCTCTTTTCTCTCTTCCTTTCTTCTTCTCTCTAGGGCTTTATCTCTCTCTCTCTCTCTCTCTCAAATGAGATTGCTATCTCTCGTAGGCTTTTAAGCCTTAAATCCTAAATACCTAACTTTAAATGATAATACACACTTTAAATGACTCGATTACTTCAATTCGAGCCAAACGAACTTAAAAAAATTTCGGAACCCAAATAAGACCCAAGTACAGTCATTTTGACTATCTCGACCCATCCGGGATCAATCGCACACTCAGAATCATCATTCGAAATACTTTCTAACATCCTCAAATTTTGAACTCAATTGCCAAATTAAAATTCTCTAATTTAAATAAATATTTATTTCTCCCAAATTAATTAAATTATCAGCCCAAAAATCACGGGGTATTACAGACTTCCCCCCTTACAAGAATTTCATCCTCGAAATTAAGCTAAGTTTAGTATTCCAAATCTTAACTAGCTTCCACAAAACCTAACCTTAAGATCACTATACCTATTCCTCCCCCTTCCCACGACGAATCATATTAAATTTAAAACCAAATCTGCCAACCTGGGCGCCCATACACCCTGTACCCGAGCTCGACTCGTATAAACATAACCCGTCTTCACTTAGCCTCAAATCGTACAATAACTCGAAACAAATTAATCTATAAGAACATACTAAATATTTAAAATTTTTGAAATGTCCGAAGATTTAACTCCTCTCAATTCCTGACATTCGGTACTTTCATGCGGGGGAGGTCTCGCAAGCGAAATTCAAACAAGGAACCCTCCTAATACACTACTATATAGCTCTGTCAGGGATTGAGATCAGTTAGATCGGGACTAAAGTTTAAGGAAAATATTTTTAAATCATTTTGATATTTCCCGAAGGCTTATAAAAAAATTATTTTTAAAAACAGTTTATGTCTTTCGACATTCAAATCAAATACCTTATGCCCAAGACACAAGGCGCCAACAACTAAAATACTCTTCCCAACACTTAGTTCTCAAAACTAACACAACCATGAGCTAAAACCCTAGCTTAAAAATAGTCCACTAAACCCTGAATCTCTTCAGTAACAAGAATCCTTTACCTCAAAATAAAACAATGCCATGCACTAGGCTCTTCCATAACTGGAACATTACAAATACATAAGTCTAGCACAACTATAAAACATTAGTTTTATTGTCATTACCCAACGCATTTTAATGATTCCTACAATCAAAACAAAATCGTAACTCTTTACTAGCACATCACAAGACAATCTATTCTCCTAAAAGATATCGTCTAAGAGCCTAACTTGCTCAATCCTCCCTTCTGGGTCATTCCATACATAATAGGGTTATAACAACTAACCACTCATCAAAATTTTACATGCGAAACTCCAAATGCCCCTCAAAGCATAATCCTAACCACAAAGGAAAATAATTTACATCATACCTCTCTAGTCTGACTGCATCTCTTCATCGATGGGTTCCCACTCAAAGTCTTCCGGGTTAAAATGGCCTTGGACCTTCTGTAGGGGTTTCACATCCAAAACTTCCTCAAAAAGTGGCCCTTTACCTCTTTCGGGACAATCTCTCTTCCTATGGCCTATTCCTTTACAAAAGAAACATCTACCAGCAAATCCTCCCTGCCCATCCTGAGGAACAAAACGCTGTTGCGACCCTCGATAATCCTGTTCATACCATTTTACTTCACTGGCATTCTCAACTCCATACTTACTTGATGAACCCGAGTCTCTAAAGTTCTTGCCCTCTTGCGAATGAAGACGATTTCCTGACACTATAATAATGTCGTATTCACTACCTCGGCGAAAGTCAATAATGCTGGGTTCCCTAACAAATGCTACCGAATTCTCCATTCTAAACCTCCCACGAACTTCTCTCTTCGTTTTTCCTTTGTATTTACCTCATCGGGCCCTAAATTTTCCTATCAAGTAAATTCTTTCTCATACTCGGCCACCGTTCGATCACCTTGAAATGCATCCAACAATCTCCTCCTCATTTCCTTCTGGACCGTGGAAGGAAAATATTTTCTGTCAAAGAGTTCCTAAAAATCCGACATGGTCATCGCATCTCTCTGCTCCGATGTGGCGATTGATTCCCACCAATGGAGAGTTGCTCCCGTTAATTTAAAGGTGGCGAGAAATTGCTTCTGCACCTCACTACATTCAACCATTCGAAGGTGCCTTTGTATACTCTTCTTCCAACGACTTACGACCATCGCATCAGCTCCCCTTGAAAATTCTGGAGGAGGCCCCTTCCTAAAAGCTTCACGTACTCTTTCCCACGTAGATGGCCCTCGGTGGGCTTGGGCTGCTTGAACTGCAGGTTGATGTGCCATTGCAGAAATGGCAACAATTATCGCTTGTGCCACAACATTGGCAACTTCGACTGTGGTCATAGTCCCTTGAGGCATTTGGGGTTTCATATTCTCAGCCCCTCTATTTGCCCTGCCTGGACGACCTCTCTTCGGTGGCATCTGAAACAAGAACAATCGTATCAGAACGCCATTCAAATGACTACTCATTGATTTTTACTCTTTTGCCACTCTTTAAAACTTACTCATTTTTTTGTATTATCTTTTGCATTTCCTCATTCCATCATCAAGTCTCTTTTTTAATGAATCTTTTTTGTTTAATATCACCTTAAATTTGCTTACCTATTTTCTCGATATCATTATTTATTTTTAACCAGATGTTATTAACATTGTCTTTCCAATCACTTCATGTTTAACAGATAATTCTGTCTAAAATCTATCTCTTTGCAACCTTTTAAATCCTTCCATTTTATATTTTGATAGTCTATTTTCTCTTTCGGTACTTAAATCCTTTAATTACTAAATCTCTTACTAATAGACAATATTGATTTGTTAAGCTTTCATCCGTTATAACTTTATAGTCTTCGCATGTGTATAAGTCTATTCTTCTAAGTAAGCAATAATCTATTTGAGTTTTATCCTCTCCGCTTTTAAATATTTTTTTTTAAATGTGTTTGTTAACGCTAGATCGTATGCGTTAGCAAATTCTAAGATAGTTTCCCCTCCCTAATTTCTTTTACCAAAACCACAGCCTCCGTGTATCCTTGGATAACCATCATGTTCTACTCCTACATATCCATTCAAGTCACCTCCTAAAAATATATTTTCATGCATAAGAATTTGTTGAAATACTTCATCCAATAATTTCCACAATAATATCTTTGCATTTTCATCTAAGCTCTTTGGGGCGCATAAACACTTATAATATTCAATCATTCTTTATCTAAGACGATCTTAATACTCATTAATCTATCTTCCCATCTTTTAACATTCACCACTTTATCTTTCATATAGTGATTTATACAAACTCAATTTCTACGATTATCTATACATCCAGAGTAATATAATTTCTAATCTTCTCCTATCTCTCTATCATTTTCACCCTTCCATTTAGTGATCGCCGGTTTGTTTATGGAGGGATGTCCGATGGGTTATAAGTGATCGCCAGTTTGAATTTCTGGCCGAAGTTATTGGGCATATTGAACTAGGTATGGGAATTTAGGGGCCCGAATTTTGGTCGACGGGGGTGAAAAGGTCCGGTATGGAGCTGATTGCCTTAAAGGGTGGTCCGCCGAAGATGGGCAAGGGATTTCGGGTATGAAGGTATGGTTGTTGCCAGATTAAGGGTCGCCGGTGTTTGTTTGAGGGAGCAGGGGATGAGGTTCGGGTAAATCACGGGTTACAAAAACCTCCGGACATATCCGTCCTACATCAACACGTGTTACACGTGTATCTGTCACCGCTGAAGCGGATCAATTACAACAAATAATTAAAATTAATTGAATTATATTTTAATATCTTATTAAGTTTATTAAAAAATTTATTATTTTGATTAGCTAAAAAATTCTCTCTCTATGTAGAGAGAGGGAAAGTTTATTAAAAAATTTATTATTTCAATGTCCGGCACATTCCATGTGATATTATTCTAGCAGGACCTTATGTCACGTGAGAAAGCATCAATTTCATTTTTTTTTTTGTAGGTTGTGACCGACCGTGCTCTATAGGTTTATTCGGCAAAAACTTGACCATATGCAAGAGGGCACTAGAAAATGCCTTTTCCCCATGTATTTCATTAACATAAAATTTGGAAGGATCCAGAGTTCAACGGAAATCACACTGGTACCCCCAAAATTTGGCCCAAATAGAACCTTTTCTACCCTCGCTTGCCTCATCGATTACGTCATCAACTACTTCACCGCTCCGATTTATACCCCCCAACCCTACTCCACCTTAAGTATTCATTCTAGTGCCTCCAATCCAATCCAACTCAAATATTTTGTTTTTGTGCACTAAAGCAAACTAACTAATTCTTGCTATGGCAAAATCACCAGAAACAGAACACCCAGTGAAGGCATATGGATGGGCAGCTAGGGACACATCTGGGATTCTCTCTCCATTAAACTTCTCTAGAAGGTAGTATATTCTTTTTATGTATATATATTAAGCTTTTTTTGGTTTTTGTAATGCCAATTTATTTGGGTGGTGTGAATGCAGGGCAACGGGTGATAAGGATGTGAGGTTCAAAGTGTTGTATTGTGGAATATGTCATTCGGACCTTCACATGGTCAAGAACGAATGGGGTGTCACTAAGTATCCTGTCGTCCCTGGGTACGATTCAAATCTCTCTTTCTGTGCTGATATCTATATATCTAGACTAAACATAGGCAACTAGAAATTACCCAGTGATCGGGAATTTAGTAAATACCTGAAAACTGGATGAACAACTACAACGAATATCTTTTCAAATACCTGAAAACTGGATAAATAAATAATTTGTTGTAGGAAATTTAGTAAAGTTGATCTCATCACCGAGACAAAAAATCTACCATATTTTATAAGAAGAATGGTGATATGGGTACTAAACAAATTTCTCCAAATAGCATTAATGGGTTGTGGCCTAGGGGGATTCGTACCACAAGGAATAACACTTAATGTTATTTGGAGAGGATTTTGGGGAGTTGTTTGGGACACATATCATTTCCCTTTATAAGAATAGTCAACAAATCTTCAATGGTAAAAAATGTTTATGCGCACAAACACACACATACGCACATATATAGAGAGAGATGCTCCTATGCTGGACTCCCGTGTGGGATTCTTTTTAAAAATAAAAAAAAATGTTTATTTTTTTTGTATGGGTTCTAAACATTTCAGTGCATCATTGTAAAAAAAATCAACTCAAAATGATATTTTTTGATATTTTAAAAAATGAGCCAATATTTGACCGTTTTTTAGCAGCTTGAAAACTGTCAAATATTGATCAATTTTTTTAAAATATCAAAAAATATTATATAGAGTTGATTTTTTGTACAGGAGAGTGCACTGAAATATTTAGAACCCACACAAAAAAATAAAAAAAAATAAACATTTTTATTTTTTATTTCTAAAAAAGATCCCGCACGGGAGTCCCACATTTGGGCTCCCGCACAGGAGCCGTTCTGTGTGTGTGTGTGTCTACTTTGAATTCCACCCATTGAATAATTGAATTTTTTGACGAAATTTGGTCACTAGATCATCTCCGCCGATTTTTATGAAATAATTTATTATTTTACACTTGGAAGGTGGAGGCATGATTTTTATATTTGAGTTTATAAGTGAGGATGACGCCGTGGGTTTGATTTAGGGTTTCATAAGTGATGAAGAAAAAAGAGTTTAGACCATCTCTAAGGCATGGAGCCAATGACATTTTCTTCATCCATGGGCAAATTTAGGAGCAAAATGCTTCTAAGGGTCAGTTTGGTTCGGAGTGAAATACTTTTAATAACGGTGAAAAGTAAAATGGTGAAATATTTTTTTACATATTTAAAATTAATTTTTTCCGGGTTGACATTTTGAATACTTCTTAACAAAATGTAACCCTAAATAGGACAATACATATTTTATCATATTACTTTTTACCGCGATGAAATAAATTTTATTTCGAACCACACAGATCCTAAATCTCCTTAACAAAAGGGTCAGTTTGGTTCGGAGTGAAATACTTTTAACAACGGTGAAAAGCAAAATGGCGAAATATTTTTTCACATATTTAAAATTAATTTTTTCTGGGTTGACATTTTGAATACTTCTTAACAAAATGTAACCCTAAATAGGACAATCCATATTTTATCATATTACTTTTCACCGCGGTGAAATAAATTTTATTTCGAACCACACAGATCCTAAATGTTCTTCTTCAAGGAGCAACAAATGCTCCCATGGAATTCGAATGCCGTGTGATTATTTTTTTTCCCTCTTAATGATTTTCAGCTTTTTGTTGTAATGTTTATATGTTTTCACCATTTGTGCGGCAGTCCACATGAGATATTTTTTTTAATCATATTTGTCATCTTTATTGTTAATGCTGAGAAAAATAGCAAAATGCTCCGATGCCTTCAAGATGGGTGAGTTATTGGTTGGACCTTAAATTTGTAATAGGTATAAGGACATTTATGTTAGAAAGTAGGTGAAGAGTATCTTTAATTATCTAATAGATGCCTTAAAAAGGTTGGTGAGGAGTGTATGTTGGCAAGTGGATGCTAAAAAAACATAACTGTTGGCATTACTGAATTGGGTTTAAGTCAACATGCTCTTGTAATGTAACTTGCTATTTCACAAAGATTTGTTGTTTTCTTAAAATTTTATATTTTATATGACTGACATTTCTATGTATCCCCAAATGATTTTCAATTAAATTATAATGATCCTGTTGCGATAAAGGATGAGCATCATTGATGTCCTACCACAAAACTATTAGTTGGTATGACCAACTGCTGAGCCATTTACACGGATTCAAAATCTAATTTACTAAAAAGCTCTCACTGATATTTGTTTATCAATAAATTTTGATGACATACATGTATTTAAAATTTATAATTTGATGAACATAACAGGCTAGTTAACCTTTAATCTATGGTTCATCATATGTTATTCACAATAATTAGCTACATTGGATAGATGGATTAACTGAATAAAATGAAACAGGCATGAACTTGTGGGCATAGTGACTGAAGTAGGTAACAAAGTAGAGAAGTTCAAAGTTGGGGACAAAGTCGGCGTGGGTTGCATGGTCAATTCGTGCCGTTCATGTGAGAACTGCAATAACGATCTCGAAAACTACTGCCGTAAACAGATACTCACCTACAGTGCTAACAACGTTGATGGAACCATTACATATGGAGGTTACTCTGATAGCATGGTTGCCGATGAGCACTTTGTGGTCCGCTGGCCCGAGAATTTGCCTCTTGATTCTGGTGCACCTCTCCTGTGTGCCGGGATCACTATGTACAGCCCACTGAAATATTATGGGCTTGACAAGCCTGGTATGAATATTGGTGTGGTAGGTTTAGGTGGACTGGGCCACGTGGGTGTGAAATTTGCCAAGGCATTTGGAGTTAAAGTTACAGTTATCAGCACCTCACCTAAAAAGAAGGAGGAAGCAATTTCAAAGCTTGGCGCTGACTCGTTTTTGGTCAGCACTGATCCAGAGCAGTTGCAGGTATTCTTTATTCTTTAAAATTAAGGCTGTTATGGTACTTCAAATATGTATATGCACGGGGAGGTTTTGCATATACACCTTCTATAAAATATAAGAAGCTTTACACCCCTCATTAACTTTCAAGTGGTGTTTCTAGAGTATTTGGAGCCAAATGTCAGAAAACTTCAGTTGCTTTTACTCTTTAGCTAATCTTATTGGATATTATGTATTTGTATGTATATATTAACCTCTGTTCGTTTTCTAATTCGAATGTTGATATGATGGATATTGATCAGGCTGCAATGGGGTCATTGGATGGTATCATTGATACTGTATCTGCACCTCACCAGCTTCTACCATTGATTGGTCTATTAAAGACCCATGGAAAGCTTGTTATGGTTGGTGCACCTGAGAAGCCACTCGAGCTTCCCGTGTTCCCTTTGCTTATTGGTAAGCTTTCCACATCTCTTGTTTGTTTCAGCAAAAAGTACTCTGGAAATTTTCACACATCAGCTATGTTTTCTTTAAATTATTATGTCTCCAAATGAGAAGTTGGCTAAAATGAAATGGAACGTGTGTGGTATATGTGACAGGAAGGAAGATTGTTGGTGGGAGTGGGATTGGAGGGATGAAGGAGACACAGGAGATGCTTGATTTTGCTGCAGAGAACAAAATTGCAGCCGATGTTGAAGTTATTCCCTTCGACTATGTCAACACTGCCATGGAGAGGCTGCTGAAAGCTGATGTTCGTTACCGTTTTGTAATCGACGTAGGCAACACATTGAAGGCTTAAGTGGTGTATTAGCAGAGTGATTTCTGAAATTGTTTCTCTAAAGGAGTTTAAGAGTTGTTAGTACAATTTGAATGATTATACCTTTCTTACAATCTAGAAACCAGTATTATATGGTTGTTATTGGTTTTGTTGTTTTGGAGTCGTGTAGTTGGCATATGAGATTGAATATTGGAAGGTCTTGAGTATATTTTGTTTACTTTTGAGCTCTTTCAATGGTTTGGATTTTGGTTGCAGCATTTCTTGCAATTGGACATGTTAGGTATCGTTATGAAGTTTTTTTTTCTACTTTCCTGAATACAAGAATTTACAATGGAACCATGCAGGACAATAATAGCATGCCAACGAATCGTGGAGGACAATAATATCATGCCAACTGAACGAGTGTATAAGTGTTAATCCAATAATGGATAGTGCTGGATATGGTACGGGTATTAGCGGATCTACGGAGAGGTAGGAAATACACAATGCTATATGGATTTTTTTTTTTTTTGGGGGGGGGGGATGTTATATGGATCCAATTGGTGTAAAAAATTACGAGAATGTCTGTTCTTACACCCAAAAGTTTTCACTCACACCTTTTCTAATAATTAAACATTAAAGGACCAAAAGACTCTCAATATAAATATATGATTTGAGCAAATATGAATTTTTTTCTAAATTTTTTTACTTTTTAAAAAACGTAATATTTTGGAAAAAAATAAAAACATAAAATTTGAATATAGAAAATCCTAATATTCTGAAAAACTAAAATTTTAATATTCTGAAAATATAAAAATTTAAATTAAGTTTTTATTTGAAAAAATTATGTCTTTTTATAAAAAAAAAACTTATTATTATTTTTTTTATTAAAATGGACGTTAATAAATTTTTTTTTCGTTATTTATTTAAAAAAATGGACGTTCTTTTTATCAAAAAAAAAGTTGGTGTTAATTATATTAAACAAAAAATCTGAACATTATTTTTTGTTAATAAAAATTGGAGTAAAATTTTATTATAAACTATGATTTTTTAAACTAAGTTTTTTTACAAATTTTTATAAAACATAGCTTTTTAAGAAAACTATTATTTTTTTTTGGTAAAAAACTAAATTTTGACTTTATAAAAATTTAGTATTTAAAAAATTTATTTTTTTCTAAAATCGTTTTGACTTTAAAAAACTAAATTTTGAATTAAATTTTTTTTTTTAAAAAACTTTAAAAATTTAGTATTTAAAAAACTAAATTTTGACTTTAAAAAAATTTATTTTTTATTTTAGTATTTAAAAAAATTGTTTTTTTTTCTAAAATCGTTTTTAACTATAACTATTAAAAATACTAAATTAGTGCATACCTTAAAATTTCTCTAATTATATGCCAAGAAAAATACTATTATTTTTTAAGTAGTAAGAAAAAAAATTCGCCTTTTTTTGGACGAGAGGCAAACAGGTTTGGAATACCATTTGTCTTTTGAATTTTTAGAATTAGATATTGGTCCAGTTTTTTAAACATGGTCTTTAAAACACTATATCGTTACAGTAAAATGTTTTTATTTTTAAAAAAAGTGCGTCTTAAACCTTTTTATCAAGAATAAGGCGTAAAAGGCGCCTCAAGCCTAGGCGAAGCTTGGGCGCACCTTTTAGAACACTAATTTTTTAAAAAGTTATGTTTTATAAAAAATTGTAAAAAAGTCAAAAAAAATAAAGTTTATAATAAAATTTTACTCCATTTTTTATTAACAAAAAATGATGTTCAGATTTTTTGTTTAATATAATTGACGTCAACTTTTTTTTTTGATAAAAAGAACGTCCATCTTTTTAAAAATAAATAACGAAACGTTTTTTTTATTAACGTTCATTTTAATAATAAAAAAATAATAATCAGTTTCTTTTTATAAATAACATAATGTTTTTTAAAATAAAAATTGAATTTTATGATTTATATTTTTCGAATATTAAAATTTTAATTTTTCAGAATATTAGGATTTTTTAATATTCAAAATTTATGTTTTTTTATTTTATTTTCAAAATATTATGTTTTTTTAAGACTAATAAATTTTTGAAGAAAAAATTATATTTGCTCAAATCATATATTTATATTGAGTATCTTTTGGTCATTTAGTGTTCAATTGTTAGAAAGGGTGTGAGAGAAGACTTTTGGGGTGTGGAGATAGACATTTGCAAAATTATTACTGTCTAATTTTTTTATGAAGTCAGCACACTCCAAAATTTCTATTTTAGAAATATAAACTTTATTCCAATGTTTACAAGTAGAAATTATTAATAGGAATTTTCATATGATGTGAACAAATATAATTGAATTAACACATTATCTAGAGATATTCTATTGTTGATTCATAAGATATAAATATTTTTAGAAACTGTACCATTGAAGATATTTGTAGAAACTTTTCTATTAATATAAAAATCATTGTCAAATCCCATAGAATTTTTTAAAAATAATTTGACAAATAGAATAGAAAGGCAACCCATTGGAGATAACCTTATATATTTTTACCAAGGTTCTAAAAAATGCGGGGAGTAATTGAGGCGTGGAGGCCAAGCCTTAAGCCTTAGAATCCTAGGCGGGCCTAGGTGTAAAAAGACGTGAAAAGACGTTTATGCTTTCTTAATATATTTTAATATTTTTAACCAAACAAGGCTATTAAAATACAAAAATTGCACATATCATAAAAATATGTCTGAATATATGCAAATTAAAATACTATCTGATTATTTTGTGTAAGATAATGGTTCGGTTTGTAAACAAATTCTTTAAAAGGCGACATCGTTTCACTAAGGCATTGTTGTTTTTAGAAAAAAGTGTGCCGTAAGGATTTTACCAAGAATAAGGCGTGAAAAGCGTAAGGCGAGGCGTTTCTTCCAAGCCTTAAGCCTAGGCGGACCCTAGGCGGATTTTTTAGAACAATGATTTTTACCCTAGAATCCTTTTTTTTTGGATTGGGGTTGGGGGGGAGGGGGGGGGGGGGGGGGGACTATAAGTACTGTAAGGCCATCACCAATGGCTATATATACAAATTTTTATGGTAGAAATTTAAACTTTCTCCAATGGAGTTTTCTGTATGCCTAATTTCATTTAATGTAGCAATCTAGAAATTTTTAATAAGTATTTTTATATGACATGGGTGCATATAACTGGACCAATACATTATTTAGAAACACTCTACAATTAACACATAAGACGTAATTTTTTTTAAATAACACCGTTGGAGATAATTTTTAAAAAAAATCTATTATTATGTAACAACTGCCAAATCACAGAGAGAATATGAAAATTTTGTTATGTCAAAATTAAACATTTTCAATTTTTAGATTTTTATACCCATGTGCCACAACTTAGGTCATTTCCAATGGTTACACTAGCTAGACGTGTTACAAACAGTTTGAACCAACATCAATGTCGGTCCCGAGATTTTAGGGGCTCGAGGCGAACCCTTGAATCGGTGGCACCATATTTTTTAATCAAAAATATGCAGACTTATTTTTCGGGACTTAGAAAAAGTTGAAATGTTTGCCCGTTTTGCACGTTCAGTTTAAAAAAAATTATTTTGGAACAATTGAAAAATGACGCTATAAATATATATACACATAAAAATTTGGGCCCGAGGCGGCCGCCTCTCTCGCCCCCCCTAAAAATCGGCTCTGACCAACATTACACAGTGTTCCCAATTTTATAAAAGAAGACAACATGTATCAACCCACGTCCAAAATGACCAAGCACATGTTATTGCATGTTTTAAAACAAGCGAAGTAAATAATTAAATGCCTAAATCTTTTGCAAACTATTAATTTGATGGTCTAAAAATTTTTCCCATCAAAACATAATTACCTAATTGTGCCACGTATAAATAGATAAATTTATATAAAATATTTTGTATCAATAATAATCCATATTTGATACTTTAAATAATAAACATTTCCAGAATGGACAAGTTCGTTATTACACGTGGAGAAATAATTCATAAATTATCTGATATTATCTTCCTTGAGGAGTCACGCATTCTCCCTAGGTCGTGGCACGGGCTTATGGTGGTGCCCAATGATGGGAACCTAACATTCTAATGTTAGTAAGGTCAAGGCCAATCTCCATGAAAATATGGGATTAACAGTTAGGGGTCATAACCCAGGGGGTGTGGTAGAGCGGTAAGGGCTCTTCCTCCCTTAACCAAGTGTCGGGGGTTCGATTCCCGCCTTGGGTATGGAGCAGCCTTAAATCTCTGGGCCAGCTGTCCCACCCATAGAGGTGCCTACAATCAGCGAAGGGATTAGTCACTAAGTCGCTAGTGGATACCCTTGGTATAAACCAAAAACAGTTAGGGGTCATGGTCAACGTTAGTTGACTCTTATTACCCTTGGGGTAGTTGAGGTAATATCATGGGCACTTTTAATGAGTGGGACACAATTGACTTGTTCGAATCGGCCGAAATGTACTTGGGGATGCCACGTGTTCTCCTCCCAAATAGGATATATCAAGTTTGACCCCTAAAACCAACTTAATTGAAGGAGATTTAGTGTAATTTACAAAAAAAAAATATATTGTGTGCACCTTCTAAAAATGAAGCTTCAGTTATGAAACTAGTACCAGTAGTTAGGCGAGGGAGAGAAGCGATTAAAATCAATTAAGATTTGTTCAAGGTTGGAAGTGGACTGGGATGGATATCGGGTTAGATTTGATTTGGGCTAGTGCGTTAACTCGACTTCCTCTCCCATAACCCATATCAAAAAGAAAAAATATTATAACTGGATTTTATACCACATCAGAGAATCCCATTCAAGATGAAAAACCAAAATCAGGATGAATAAATAAATAAATCTAAAACTAACTTATATATTTGAAGTTTAAAAAATGGTGTGGAACGCGAGATAAGCGTCTTAGAGCGAGAAAGCGCCAATAACTTATATATATATATTAGATAGAGACAAACTTCTGTCCACACTAAGTTTGCACATCATTTTTTTAAAATAGCAAAAAATATATTTTTGAACTGATTTTTTTGTGTGATATTTAAACATTTCAAGGGACTCATGCAAACCAAATCAGCTCAAAAAAACTTGTTTTGTTATTTTTAAAAAATCGGTCAAACTTTCGCTGCTTTTGTACTTTAAAGGATGCGAAAGTTTAACCGATTTTTTAAAAGTAGCAAAAAAAAAAATTGAGATAATTATTTTTATATGGGTCCATTGAATGTTTAAATATCACATAAAAAAATAACTCTAAAATATATTTTTTAATATTTTAAAAAAATTAGTGTGCGCCAGCACATGTGCAAACTTAGTGTGCAGAGGACCCCCCCCTCTCTCTCTCTCTCTCTATATATATATATATATATATATATATATATATATATATATATATATATATATATATATATATATATATATATATATAACCAGGCAGAGAAAAGATAGACGGCAGGGTGGTGGGGAGGTGGTAGTCAGAGGTGGGTTTGTGAGTGGGAGGGAGGCAAGGGAAATAAAGAGGGTGGGAATGTGGGTTTAGGGTTTTAAAATGGATTGTGGAGAGAGAAAGATAGATAGAGAGGTTAGGTTTTATTTGCATTTATATTATTTTAACTTTTGGGTTTTTAAATTGTGTTGAGGGATTTTTTTGTTTAGATTGGGAGTTCGTATAGATAATCCGTTTATTAAGTTCCTCACACATAAATTCAAATTTTACCCAAATTTTATTTTGATTAGCTATTAGGTGTGCATGCAACAAATTGTCCAAATTAATTCTCCAATCACACAAGCAAACTAAACAAGCACAAAAGATAAAGGAAAATCCTTTTCGGGCAAAATCTATTTTTCAACATTGTAAAGAGTTTGACTGACACAGTTGACTTATAGACTACTTAGCACGACTAAGTATAATGCGTTTGGTCTTCAAATCTTCTACAAAAATGCGACACAGTCCAACACCATCTACAAGAAGCGGTTTTTGAAGACGCCCCGTAGGATAGGCCCCCAATTTTAAAATTCAAAATTCTTTTATACTTCAAAAAAAAAATAATTTCATTTTTAGACAAGCGGAAGCGTAAGATGGTTCACAAAAACACCAAATTTTAATTTACTTCAAATTAAAATTAAACCAAGTGAAATTAAATGAAACACGCACACTTATTTAAATTTCACTTAAACCAAGTTAATTAACCCAAGTCCTTAAAAATAGCCTAAGTCATATTTTTCATTTAATTAAATTAGGCCAAACCAAATTTTAACAAATTAAATTAAATGACTTGAATTAAATTAACTAAACATTACCCAATATTAATTTGTACCAAATTAAACAAGTAGTGATTAAATTAAACTAATTTTATCTTTTTACCTAAGCATGCATTCTAGGTGACTTTGCAAAAGATAAAATAAACAATTAATCCACTACGCCGCGATGTACGAGGAAAAACCCACAACAAGAAAAAACCTCGGACGGCCCTAGCCTCAAATCCATTAAGTACGGAATTTACAAATACAAGCAATATGACTTACAACACTCGACTCGATCCCTCTCAAGCCCCGACGCGTCTTCTTGTATCAACCTCTGCCTAACGAATAACCACGGAGCTCCACTGCGATCTCGAAATCCACAGATCGGACTTTATATGGTCACCGTCACCCGAACTAGGAGCTTTTCTCCAAGTGGGTAAATCAACGAAAACCTCTTCTTCTTTGTGGGATTTAGAAGCAAACCCAAAATGTCTCTTTAAACGGTAGAGATGAAGAGCCGGTGCCAAAACTCCAAGCAAGTACAAATATATCTATGGAAGCTTGGATAAACGATATGGGTGTAAAACTAAAGTGTATAATCAAATTTTCTTGAAAACTTAGACACTTTAAAACATGAAATTTTTTCTTAATGAATTTTTCTCTTAAATTCTCTCTTGGAGATAGATGGGTATGAAAAAGTTAAGTTCCAAACTTTATTTCCCGCACTATAATAATCTGCAAAAGTTAGCGGGGTTAAGGAAGTGGGAAACATGGGTAAAAACTGCCATAAAATTTTTCCCCCTGAAATCTCGTTCAAACGAGATTTTCGTTCGAACGAAGTCTCGTTTGAACGAGCCTTTCTAACAAAGTTCCAGTGGCTTAAAAATGAACTCGTTAGAAGTCTCGTTCGAACAACCATCTCGTTCGAACGACAATTCGAACGATGTTCCAGTGGCCTATGGGGAAGCTCGTTGGCAGCTTCGTTTGAACGACAACATCGAACGAGAAACCAGAAAGTTGAAAATTACGACTTTAGCGAAACTTTATATACTTTTTATAGAAGTTTAATAAAATCTTTCTGACAAATAAATAACAGTTTTTAATAAAACCTACGCCTATTAAACACCGTTCCAAGCTCCTATATATATATATATATGTAATGCATTCATACCTTGGGAGCATGGAACCACTATTGATGACGTAGAAACGAGGCACTTAAACTCGACATTTTGTTGAAACTTTGTACACTTGGCTGCTACGTCTTCAATAAATACGTCATAGGCTTGAAGGATGATCAATATACTCTATCCTATAACTCAAAAGTTTTTGTCCGGAATTGAGCCAAAACTACAAAGGACTCAATTGGAAATTTGTGTCCTTACAAATTCCCCCCTTTGGCTATTCCGGGACAAAAACAAAACAAAAATTCTAAAGGGCCGTCAAGCTCTACTAGACTAATAAAAAGTCCAACCCAAAATAAAAATACAATGCTTGACTCAAACAACCCAAATGATCACAATATTTGCCGGTGAAAGTTGTCACTTATAATATAATTCTGCACACTTAAGCAAACACATTACACGCATAGGGAATATCAAAATATTTAATGCAAGTAAAGTAAGTACTCCCTCGAAATTAATTCTCTCCCTTTATCAACAATGATCAACTTAGAAAGACGTCTCCCCCTAAGATAAATCTCCCCCAAACTAAGATACGATTATAATAGGTTTAGATACCATTTCTCCTCATATCATTCCCCCCCCCTTTTTATTCAGGAATAGACAAAGGTTAAAGAATAAAACATGTAATTGGGCATAAAGTGATGAGAACATTAAAGCATATGGGCAACAAAAGCACAACTAATCCAACAAATAATAACGGATACCAACTAGGATGCAAGAAAATGATACCAATAAGATACATAAAGTATTAAGCATGTGATATCAACAAAGAATGCAACACGATAGATACCAATTATGAATTAAAGCATATATGGACTAGAAAGCACGACAAAGACTAAACAAAAATATCAAATATATGTGTACATAAGATATAACTAATAGACGTAAGTACACATATATAGATATAAACACACAAATGACATACACAAAATATAATAGGAGTCTTTCACACTCGTATGGCAAAAATGTGTCATATGGAAACGGAAGTGTTGGGGTGTGAAATAGTAACAATTAAAGTTAGACCCAAACACTTAAAACATGTTCACGGAGTTCTCAATTGATTGCAAACTTCATCACATTTGAATATAACCTCTTGTGACAATTTAGATTGAACTCAATGAACAAACATACACAATGCATACAAGCCTAGCATGTTGATGATTCTACAAACCAATAGAGTCATGACATTGAAAATGCAACTAGGATAAATGGACATTGTGCAAAGCGTTGATATACCATCAAATCTCCCTCAATAAGCAAATATATTATTAATTTTGAATGAATATATCATTCAAACATAGGCATTGACAATTATTTTTCTTTTAATGCCATATGTTCTTTTAGGGCTTGGACCACGTATTTCTTTTAGGTCAAAACATACGGTGGCTTACTATTCACAAAGGATAATAAATCCTTTCGAATCCCTTCCCCGTGCACATTTATATTTATCATTTTTTATTTCTCACAAATCTCACATGCAACAGATTTTGACATGCACTAGTCCTCCTAGGTCACAAATATGTGGATGAAAAAATTCATAGGAGAACACCTCACAAAGCTCAAATATACATATGAAGTTAAAATTTTAAAAGAGCTCGTGCATGTGTGAGTAGAGGCATATAAAAATAGAATCCATTTAATCAACACAAAATCCAACGACTCCATGTAAGCATAGTAAAGAACATAATAAGGATTGACAATCTAAACCAAAAGTTCTAGCCACATGGGAGCGTAAAAGATGGGATTCTAACACAAGTGTATGCCACATAAAGTGTGTCAATCTAAAATATACACAAAATAAAATCTTTTTGAGTTTTTGAAATTTTTAACCAAAAATAAAAATATATACTCAAAAGACATACAAAGATCATTTGAATTTTTCATTAAGCTTTAAATTATCAAGAAATAAAAACCCAAATGATAAACAAAAATCTTTTTGTATTTTTCATTTAATGCAAACAAAATGAAGAAATAAAATACAAAAGATAAACAAGTCATGATTTCTAGCATGAAATATGAGATAAACAATGACTAGAAAATGACTAAACAAGCATACATTTAGCATGAAAATATAGCGTGAAGTACAAAAGAAAGCTAAAGTATGCAAATTAAACTAACACATTCAACCTTTAGGTTTTGCAAGGGAGGAAGCATGTGAAAGTAAATGAGAATCAAAT
This sequence comes from Sambucus nigra, assembly GCA_949130495.1. Taxonomy (NCBI): domain Eukaryota; kingdom Viridiplantae; phylum Streptophyta; class Magnoliopsida; order Dipsacales; family Adoxaceae; genus Sambucus; species Sambucus nigra. The sequence goes on from OX422219.1 coordinate 439,802,395, forward strand.
ACCCTGTCTTGTAAAGCTACCAAGTCGGATCTCCTAACCCAAACTAATGGTGAATGACTATCTCGGGGTGTAGGAATCTTGGCTACCTTGGTTTCCTTACATTGGGATTTTCTAGATAATCTTTTAAGATCAAAACAATATTTCTTAAGATGACCTTTTCGATCACAATGTGCACAAGTAAAAACATGTTGAAAAGATTTACCTAAGGAGTGATCTCTAAAGGTTTTCCTAGGCGATTATCCTAAAACATTGGTTTTGGCCTTTTGAGTTGGTTCATCACAAGTATCGAAGCCTAAACCACAAGTGTCATTTTTAATTTGGACCGTTCCTAATATTTTATCTAATTTTTTCGAACGACACTCCAAATCAAATTTGACATTACTAGAGTCTTTTAATTTATTTTCTAATTCTAGGATGTTAGACTCTAATAAAACATTTCTCTCTTCGACCACGAGAAACTCCTTTTTCAAGGATTCGATTAAACCTTTTAGGCTATCTCTCTCGCCTTCTACATATTCTAGCTTCTTTCGAAGAGATATCTCTCGTGTCCTAAGGTCTTCAACCAACACACTATTATCAATGACCTTGACACGTTCTTTCAAACTAGCTTCTAACTTCAAATTAGCTCTTTTTAATTTAATTAATTCTTCATATAATTCTTGAAAAGCATTTTGAGGTTCACTCACATTAACCTCTTCTTCATTTTCACTCTCTCTTTCTTCTCCACTCTCACTATCATAAAAAATAAGGGAATCATAAATAATGACCTTGGAAGTGTCATGTGTTGAAATCTCATCAATAGAGGAATGCTCACTATCACTCACATGACTAACCATAAAAGTCACAAAGTTGGGCTTAGTGGGGGAATCGGGTCCCTCTTCCTTATCACTATCACTAAGGGTAGCATTATATGAAATGGGTCGCTTACCCTCTCTCCTTAGTTTAGTGGGGCACTCAGAAGCCCTATGGCCATAACCCTCACAACCACAACACCTATTTGACTCGTCCCTATTTAAATTTTAATTAATAGTTTTAGGAATCCTCTCGGCTTTGTCATGCTTAGAAGTTTCAAATTTCTTAAGATCATTTTTAAATTTATCTTTGTTAATTTTAAGAAACTTTTTAAATTTCCTAGCAAACAAGGCCATATCTTCCGAGTCACTATCACTCTCGCTCTCTACTACTTGTTTATCCTCTTTTTGGGCTTTTAAAGCAATGCCCTTTTCAATTTTCTTTTCAGTTTTAGAGGGAAACATGTCCAGTTCATAGGTTTGTAGATCACCTACAAGCTCTTCTAATTTCGTAGAGGCTAAAGTTGGTAAAGAATTTAAAACGGTCACTTTTGGAATAAATCCATCGGGTAGGGACCTTAAAATTTTCTTTACAACTATGTTGTCGGGTAATTTCTCTCCTAAGTTAAAAGATAAATTAATAATATCGGAAAGTCTAGCATAAAATTCATCAAAAGTTTCTTTTTCATTCATTTTGATAGTTTCAAATTGAGTGGTGAGGTTTTGGAGTTTTGAAGCTTTAATGACACTTGTACCTTCATGAGTGAGTTGTAAAATATCCCAAGCTTCTTTAGCGGTCTCACACGTCATAATGCGCCAGAATTCCTCCGGTGTGACAGCGCTAAACAAGGCATTTAAACCACGGAAATTAAAGTTTGAAAGTTTAAATTCACCCTCACTCCATCTATAGGCCGGTTTGGGAACACGTTCATTTTCTACTAAATGAGTTGCTGGGGACCACCCGTTAACTACAGACATCCAAACCCTCTCATCGATAAATTTAAGAGCCGATTTCATACACGCTTTCCAATACGCGTAATTGGAACCATCGAAAATAGGAAATTTTGAAAATGGGAAAAATTCCATTTTAGCCAAAAATAGTTAAAAGATCTTAACGAAATAATGTATCGTTTTTGGCTCTGATACCAAATTTGAAGACTCCCCGTAGGATAGGCCCCCAATTTTAAAATTCAAAATTCTTTTATACTTCAAAAAAAATAATTTCCCTTTTAGACAAGCGAAAGCGTAAGATGGTTCACAAAAACACCAAATTTTAATTTACTTCAAATTAAAATTAAACCAAGTGAAATAAAATGAAACACGCACACTTATTTAAATTTCACTTAAACCAAGTTAATTAACCCAAGTCCTTGAAAATAGCCTAAGTCATATTTTTCATTTAATTAAATTAGACCAAACCAAATGTTAGCAAATGAAATTAAATGACTTGAATTAAATTAACTAAACATTACCCAATATTAATTTGCACCAAATTAAACAAGTAGTGATTAAATTAAACCAATTTTATCTTTTTACCTAAGCATGCGTTCTAGGTGACTTTGAAAAAGATAAAATAAACAATTAATCCACTACGCCGCGATTTACGAGGAAAAATCCACAATGGGAATAAACCTCGGACGACCCTAGCCTCAAATCCACTAAGTACGAAATTTACAAATACAAGCAAGATGACTTACAACACTCGACTCGATCCATCTCAAGTCCCGACGAGTCTTCTTGTATCAACCTCTGCCTAGTGAATAACCGCGGAGCTCCACCGTGGTCTCGGAATCCACCGATCGAACTTTATATGGTCATCGTCACCCAAACTAGGAGCTTTTCTCCAAGTGGGTAAATCAACGAAAACCTCTTCTTCTTTGTGGGATTTAGAAGAAAACCTAAAATGTCTTTTCAAACGGTAGAGATGAAGAATCGGTGCCAAAACTCCAAGAAAGTACAAATATATCTATGGAAGCTTGGATAAACGATATGGGTGTAAAACTAAAGTGTATAATCAATTTTTCTTGAAAACTTAGAGACTTTAAAACATGAACTTTTTCCTTAATGAATTTTTCTCTCAAATTCTCTTTTGGAGATAGATGGGTATGAAAAAGTTAAGTTCCAAACTTTGTTTCCCGCACTATAATTATCTGTTAAAAGTTAATGGGGTAAGGAAGTGGTAAACATGGGTAAAAATTGCCATAAAATTTTCCCGCCTGAAATCTCGTTCAAACGAGATTTTCGTTCGAACGAAGTCTCGTTCGAACGAGCCTTTCTAACGAAGTCCCAGTGGATTAAAAATGAACTCGTTAAAAGTCTCGTTCGAACAACCATCTCGTTCGAACGACAATTCGAATGATGTTCCAGTGGCCTATGGGGAAACTCATTGGCAGCTTCATTCGAATGACATTCTCGTTCGAATGACAATCTCGTTCGAACGACAACATCGAATGAGAAACCAGAAAGTTAAAAATTATGAATTTAGCCCAGAAACTTTATATACTTTATATAGAAGTTTAATAAAATCTTTCTGACAAATAAACAACAGTTTTTAATAAAACCTATGCCCATTAAACACCGTTCCAAGGTCCTATATATATATATATATATAATGAATTCATACCTTGGGAGCATGGAACCACTATTGATGACGTAGAAATGAGGCACTTAAACTCGGCATTTTGATGAAGCTTTATACACTTGGTCGCTATGTCTTCAACAAATACGTCATAGGCTTGAAGGATGATCAATATACTCTATCCTATGACTCAAACGTTTTTTTCCGTAATTGAGCCAAAACTACAAAGGACTCAATTGAAAATTTGTGTCCTTACAGTTTTCCATTTGTATTCACCAATTAACCTTCTTCTTCAGCAGTAGAGCCTAGGCTCCACAAGTCAATAGTAAAGATGAACTATACAAGGGTTTGTGCAAGAGTAGGGAAATTAGGATTTCATAAACTCAAAAAATCATATAGAGGGATGTATGATTTGGAAAACAAAACTAGTTTTGAAAAACGAATGATGAAAACTTTTGGAACGGTTATTAAGAAATCATTTTCGCCAAGAGTTAAGGAATTTTGAACAAATTTTTATATAAAAACACGAATTTCAAGGCAATGGGGTTGTATCGAACAAAATTAGCATCTCGTTCGAACGAAAATGATATTTTTGTCCTAGAAAATCGTGTCTCGTTTAAATGAAACCTCATTTTTTATTTTAAGTGCCTTATAACAATCTTCCAACGAGAGTTTTCTATCAAACAGTGGACGGTCGTTAGATGTTCGTTTGAAGCTGGTTCAAATGAGAACACTGTCTCATTCTAACGAGATCCTAATATCGTTTAAACGAGATTAAAAAAACATTTTCTTTTAAAATCCTTTTATAAAAATCCTCGATTTTAAAATCAAAACATCCGAGAATATAATTTATATAAGACATGAAAACCAAAAGTTCTATACCTCCATATAGTGTCAGTGAGAAATCCAGAAACGATGCTCGTTCGGTGCTCAGTCACTAATATATCTTCGAATATCATGTAGGCAATGTAGTTGCTGTGTTTGGTTCGCAATAAAAGTAAGTAATATGATACACCAAAACTATCAAAAAGCTTAAGCTATGAGCAATTATAAAATCTTACTCTTACAAATATCCCCCTTTGGCTATTTCGGTACAAAACAAAATGGAAAATTTACAATAAAACTCCTTAGACAATGATCCTAATGTCCTCTCTAACCCAAGAAACGAAACGGTATTTTAAACTTTGTCTTCAACTGATATTGTTCTCCCTTTGGCAGTATTTGTCTTCATCTTATGTACTTCATGAAATCATCATCAAAGCGAAAGATACTTACACACATGAAACAAAGAAATACAGCGACGCGTAAGAGTTTTAAAGAAAAAAAATAATAAGGCTCCCCCTTAATTTGTTTTCCCCCTATCTGTCCATAATAGACAAAGGAGTAGAATCTAAGCATAAATAAGAAGCATCACATGAAGAAGAAAAACTGTCATCACAAAGATAATCAATAAGGAAAATGTAATGATAATCCAAAAGGCATAATGTGTTCTCCCCCTATCAAACAACTACTTTGATTTTTTTAAAAATTTTCAAGTATAAGGCATACAAAGTACATATAAGTATAAAAACACACATTCATCATGGAATAACACTAAAATATCCAAATCGTGATAACAGATGTAATTGTGTGAACATTTTTCATAAGCAAATCAGCATAAACATTCATGACATAGGTGCACAAAGTCATAAGATACTTCGAAAGAAAGAACTTAATTTCAACCTTAGGTATAAAAATATTGAACTTAAATGAAATTGACTGGACTTATGCAACATGCTATTAATTTGAATGATTATCAAATCAATAACGTCAAACTATTTAATACTTTTAAGAGAGTTCGTTGTGCAAATCCATTGATCTTCTACTTTATAACTCCCTCAAAATCTCATTTATATAAGAATTCACTCTCAAATATTTTGAAGAAATCATAATGCCCATATGTGGAGAAGCATTAATGAATATAAAATAAATGGTCTTGGTACTTTTGTTTTGTGTGCCATTAATCTTGTTAGGCTTTTTTTACAAATGGTGGCTTTTAACGCAAAGAAAATTTTGCTCTTTCATAGCCCCTTTCCATTGCTTAACATATAGCAATCTTTTTCGGAAAACGAAATTCGGGAAATGTTTCTTACAAGCACAATTTATCTGTATTTACATTGTGCTCATTATTAAGGATTAATATGAGAACACTATATTCGACACATGATAAGCAAGTACAATGTTCACAAATTCCGTGCATATTCGACACATGATAAGCAAGTACAATGTTCACGAAAAAGTCACGTGAATGGATGGCATGTAGAGGTGATCCGAATATCTCAAATGTTCATCCATATACGGTGATAAACAAAAATACAAAAATCCTTTTTGTCTTTTCAAAAAATTTTATTAGGAAAAATATTTTTCAAATTTTCAAACCTTTTCATAAAAATCAAAAATATTTTTGGAATTTCTAAATATATGAAAAAGAAAAACATATGAATACAATAGAAATACAATATAGAAATATGGATATATGATATAATCATGAGAAACACCCTACACTAGATAAAGTTCCTAAACTCAACCAACGGAGCAAGCACCCAAAGATTTTCCAAGATTCTCGAATCTAAGTGCATCTTAAGGTTTCGTAGAAAAATTGGCCAATTGTCGTTCGGTTTTCACAAAGCTGAAGGACACGACCTTCTCCTCAATGAGATCATGAGTAAAATGATCATGTATCCTAACATGCTTTATTCGAGAAAGTTGGATCGGATTACGAGATATATGTATTGCACTCGTATCATCACACACAATGGTCATGGTGCCTTTAAAAATCCCATAATCTTCCAAAATTTTCATAATCCATAAGAGTTGGGTGGAATAACTACTGATGGCTATACACTCAGCCTCCGTCATGGAAAAAGATATGGAGTTTTGCTTCTTGCTTAAATAAGAGACAAGAACAATACCAAAGTAAAAACACCCACCCGAGGTGATTTTACAATCACAAACATCCCCAGCCCAATCGGCATCCGAATAAGAGGACAAATAATCATCAAAATCAAACGAATGCCAAATATCTTTGGAAAGAGTGCCACTCCCTCATTAATGATACGTTTAAGTGCGAACATGTGAGAATCTTTCGAGGATTCTTGGTACCATTCACAAACTCCAGCGCTAAAGGGAATATCGGGATGATTAACGGTCACGTAGAGTAGACTACCTATCATGATCATAAAAAGGGTTTGTTCTATGTCCTTGCCTAAAGTGTCTTTACTAAGCTTAGTCGATGTACTCATAGAGGTGCATGAGTGTTTAGGGGAGTATAAACCAAACTTCTTCACTAGGTCCCTAGCATATTTGGATTGAGATATGAACATCCCATCCTCTAGTTTATGCACTCGGAGACCTAAAAAGAACGTAAGATCACCAACTATACTCATCTCCATATCTCTATTCATTTCCTCCTAAAAAATGTGAGCATGTCGGGAGCACATGGGTCCAAATACTATATTGTCCACATAAACTTGGGCAACAAAGATAGCACCACTCTCTCTCCTTATAAATAACGTCTTATCCACTCCCCCTCTTTTGAAGCCACGAGTTAAGATAAAAAAGTGAGCCTCTCGTACCAAGAACGGGGTACTTTCTTTAAATAATACAAGGCCTTCTTAAGATAATAGATGTGCCCCGAGTTCTTTAGGTCTTCAAAACCATTTTGTTATTCCACGTACACATCATCCTGTAGAATTATGTTAAGGAAGGCACTCTTGACATCCATTTGATATAACATGAAGTGCAGATGACATGCTATGGTGAGTAGTAAGCGAATGAAGTCAATCCTAACGACATGAGGGAATGTCTCATCAAAGTCTACACCCTCAATCTGTGTGTAGAATTGAGAGACCAACCTAGCCTTATTACAAACTACAATACCATTTCATCCATCTTATTCTTAAAAATCGACTTAGTACCTATCACATTTGTCTCTCTAGGTCAAGGGAATAACTCTCAAACATCGTTCTTATGAAACTTAAGAAAATCATCTTACATAGTGGATATCCAATTCTGTCCTTGAGTGCTTCTTTCACATTCTTGGGCTCGACTAAGGAGGTGTAGCAAAGGTAGCTAACCACATTCTCAAGTTGAGCGCGAGTCTTGACACCTAGTGTATGATCACCAAGTATATCGGAAGGGCCATGACTCTTTCAAACCCAAGTGAGTGGATCCACTGAATTAAGAGTGGGGTCCATGGAGGTAGTATAAGGAACGATGGTATCATCACCGGGGGGTGCATCATCCTCGCACTCGGGGCTATGGTCAATAGACGCCGGTGGCTCGTCATCTCCAATCGTGACATTTATTGACTCTGTAACCTTAGAGATTGAAAGTTTAAAGACCCTATTAGCCTTACTCGATGAAGAATAACCTAAAAATATCCCCTCATCACTCCGGAAGCCGAACTTTTCTAATTGCTCTCTATCTCTCAAGATGTAGCTAGTTTTCCCAAAGACATGAAAATACGATAGCTGGGGATTCTTCCATGTTTACAACTCGTAAGGCGTGTGTAATGTATATGGACGAAGATATACCGTATTCACCATATGCCATGTGGTGGTCGCCACTTTTTCCCAAAAGTGTATAGGCACTTTTCTCCCAAGAAGCATGGATCTAGCCATGTCTCGAATCATTTGGTTATTCCTCTCAACTATCCCATTTTGTTGAGGAGTACGAATGACCAAAAACTCATATTTAATTCCCACTCCATCACAATATCTATCCACTCCAACTTCTTTAAATTTAGTGTCGTTGTCACTATGCATCCGTATAATAGTGACACCATGTTAGTTTTGTAGGACATGACACTTGGTTGTTAAGAAATCAATCGCATCAAACTTTTCTCTAAGAAACCCCATAATAGAGTATCTCGTAAAGTCATCGACCATCACGAGAATTTATCTTTACTTAGACTCTAGCATGGTAATAATCTCAAAATGTGTGGTGAGGCTTTGTAGCTTAGAAGCTTTCACAACATTGGTAACCTCATGAGTGAGCTGGAGGGTATCCCAAGCTTCTTTAGACGTGGTGCACATCATGATGAGGCGAAACTTGTTAGGGGTGATCGCTCCAGAAATTACACTTAAACCACCTTTAAATTGAGTCCATTTCAATTCATCTTCTGTCTAGAAGGTGACAGGTTTAGGACCTATGAAATCACCATTGGTCACAGTAGGTGGTGTACACCCTCTTTTACATATACACCAAACACGCTCGTCAATCACTTTTAAAGCCGACCACATTTGAGCTTTCCAGTACGCATAATTATACCCATAAAAATCGGTAGCCTATTATAAAAATTACCCATAAAACCTAAAATTTAAAGGATCACACATAAACTTAGTTCAATAGGCTTTGATACCAATTTGAGAATGCGAGTTCGTATGGATAGTCTGTATATTAGGTTCCTCACACACAATTTCAAATTTTACCCCATTTTTTTCTTGATTAGCTATTGGTGTGCATGCAATTAATTGTATAAATTAGTTCTTCAATCACACAAGAAAACCAAACAAGCACAGAACCCGTTCGATCAAAACTTATTATTCAACACTGTAAAGAGTTTGATAAACATAGTAGACTTATAGACAACTTGTTACGAGTAAGTATAATGCGTATGGTCTTAAAATTATCAACAGAATAGGACACAATCTAGCACTATCCACAGGAATTGGTCTTTCTTCAATATCCATCGATTAGCCTTCTTCAGTAGCAGAGTTTCGGCTCCACATGTCAGTAGAGAGATGAACTCTACAAGGGTTGATGCAAGAGTATGGAAACTAGGGTTTCATAAACTCAATAAATCATATAGAGGGATGCATGATTTGGAAACAAAAATAAGTTTTGCGAAAGAAAAGATGAGAACTTTTGGAACATGTATTAGAATTTTTTTTCGCTAAGAGTCTTATGGAGTTCTGAAAAAAATAGGTTTTTATAGAAAAAACACGAATTTTGAGGTGGTGGGATGCTCGAACGAAAATAACATCTAGTTCGAACGAAAATAGTATTTTCGTTCGAACGAAATCATGTCTCGTTTAAATGAAACTTCATTTTCTTTTGAATAGCCTTATAACGAACTTCCAGTGAGAGTTTTCAGTCAAATTGTGGATTGTCTTTAGATGTTCATTTGAAGTTGGGTCAAACAAGAACCCTTTCTCATTCTAACGAGATCCTAATCTCGTCTGAACAAGATTAAAATAAAGTTTTTCTTGTAAAATCCTTTTATAAAAGCCTCAATTTTAAAATCAAAACATCCAAAAATATATTTGATATAAGAGATAAAAACCACAAGTTTTATACCTCCATATAGTATCGGTGACAAATTCAGAAATGATTCTCAGTTGGTGCTTAGTCACTAACATATCTTCTAATTCTCGTGGAGGCAATGCAAATGTTTTGTTCGGTTTGTGATGCCGGTTTGTAATGAGATATGCCTAAATAGTCAAAAAGCCTAAGCTATGAGCAATTACAAAATCTTTCTCTTACATTTGTCAATTTAGGAAAAAAATGGAGGGAACCCAAGTTTTGGACGTATTTGATATGGGATGATAGTTTGGGTAGTAGGGTTGAGTTTTTCGATTATTTTAATTGAGAGGGATGACCCGCAAACTCGAGATAGTTGAGGGGGGTTGGTGTTGTTGTGACTTAAATATGTTATCAAATGCCTAATAAATACTTGACATAGAGGCACGTGCTAATACATAAAGGTATGCCCAAGTACCTATAAAAGACCTCGACCACTGAACAACACACCAAGCCGTGGAGTTGACACCTCAGCCTACCATATGGAAGTGTCCAACTTCTAAAAATATTCCTTTGTATCCACAAGTCATGTGAATAGTGCACGTGTGGCTCCGGCTAGTTCCTATAAATATAGGTGTTCACTCCTTATTTGGTAAGAAACAAAAAAATATCCAAACTTTGCTAAATTATCTCTAACTTTTCTATACACCTAAGTACCATTTTGGTCAGCTGCTCCTACAACCTGGGACAATATAGTCGCGACCTCGTATAAGATTAATCTAAGATGCATCGACCTCCACTACATTGAAGTATGTAATGCTCATATATTAACGTTGTACTATCTATTCATATGCATATAAGGCCCAAATCATATACTTGTAACATAGATCTAATGAGATAAGGCTCTAAAGTGGATGTAGGAACATTTTAATGGGCAAACCACTATAAATCTCATCTCGCCTCCCCCCCCCCCTCTCTCTCTCTCTCTCTCTCTCTCTCTCTCTCTCCTTATCGCTCCTTTAGCATCTTCTATACTTTTAACTATTAAGTGTAGCTTTAATGACATGATTTACACTAGTAGATCCATTTTTAAGATAAAATTTTGGCACCATTTATGGAAAACGAGGTGTTCTACTAAGTCTCTCACTCTAGTTGGGTCGAAAATGTCTCGTTTTGTCCATAAGGATCCCCAGATCATCATCTTATAGGTACAAATTTTGTGGATAGACATAAATATGCATTGAAACCCTATTTAGGGTCCTTTTATTTTTTAGATCTATTTTCTCACACCTTTTTATAAAAGATTATGGGTAATTTATGTCCCCCAAGGATGTTCCCATGTCCAAATTTCGCAAATCTTATCAACAGGTCACGACCTCAAAAGGATTGGAAGCTAGGGATGACAATATTTGGTGTTTTATCTATTTTTCTGACAATTTGTCCCTGTTAAACCTAGACAATAGGTAATTATTGCTAGAACTATTTTTATTTGCATATAAGGATAGGATATGCCCCGGATTAACATTCCAAAGCATTTTTAGCCTAATTATTGGGGTGGAAAATCATTTTTGGGATAAATATGAGCTATGATATGTTCTTATTACCTAATAATTTCTTAAGCATCCATGACATTTCAGTTAGCATGAACTGGTCACAGCTTGGTTGTCACAGTTATAGGTTGAAACCTCTAGTTTTTGCATATTCAGCTTTCGAATAAAAATAATACTCTATATAGACCAAAAATATCTTAGAAATGCCTAAAATAACCACATAACATGTTTTATGATTTTCAGGGAGTGTTAAAATTCAAAAGACTAGGTCCAATGATTGATAACCGATGATTTCGTGGGTAAAACCCAAAAAGGCTTTAGTCTTAAGGGTTATAAAATCACACGGGATAGGTTGAGACGATCTACAAACTTTTCAGCTAATTGAATCACTATTCCATCTAAGGAAATATGTTGAGCAAAATGTCTATAAGATTGAATCACCTCATGAGAAAACTGTGTTGGATCATGTTGATCGCATTGGGAAAATCCTTATGAAGGAAAACATCCCCAACCTCAGCACTATTGGCTTAAAGGCCCCGACATTATTGGGACATTCCTTTGCCCAATGTTATTACCTGCTCTATATTATGGTTCTGCTTTTTCTATGATTGTTGGATTTTTCATTCCGTTTAGTTAGTCACAAAAAGAAAAGATAGATATTTCTAAGAACTATTTGTTTGAAGAGAAGGCCACATAAAAGGCAACTTAGGAAACCAACAAATAAAAGACATAGCACACTTCATAGCATGCATCAACCACCTCTAGGAGGGGAAGGTAACACTTTAGGATCATACCAACCTCCTTATCCAAAGGATTCTTATGCTATAGTCCGTAGCCTTTATCAAGACAATGAAGGGCGAAGATCCAAAGGGGAATCAAGAAAAGGCGGAGGCCTTTAAATAAAGAAAGTGGTGGTAGAGGTAGAAGAACATATGAACAAAATAAAACATGATACCTATTCAATAAGGCAATTAGAAGAATTCACTCCTCTAAAATGTGAATTGTAGACTTTTTTTCTCAACATCAAGGAGGATGAATTCCTCATGTGGCCTCCTAAAATGAAGACTACTCGCGAAAGAAGAAAGGTGAAAAAGTGGTGTGAATTCCATGTTGACCATGACTATTTTACAAATGATTTCTTCACCTTGAATAATGAAGTTAAGAGACTGATCAGGCAAGGAATGTTGAAAAGGTTCATCAAGGCCATGACCTGAAATTGAGAAGATGAGGAATAACCCAAGAAGGATTTGAAGGAGGGTTTTTCTGAAAAGCATATGATTTTAATTACTACAATGGCCCTAGATAGGCCATAATAATTTTTTACTCCTTCAAAGTTTCTAGTCAATGAAAAGTTCTAGATGGCTCATTTCCCTTGCATTTCTATTCACAAGTCTTCATTAAATCTTTCACCAATCACCACAAATCACCTTAACATGGATATAAAGACTGAGACCATCAAGTCATAAAAGGCAGGTTTTTCAAACTACCATGGCCATCTAAGGCCAAGTCTCATTCAATGGGACTGGAGGCATTTATTCTTGAGATGAGATCATTGACCAGAGATCTAAGAAACGATGTTGACTTCATCTCAAACAGAAAAATCTAAGTCATAAGAAGCAAACCTCGATCAAAAGCTCAAACTTGGTACCACATGGACATCCAGAAAATAAGAAATTCGTGTTAATGGTTCTTATCGGAGACTGTAAGAATGAGGCCACCCCGATAGGAGGGAGTCTCAATTGATAAAGACACGAGGATGCTCCAAAATAGCACATACTCAATAATAAAAAAGTGGAAATAAGTTATTTCTGGTTATGAAATTTTCCTAAGGGAATAAAGAGCACCAAGGATGATTTGGACTAAAATGTTATCCTAAAGTCACTCTAAAGGGCTAAAGACTATTATCAATAGGCCGCGGTCATTAATGGGAAACCATGGATTAGAAGACTATAATCAATAGGCCGCGACAATAGATGGTGGCATGTTATGACCAAATGCTTGGGGAGATAATTTCCCACATGTCATGGACTTTTAATTCAAAACCTTTGGGCGTAACATGCTATTAAGTCTATTGCCCAAATCAAGCATATCGACAATATGACAATATACAAGATATAAAATAAGTACATAGTTTTATATAATGCCACAAAAAATGCAATGAACATAGAATTTGTAAAAAGCCGTGGACAATGAAAAGTAAGACTATCAACAATTCATTACATGTAATACCGCACATGACAAAGAGAATGAAAGATGAAAGTAAAGCATTTCCATTGATAGAAAATATTTAAATTCCTTTACAAATGAAGTATGAGGATTACAAAAACTTTACAACAAAAATAGAAAAGTCGCGCCAAATGTTCAAGAGGTTGTATCCTTTTCTTCATCATCATCCTCTTCTAGGGTTGTCTTAGTTTATTCTTCATCTTTATCAATTGTCGCAAAAATTTCACTTTGATGCCTCTCCTCAACATCTTTAAGCTCCTCTTTATAATGATTGTTCTCAGCATCATTTAATCTCCAGTTGTACATGGTATATGGAAAGTTCTTAGCTACTATCAACCTTATATCCTTACATCCTGAGATATAGGCTCTGTTTTTTCCTAATTAGAATCCCCTTGAAGTCTTAAAAGTGGCCACGACATCCTTAAAATCCTTCTCCAGGGATGAAACATGTTCCCCGTCAGCCTTTTTCACGATCTCATCATGACTCTAAGTCAAAGTCGAGACCTAAGCTTGAAGGTTATATATCTTCTTAGCATCGGTCATGGCCTTAGTCTTAGCTTCTGTGATTTTATCCTATGATAGATGAAGATACTCCTCGACCTTCTTGTACTTCTCCCTGTCCTCAAACCTTGCCTTCTAAGTAGTCTCAACCTTCGCCACTGCTTGCAGTTTCTCAACATCAAAGGATGTGATCGTCGATTACTTTTTAGCCTCAAAAGAAGATTTTTTAATAGCCTCCACCTCAACCTTATGAATGGAGTCCACAACCATAAGTTGCTAATATATCTTTTAGTACTTGTTCCTTTGGTTAATTCAAGCCTCAACAAACTAAAGAAGAAAAAAAAAAGGAAACAATTAAAAGAAAATGGTTGCGGACAAAATATTTACCTTCACAAGAAAATAGAGTTGATGACTCTCCAAATCCTCGACGTCAGGATCCTCAAAACATGTAACTTTGGGAGAATAGATGACCCGCTTCATCTTGGAGATCGCGGTGGTCTCAGTGTCCCATGGATATTTTAGGTTCATTGGCCTAAGTTGAGGCCTTTGTCACGGAAAAACAACTTGTCTTTAAGGAGTAATGACATTAGCATAGCTGGAAAGGTGTGTGGTTGCTAAGGGTGATGGGGCTAGGCACTGCGCCATATATTGAGAATGGTCATGATTGGATCGTGACAAAGTCTTTGGGTCACGGTCTTGGTTCACGACCATTATGAGGGTCACAGTCGGAATCCATGACAATAATAGGTGGTCATGGTCCTTTAGTGACATTAACATTAGGGGCTTGGTCATGGTTGTGTAAAGTGATCAAATGGTCACAAGTAAGAACCGTGATCCCAACTGTGAAAACTGACCGTGTTTTTTTTATGGTCATGGTTCCCAAGCATGGCCATAATTAGTATAATTTTGATGTTGGTCACGGTCTCCAACCATAACTCTCAGTTTGACCAAAATGGGTACGACTCAGAACCGTGACAAAAATTGTAACCATTTAGACTATGACCATATATTAATACAAATTAAATGGTCAGGTTTTTGGTCACGATTATGAGCCGTGACCAAAAACAAATTTAATTGAAAAAAATAATTTTTAATTTTGTACCTCCCCCAAAAATCATGTGCATGTTTTAAAACATGTATATATTTCCATTACAGAACTAACTAATCCACAAATCAAGAAAAAATAACACAACACTATGAGTGCAAGAATTATCACAATTAAAATATTCAAAAAGCAATCTGGAGATGAAAGCAAATAATCACACACACAACAATATATGTACGTGGTTCGGCACCTTGCCTACGTCCACGGAGAGGTTAATATATTATTATTATTAGTGTCTCTCAATAGTTGAGGTTATAGCCCATTGCTCTGGGCTTGGATTTATAATTTATAGTTGCAGAAAATAAGTGATTGAGTTGTACAAGTGACTCAATTAGCTTGTAGATAACTTGTAGTGTCCCTGAATATCTCCTTGGAGATTGTTGATAACTGATTTGAGTATATCTCCATGCATTTAAGCACATGTTAAATATACGGGTTCAAATAAATAACTAATTTGTGTCGGGCAGTCCACTGAGCACAACGGGCTGGTCGTCCACACTCTTGGGCTGAAATAAATAGGCCCCCACTATTACCCCTAAAATATTTGGGCTAAACATTTGGGCCAACAGATTTTAAGTCAGTCCAAGGTCCAAGGCCTAAAACTATTTTAAAACTGGAGTGACATGCTTTTAATACTTGTGAACTTGTGACCGTACGCTCATCCGAGGTCAAACACCATGGCAGACTTGTGATTTTGTTGGAGAGTTGGGGGTGCACTAGTCCGAATTAGAGTGCCAAAATCCTCATCGATACTTGGGCTCCATCATTAGCGTGAGATTCAAACCCAGATACATCACCTCCAACCGTCATCTTTCAAACGTTCGTCGTCCACAAAACTTCCATTGCGTTTTCTTCTTTAGTTCTTCTTATTCTCAGAGCTTTCCATATATTTATGTAAAAAAATTTCTAATCTTCTCTTTACTTTCACTATTTTGACCGTTTTTCTTCTATTGCTAGAGGTTTTTTTACCATCTATTGTTCTCTTAGATAACAGAACTATAGAAGAATTTAGAAAGTCTTATAACATCCTATCATGGGTGAAAATCGACTATGCCCCTATCCCTAAAGATGTTTGTGACATTGAGGGTGGGGGGGATGCACTGGATTCACACCCTTTTGATCATACATGGGGGTTTAACTTTTCCCCCAACCCCCCTTTTTCTGAGATTCTTCAAGTACTTTGATATCGTCCCTGCCCAATACGCCACGAATGTTTGGAAAATTGTGAATGGGGTCCATAGGATAAATGAACTGTATGGGACCAACGTAGGACTTGTTGAGCTCTGCTACTGCTATATCTGGTCGTGCACCAATGACGATATTCTATACTTGAAAATGAGAAAGTTGATAGGGTTTAAGTCGTGAATCTTCCTGACTCCAATAAATATTAATGGGGGCGTGGCTTTATTACTAGAAATTGGCAACATCCTCCCCTACCTGAGGGTGAGAAGTACTGAGTTCCTTGGATCCCTAACTGGGGGGAGGATCATATAGGTCATTGTCTTTTATTCTTCTGCTTTCTTACTGTTTCTTTTAACTTTGTTTTATGATTTTTTCTTTGTTTTATAGCTCGTGACAGAAATCAATAACCTGACCGTCGTGAGCTGAGAGTTGGTGATCTACTCAAATATTAGAGAGTCCGAGATATAATTTCTGACGGTGAGAACACTTGTGCTGCTGCTTATTGATGGAGTACAAAAACAATACCAATAGTTTTATCACTCAGCTAGTTGACAAGGTTCCTGTCATGGAAATTCCTGAAGCAGGCCCCTTTGAACCAATTGTGTTGGAGTAAGAGGAAGAAAAAGAAGAGGAAGGAGAAGATGAGGAAAGAAGGAGAAGGATAAGGAGAAGAGGAGTAAGATGGATAAGGATTATAAAAAGAAGAATAGGATGTACTAAACCAAAACTGCCACCTTGTCACGATAAAAAATCGTGAGAAGACAAACTTGTCAAGGTTAACGACCGTGACAAGTTCGTGATTTTTCATGGTCAAAGTCTGTGACAAATAAAAATTTATCACGGACTTTCACCATGACAAGTCTGTGTTAGGTTTCCTTTGTCACGGCCAAAGTCTGTGAAAAATTTGGGCAGAATTAAAAAAAACTGTCGGACAGTATGGCCATTGCTACTGCCCAACAGTATATTTGTTCCTATTATAACATATTTTAACCTATCCAAATAACATATATATCAAGAAACATTCAATATTCAATAACAAAATCAAATAAGTACAAATATCCATAACCATAACCAACCAACAAATATCCATAACCAAATCATAAAAATACAAATAATATCCAATATTCAATATCCAAATCAAATAAATACAAATAATGTCACGGACTAGGGTCTTGAATAGGCCGGAGGAGGAAGGTAGGCCACACTACATATGAATTGATACATCCATCAATTCGTCAAACGCCGTATTGTTGTTCCAACCATAAGGGTGCATTTTCTCTTTCGAACACAATATGGGAGACACGAATCTTTGCATCTATATCTTGCATGACACGTCCATGAACCACACTACCCGGGTGTGTATCCGTGTCCCTCAACCCCCTAGCTATTGGTGTGCCATCAAAGATGTCTATTAAATACAATTTTAGCCAACCCATTGCTGACATAAGCCGTTTGACGGGGGTCAAGATGGGAAATGGATCATATATAGGTAGCGAGTGGGTGCATATCGGCGACGAGGGTGAGAGAGATGGAGTAGTGGCATCCTCGTCTACCTCCTTCTCTTTACCCTTACCCTTGAAATTGCATGAGGTGGACCCCAACTGACACTTCATGAACTCGAACATATCAAAGATCGTCGACTTTAAACTTTCTAACTTATTGCCATGGGTGTCCACCTTACGAGCCAACCCGATGTTGCTAGTTTCAATCCCAGTGAGCCTCGACTTACCCACCCGAGAGCTCACCCCCTAGTCCTCCCCTTGTGATTCACCCTAATCACTTGGCTTAGCGCGTCCATAGCCAAAGATACCTTGTTGGCATTAGACTGCTTGTCATGCACTTCCTTAGACTTTGCTTAAAATGACAAAAAGTACACGATTAGTTAAGTTAATAAAAAAAATTATAATGTAATTTAAAAAAAATCAATTGTAAGATATTTTTATAACTTACAATCGTGATTGCCATGCTCGGGGACACCTACTTATCCTTTCCCTTATTCGTCTGAATTTCCACATAGGCATTGAGCCTATGTGGACTACCCCCAGGGCCACTCCCCATCTCCTGAAATAAAATAATGCAGAATTAGTAAATGACGCAAAATAATGCTAAATTAGAATAACATAAAACTAAAATAAAAATAAAAATAAAAACTTACCAACATGTGCTCCACCTTGACGTGCGACGTCCGCCCGGACTACTGGACGTCCGCCCGGACTACTGGACGTCCCCCCTTTTCACCCAGTTTGCCCTCCCTGATTGATGAGATGTCAATTGCCGCTCCTCGATCTCATTATCGACAAACTGCTGTCACTGTGCCAATGAGATCGGCTCCTTCAATGGTACGATGTCACGGACCCTCAATATGGACACCCGGTCCTACCCAAAGTACCGTGCCCACATGTTTTTCTTCCACATTTTGTATTGATCTCTCAATTGTTCTAACGTGGAGTCACGTACATGTGGGGGCGGGCCGAATTGTTCCTGTCAAACAAATACAAACCAAAAAGAAAGTAAGTTTTAGTTTTATTTAAATTATAAAATATAAATATAAAGATAAATATAAATACAAAATAAAAATAAAATAAAGTGAGTGACTACCTGTAGTCCCCCCCCCCCCCAGATTGCCATCTTGAGCTCCCGTGGAACATTTCTCCATTTCGTGTACCCCGGGCTGACGATCGACTTGAGCAGCCCTGGCCTCTAGCCAATAAGGTCGTCTTGTTCTCGACAATGAACCTCAATTTTCCCTATTTAGGGGCCTAGTGGCAGACGAGCCTTCCTCGCCTCCACTACCGTGATGCCCTGATGAAGCCATTTCTTGCAAAACTTGTTATTAATACAAACATGTATATGAGAAAATGATCAAATCCAAATGAATAAAATCATTAATTTGACTAAAATCCAAATGAATTAAAAGGCACTAGACGAATTCAAGTTAATGACATTATAAGAATACTAATCCATATCCTCAACCAAACTAAGCATTGTTTCAACTAAATGGAACACTTATTACAAATCTAAAAATTATTTCAAATTCGAGTCATGTCAGGACTAAGAATTAATGGTTAAACTCAGTAAAATTTAAATTAACATATTTAATAACCAACTCACCAATTTTGATTCAAATCCACCGAAATTGATCAAATCCAAATGAATAAAAGCATTAAATTATCGTCCGATATTAATAAAGCACTAGAAGAATACAAGTTAACGACATTATAAGAATACAAATTCATATCATAAACAAAACTAACCATTGTTTCAAATAATTGGGATACTAATTACAAATCTAAAAATTGTTTCAAATTCGGGTTATCATCTAAAAGGGATTGATATTTTGTAGGAGAAGCCAAGTCATCCACACTATTGGTTAGATGCTTTGGCGTGTGTAGAACGATTGACCCCGAATCGTTGTTGATATACTCCAAGTAAAACACTTTCTTGACCTTTTAAAAAGCACAAACACATGGCTCATCGTTCACGTGCTCATTGCGCTTTAAATTGGACCAGTCAACATGATCAAATTGGTGCCAGGATCAAGTTTAAAGAATTTATCCTCAAATCTTACCCAATCATAATAAAACACAACCTCTTTGAAGCTTATATAGTCCAATCAAAATATATTTTGAATGACACCATAGTAAGTAATTTCAGCTTCAACGAGGTTTTTATCTTTCGCGCTCGCTCGAAAATAAGTAAGAACCTCGTATGAAATTCTTGAGTGCCGTACATTATTATTTTCCTCATATGCACATGTACCGAATACATAACGGTTCAATCGATACTTTTTGTACTCGTGTGCCATAAACAAGGGTCCAATGGCTAGACGAGCAAGTCTTGATGCCACATCACCCGTCTTTAAGAGCTGAGATTATAGATAAATTAAATAGGTTAGTTTTAATTCTTTCTTGTAATGTGACATTTAATAAGAGGAATTTTTATTATAATTACCTCGCATGACACCCACAACCTAAATTCGATGTCTGATTGTGCCATCATTCTTCTTCTTTTATTGTTCTCACACGCATCATATTTTCTGCGTTGATCATGACGAACATATTACGAAATTGATCATGTAAAAAAATTAAAATAATATAAAAGTTAAAAATAATATAAACTTACTCTTCCATTTTTTAGCTATTTTCATGCGTGTCAAATAGATAATGATCTACTTGTTCATGCTGTAAACTTGTTAATTTCACTTCGCTTGCCTATCACCTAACCACCCTCATCGACGAATTCATCACTGTTATCCACGCTGTTTGGGTCAGGCATATATTCCAGAGTGTAGATTGATGACTCCATGGTGATGTATTCCTCTACGATTGATTATTCAATGTATCGTGTATTCTTGATGTAATCTTTGAAAACTTTCATCAATATTTTCAATGGATACATCCATCGATATCTATTTGGGTCGCAAAGAAGTGCCTCATCGCATAGTTATACCAACAAGTGAACACTTATGTCAAAAAAATATGGGGGAAAGTACTTCTCTAACACACAAATCGCTTCGATCACCGCTACTTTTGCGGCCACTATGTGATCTCGATTGACTATCTTCTCATATAAAAGTGAGAAGCAGATGCTAATTTTCATAATAGCCCTCCGCAAATCCTTATGCTTGGAGAAACAATGATTAAACAACAGAGGAACTAATTGCATGATCGCATGCTAATCGTGGGACTTACACTTATGTAAATCTTGGGTAGAATAATTCATAATCCTTTGCAAGTTGGATGAAAAATTAGATGGAACATTTAAATTATAAATTGTTTCTAAAATCACCTTCCTTTCCTCACTTGTCAAAGTAAACGTACGAGGGGGAATTATTGTCCTTCCCCTACTATCTTCTTTCAACTGTAGTTTTCGCTTAAGTTTCAATGATTTAAGGTCTTTTCGTGCATTTTCTCCATCCTTCGAATGACTCCCCCTAAGGTTTGTGCCCATAATATATTCCGTGATGTTCTTCTCCGTATGCATCACATCCAAAACATGGCACATCGGGTTATTCTTTCAATAAGTCAAGTCACATAAATTTGACCTCCCAGACTATGCCTTTCTTGTCTCAGTGTCATTCCCATTTGGGGTCTTCTTATGCTTGAAATCCTTGAATTTAGGATTCTTACCTCGCATATTAGGGCCAAAATTAGAAGATTTACTTCAATTTGTAAACCTGAAAGTTTTCTTGGAGGTAGCTTATTTCAACCCCGCCCGGTAAAAAAATAGAACCTTTATCAAATCTAAAACTATGATCACGGGGTAAAAACTTTCTATGGAAATAGTATATATTTTTTCGCTATCGATGAGATGCATAGATTCAATCTCCTCCCCATAAATAGGAGACCTAAAATAACCATGTACTACACAATCGAATTATGTCCCATAAGCTGAAAAATCATGAATTGCCCACATCAACATAGCTTTCAACTTAAACTCTTCTTTATTAAAAGAGTCAAATGATTGCACACCCTATTCCCACAACTCATTTAATTCCTCTACCAAAGGAGCCAAGTAGACATCGATGTCCTCACTTGTTGCCTTTAGCCCAAGTATCAACAAAGACAACATCAAAAATTTAAGTCTCACACACTGTGACGGAGGGAGGTTTAGTGTTTCTAGGATCACTGGCCATACACTCTGATTAGTGCTTAGATTTCCAAATGGATTGAAACCATCTGTTGATATTGCCAAACGAATGTTACGCCATTCTCGAGCAAAATCGGTATACTCATAATTCATCCTCTTCCAAGTTGTAGAATCAATAGGATGACACATGAGATTATTCCCTACTTCTGCCCTAGCATGCCAGGTCATTACCTCCGCTATCCATGGAACTGTGAAAAATCACTTCAATCTAGGTGCCACGGGAAAATATTTCAACACTTTTTGAGGAACTTTTGAGCTTGTGCCTTCGTTACCAGTAGATTGTACATATCTAGGTTCATCTCATAACGGACACCGACCGAGATTTTCATACCCCTTTCGATATAGTATGAAGTCATACACACAAACATGAATTGATTTATACTTTATTCCCAAACCTTTCAAACTGTTCTTTATAGTAGGATAGCTATTTGGAAGCGTATTCTGCTTGGGTAGCAAGCCCTTCACCCAATTCAAAATTTCTATCATGCTATTGCCAGACAAATCACATTGGGTCTTCAAACTATACAAACAAACCATGACATGTAAAGTTGTTTGAACTTTGTCACATCCAGAATACAACAGATGGGTCGCCTTAAATTTTAAACTTTGGTAGTCATAGTTAAAGTTTATCCTGGTGTCTTCATGAGAACTAGAACCTTGTACATCGTCAGTGACCTTATTTTCTTCCACTTCATAAACTCCATACGCATCATTAACTAAATCCTCTAGCATATTATGATATACATTGTCCTCCTTCTCTTGTACATCTATCCTACTTTTTGAAGTTGTTTTGAAGGTTGCTCGGGGACAAAAGGAACTTTTGATTCCCCATGAAAAATCCAAAGTTGATTACTATCTTGCATAACCCATCTTAACAAATGTAGTTCAACTGTTTTTGACTCACACACCTTACCATTCCTACACTTAGCACACGAATACAGGAACTGTTCATCATTACGACATCTCTTTGCGTATTTTACAAATTTATTAGCACCCCTGCAAAACACATCCCCTAATCTATTTATCTCACCCATCCACTTTTTGTATTTAGGATATCCCATCACAACTATCACAAATAATCACTTATAATGGTTAAGAAGCATATTTTCATGGATTAGTATAAAAATAATAAAAATTTATAGTGATGATAGTTATGGATTACTTTAAAAAGCGTATATTCATTTATTCGATAGTAATGTTTATAGTGATGATTTATACATAGTTATGTTTCATTATGCATTATTAATTCTTTAACAACAAGCTTTTAAAATTTATAGTATGTTTCATTTATGTCTTATTTATATTCGGTAGAATCACAACCCTAAATGCTAGAAATGCCTAGGGCCAACCAACTCAATGGCCTTCTAAATGTTCAAATCCACAAGTCAATAACAATTCAAGAATCCCAAACAACAATTCAAATAATAGTGCGAAATACTAGAAATGCCTAGGGCCTACCAACCCATTGGCCATCTAAATGTTCAAATCCACCAGTCAACAATAATTTAAGAACCCGAAACAACAATTCAAATAATAATACTAATATTAGAAATGCCTAGGGCCAACCAACTCAATGGCCATCTAAATGTTCAAATCCACCAATCAACAACTTATGAAGTGAAAATGAGAATAGAAAAAGCATTATTTCATGTTACACTACCGTTATGTCATGCATTCACATGAGAATATATATATATATATATGAGAGAGAGAGAGAGAAAGAGATAGAGGGGGAGAGAGAGATGGTCGCCGAAATATGTGAGGAAGAGGAAAGGGGTCGCTGCTGCTGCAATTAGAGAGAGAGTTGTAAGGGCAAACCCACTCTAAATCAATTTCTACCAATTACCATAATATATCAATTATACTAGTTACCAATTTCAATATATAAATTTTAATTTAAGAATACCAATTTCAATAAACAAATACTAATTTTAGTATACACACACTGAAGACTGCATATTTCCTCCATCTCCTCTAAAGGATGAGTGGTCCTATCCTATTCAAGACCACATATTCTGTAATATACTTAGCATCTCATGCACATTGTTTCCATTTGAGGAAAATTTGGCAGCATATCCCCATAGTTCTCTAAGTATACAACATAAATTCGCAAGTGTAAGTGTTATTTCAATTTGTCAATTGAAATAATACTTAACACCGTATCATCTAGTATGTACCCAGAAAACATTAAGAGACGACAACAGAACTTCTCCCAAATATAACAAGTTTAAGCCACTAAGAATATTATTATATAGAAACTATGCCGTCCCAAACTGTCGAAACGGGACAATTCGAGCAAGCTCATTACAGGGGTAATGACTCTCGAACGGGTCTAAGGGCAATTGAATGCGTACGCATAAGAACTATAAGGCTAGTATCTATGAGCACTATATGTAATTCAAAGTAGTTATAAATTACCATGGTAAGTATGTTTAATTTATTCGATAGTAATGTTCATAGTGATAATTTATACATAGTTATGAATGTATTTTGCATTTAATTATTTAATAGCAAACTTTTAAAATTTATAGTATGGTCTAAGGGCCAACTTACTCAATGGCCATCTAAATGTTCAAATCCACCATTCAACAACAATTCAAGAACCCTAAATAATTTAACAATTCAACAATATATATATATATATATATATATATATATATATATATAGAGAGAGAGAGAGAGAGAGAGAGAGAGAGAGAGAGAGAGAGAGAGAGATGGTCGTCGAAATATGCGAGGAAGAGGAAAGGGGGTCGCTGCTACTTCAATTAGAGAGAGAAACCAGATATCAAATACCAAAGACCAATTTCAATTTCAATTTCAATTTACAATACCAATTTCAATTTCAATTTCAATTTATAATTCTAATTTCAATTTCAATTTATAATATCAATTTTAATTTCAATTTCAAATTCAATTTATACTAACCCATACACTGAAATACACACTAATTTTTGTCACCTCCCCACACCCACACCCACTGACCCCCAAAACATACACACATATTGACCCCCCCCACACTGACCCACCCACACAAATAAAAGAAAGAGAGAGAGAAAATGTACCAGTTGAGAGGGAGAGAGAGAGGCAGACGTGGGAGAGAAAAATGAGGGAAACCAAAGCGAGGGAAAAAATGAAGCGCCTAGGGTATTAAGTTAAAAGATTTTTCACAGACATGTCACGGTCAAAGACAGTGACACATCCGTGACAACCATACTTCTCACGGTCATTGATCGTGTCAAGTCCGTAACAATTATTGTCATGGACTGGTTACGGTTAAAGACCGTGATAAGAAATGCATGTTTTTTTGTCACGATTTTTGACCGTGACAACCTTGGCTGGGTAAAGGGTGATATTTTGGCATTTTTAGTGTAGTGAGGAGATGGCACCCCCTGTGAAGAGGAGAGTGTTGAACACTGATGACGATGATCAAGATGCATTGTCTGATCGCATGAAATATCTGAAGAGAGCAAAGGGGGATTCCTCTAAAGTTAGTGGCTCCAGTTCGGTGGATAGGGGAAAAAAGAAGGAGATGGAGAAGAAGAAGAGGAGGAAAGAAGAGAGAAAGAAAGAAAGAAAAATAGAGGAAGAAAGAGGAGGCCATGAAGAAGTTATCATTAAAGGCCCCTACCGAGCCTTTCTTCACTATGGCTACCGAGGGGTGCAATATGGCCAACACTCCTATGCTTGCCACTGATTTACTGAAAGGGGTAGTGCTCGCGGCTAACCATGATCGCTTCTCGTTATTGGGCTCGGCCCAATTGGCACTTAAGTCCGCCCAAGGACTTTTTCTGGTAAGTTTCCTCTCTTTTTTCTAGTCTTTTCTCTATATTTTTATTCTGCGCTCTAATCATTTGTGTAGTTTTTATCTGACTTTATTACCCTTATGGATGGCCATGATGATAAGTTCAAGAATAAACAGGAGCTAAAAGATCCACTTAAGAAGTTTAAAAAGGACATAGCTGATGCCCGCGCTGCGCTTGAGCGGGAAAGAGAGAGTTAGGCAAAGTCCTACGCCGATCTTTAGGCGTCCAATAACTTGGTGGTTGCAGAGAAGGAGAATCTCGTTCAAGAAAATATGGGCCTAATCGAAAAGGTTAAAAAATTAGAGGAGGATATCCTGAGTGTGAAAGATAACGGCTACACTAAAGGCTAGGATGCAACCTATAATGATGCTGAGATCCATATCTCTTATGTAAAGAAAGTGTCCTTCAGAAAAGGATGGGATCAAGCTTTAGCAGCAGCATGAATCCCTCCAAAATCTGACCTATTCCATCTCCATTCTCCAGTTCCCAATCCACTTGATGAAGAGACTCCAGTTGTTCAGCCTACCGACCATGCTGAGAAGGATTCTACTGAGGTCGAAGAGGCTGCCAACCAACAGAGGAGGGCTATTAAGAAAGGAAAGGTGTCAAAAAGCTCCGAGCAGGTGAAGGAGTAAAGTTATTTAGTCGCGAGACTTTCCTTTTTTCTTTTCTTCGTGCCTTGTAATTTCCTTTCTCTTGTTGTACTGGCCTTTGGCCTCCCCTTATTAATTAATGAAAGAGACGTTTGCCTCTTTTGATGCTTCCTGTCCCTTCAATTATGTTGATATTTATTTGCATTTCTTATTTGTTGTGCTGTTTATAGCTAATTATCCTAGAAGACTAAATTCCTCCAACCTCAAACTTAGGAGGATTTTGGGCTTAGGCATTAGTATCCAGGTCTGCAAGGCATTAGTGAAGCTTTATAAGGAGCTAAAAGCGAGGACTAAATAATACAAGGATCGGTGTGATCTGGTAGCCAAACTGAAGGATGACCTCCATGTCACGGAGGAAATTGGTTCCTCAGTGCAAGAGGAGGTAAAGGGTTTGAGGGCCCAAGTCTTAGAGAGCAAGGATGTGGGAAAAGTAGACGAGCTAATTTTGGAAGAAAATGATGCCTTGAAGAAGGAGGTCACCGAGCTGAAGAAGGACGTCTAGAGAGGATATGTCATCGCAGCTGGTCTCCAAAAGGATGTTACAAGGTTGAGGCACCCGTTTAGAATGGGATCTCGAGAAGCATGGGCCGCGAGTTATGATGAAGGCTGTACTGATGCACCATCAAGGCTGAAAGATGCTGAGGAGGTTGCGTTCAAGTGTGGGTGGTTGACTACCCTCAGGCAGACCTGTCAATGGATCGTATTTTGTTCGAATCCGAATCTGAATCCGATCCATTTAAGTGGATATGGATTATGCCTAAAATCCGATTATCCAATTACTCGTTTATTAAATGGAGAGGATTTGGATTCATACGTTCCGATCCATTAATAATATTATCCAATTAATATTTTTAATATATATATATATAAATTATATATAATATATTTTTAATCAATATATATTATATTTAATAATATTTTAAAAATATGTTTTAAATATTTATTATAATAGTTCTTTATTTCATTATGTGTGTTTTTGGAACATTTGCAAAATAAATTTATGAAATAAAAGTTGAAAATAAAAATGTTGCAAATCAAGTTTAACATAAATGGATAATCGGAGCGGATCTGAATTCGTTTAACATAAATGGATATGGATTTGGATTTGCTTGATCCGATCTGATTAATAAACGGATCGGTTCCAAATCCATTTAACATAAACTGATATGGATTAGGATTTGCCTGATCCGGTCCGAATTCAATCCGTTTACAGGCCTACCCTAAGCGAGGTCAAAACCCTGAAGGAATTAGACTTATGGTATAAGTACCAGGTGAGTTGCACTGCTTATCATCAGCCTCACTTCTCAAAGGATGATAAATGGATCCCCATTAATGCCATTCTTGCCTAGCTTCTAAGCCATTATCTTGAAGATGATGATGAGGTGTTCGCTCCTAACCCAGCTGATGGCCGAAAAGAACGTGTAGCTGATTATCTACTCTCCATCCATAGTTGGTCTAGGTCCTTTTATTGTCTTTGGTGTTTCTTTTATTCTTGTAATTGCAATGTCTAGTTTTTGTCAATATGTATAAAGTTTAATTATCGGCTTGTTCCATATTTTGAGCATACGGCGACAAAATATGAGTTTATAACTACCTTTGTATTTTGATTGCTGACTATAACCAGTTGCATTTATCGACCACTTAGGACTTTTACTGACCATGAAATACTGTTGCTCATTTTGGGATTCTCATCGATTAAATGAGTTAGTATTTTAATTTTAATCATTTTGGTCTCTTAGCCAACTAAATGAATCAAGAACAAATGTTAACCATTTTGGTCCCCTGCCAACTAAATGAGTTTGATGACTTGTGTTTGAACATTCTCCTGTCTAATATTCCTTAGCAATATCATTCAATCTGCCTAGGTAAGATGATGGCGAGAATGTACCTGGCTAATAGGCCATCTACCTGATCAGGTTTTTAGCGACCAATATAGTTGGAAACCAACCTAGGATAGCCTTTTTGCCTAAGGATCCCCTGTAGGGATTTTGCTATTATCAGGGCAACTCATAAGGTCCATTGTGTTTATGATAAAGACATGAGGGTTGTAGCACTTGGAATAAACTCTAATAACTTATTGTAATTACTGCGAACACGACTCGACATAATGAAATCCCTTGATTAAAATAAGTTGAATAACTTAGTGTAATTTACAGGAGTTTTGTCATGCGCGAGGAAGTTCCTTGGCTGAGATAAGTTGAGCAACTTAGTGTAACTAAGGGTAATTTCTCTTTGCGTTGGGAGTGCTATCAATTTGACATGGTGCATAATGTTGAGATACATAATAAAAATTTGAAGCAACCCGTATATGAAAACGGAATGCGAGAGCCAATGGGACTTTATTTACTGAATAATAACTTACAATCAACATAAGTTTGAAATGAAAATTTGCGTAAACTAAAAGTGGTAGTAAAAGATAAAGAAGACTAAAAGTAGAACTTCTTGAGATTGGCTGCGTTCCATGCTCTCGGTATCTCCCCGTCCTCCAGCATTTCCAAGTGATATGCTCTTTGAAGGTTATCCTTGATTACCTTAAAAGGTCTTTTCTAGTTTGATCCCATCTTGCCAATTGGCGATTTTACAACACTACCGAGGACTTTCCTTAGGACATAATCCCCCACCTGGAATTTTCTCAGATTGACTTTCTTGTTATATTGTTAATCTAGCTGCTGCTGATAAGAAGCCATCTTGATCATGGCCTATTTTCTTCGCTCATTTACTAAGTCAAGTTCAGTGTGAAATGCATCGTTGTTTAGCCCTTGGTCGACCAGGTTGGTTCTCATGCACTACACCAAAACTGGCGAATGGTCACGGCCAAAATCCCTGACCAAGACTGTGGGTCGTGGACTTGGGTCATGACCATTTCAGGCGCGACCAATTTTGGGTCACGACAGATGGTCGTGGACTTGGGCCATGACCCACAACGCGATGGGAACGAAAATGATCGCGGTGGAAGTCCGTGTCCCCTAACCTTGATGAAAAATGGTCGCGACCCACACCGCGATGAACAAAAGGGTAAAAAAATGATCGCTGCCAAAGTCGGTGACCCCTAACCATGACGTAAAATGTTCGCGACCAAAGTCCATGACCCACATCGTGATGAAAAAAGGGAAAAAATGATGGCGATCAAAGTTCGTGACCCCTAACCGTGACAAAAAATGGTCGTGGTCAAAGTCCGTAAACCACACTGCGATGATAAAAAAGGAAAAAAATGGTCGTGACCAAAGTCCGTGACCATTTTTCATCACGATTGGGGGTCATGGACTTTGACCGCGACCATTTTTAAGCGCGACGAAAAAAATAAAAATGGTCATGGACAAAGTCTATGACCATATTTAACTATATTAAAAAAATTATATTTTTAGGTCCAATCCATAAATTGGGGGTCCCATGATTGCGCGGTCGGTTGCTACGTGAAACTTTGGACGCACATGAGGTGTTTCAAATATTTATTATTGGCAAAACAATAAAAAAAAAAATACAAATTGCTAATCAGAAACATTGTTAATAAACTAATATACATATAAACTTAAAACTATTATAAGTCTTAATAGTTCATAGACCAAAAAAAAAAACTGGGCAGAGTTCCCCCTATTTTCTGGATATTCCAAACCCTGTTAATATAAAACCTGCTAATTCTAAAATCCGCACGGCCATAAAATTTAACAATAAAACAATAAAAACCCGTACGGCCATAAAACTAAACAATAAAACTATAAAAGCCCACATGATCTTAACACATAAAAAAATATAAGCCTGAATGTCAACAACATCATATAAACAATCTTCATGTTGTAAACCATTGCCTTCTTCATGTGTTCCATGTGCAAAAAACCAAATGATACAATGTTATCCTGCAAAAAATAGGATACCAAAAAAATGACATCAGTAACTAAGTAGTTTTAGAAAAATCGTATTCAAACTGAAAAATTGCATATACGAGTTATAATTGCCATGTCTTTAAGCCTAAGTCCTAATATATGCAAATTATCCTCATACTCTCAAACCAGGAGTATCGTGATCACGTGGTCAGTTCTTATGAGTTACATTGGTCCCGTACGAGGTGTTGGTGCCTCTCACGGGGTCATTCGGGTGCTGTTTCGAGTGTTCGCACTCTAAAGCCATGTTTTTAAGCCTAAGTTCTAATATAGGCAAATTATCATCGCATTATCAAACTAGGGGTCACGTGATCGCGTGATCAGTTCCTACGAGTTACACTGGTCCCGTGCGAGGTATTGGTGCCTCTCACGGGGTCGTTCGGGTGCTGTTTCGGGTGTTCGCACTCTAAAGCCATCTTTTTAAGCCTGAGTCCTGATATATGCAAATTATCATCGTATTCTCAAATCGAGAGTCCCGTGGTCACGCGATAAGTTCCTACGAGTTATATTGGTCATGTGCGAGGTGTTGGTGCCTCTCACGGGCGGTTCAGGGGTTGTTTCGAGGTTTCGCCATCTAATGCCATTTTTTAAGCCTAAGACTAGATATTTTAAAATTATCATCATATTCTCAAACCAGGGGTCCCGTGATCGTGCAATCAATTCTTACAAGTTACATTGGTCCCATGCGAGGTGTTGGTGCCTCTCATGGGACCGTTCAGGGGCTATTTTGGGTGTTCCCACTCTAAAGTCATATTTTTAAGCCCAAGTCATGATATATGCAAATTATCATCATATTATCAAATCGGGGAAACATGATCGCGTGGTCAGTTCCTACGAGTTACATTGGTCCCGTACAAGGTGTTGGTGCCTCTCACGGAGTCGTTCAGAGGTTGTTTCGAGGTTTGGCCATCTAATGCCATTTTTTAATCCTAAGTCTAGATATTTTCAAATTATCTTCATATTCTCAAACTGAGGGTCCCGTGATCGGGTGGTCAATTCCTTCGAGATACATTTGTCCCGTACGAGGTGTTGGTGCCTCTCACAGGACCGTTCAGGGGCTATTTCGGATTTTGGCCATCTAAGGCCATGTTTTTAAGCCTAAGTTCTGATATTTTCAAATTATCATCGTATTCTCAAACCGGGGGTCCCGTGATCCATAGTCAATTCCTATAAATTACAATGGTCTCGTACAAGGTGTTGGTGCCTCTCATAGGACCGTTCGGGGGTTGTTTCGGGGTTTTGCCCTTTAATTCCATTTTTAAGCCTAAGTCCTGATATATGCATATTATCCTCATACTCTCAAACCGGGAGTTTCGTGATTGCGTGGTCAATTCCTATGAGTTACATTGGTCTTGTGCGAGGCGCCACTCACGGGACCGTTTGGGGGTTGTTTCGAGGTTTGGCCTTCTAATGCCATTTTTTAAGCCTAAGTCGAGATATTTTCAAATTATCATCGTATTCTCAAATCGGCGGTCTTGTGATCGCGCGGTCAGCTCCTATGAGTTACATTGGTCCCGTACGAGGTGTTGGAGCTTCTCACGGGGCCGTTCGGGGGTTGTTTTGGGGTTTTTCCCTCTAATGCCATTTTTTAAGCCTATGTCAAGATATTTTCAAATTATCGTCATATTCTCAAATTGGGGGTCCCGTGATCGTACGGTCAGTTCCTACGAGTTATATTGGTCCCGTACGAGGTGTTGGTGCCTCTCATAGGACCGTTCGGGGGATGTTTTGGATTTTGGCTATCTATGGCCATGTTTTAAAGCCTAATTCCTGATATTTTCAAATTATCGTCGTATTTTCAAACCGGGGGTCCCCTAATCACGTGGTCAGTTCCTACGAGTTACATTGGTCCTGTGCTAGGTGTTGGTGCCTCTCATGGGGTCGTTCGGGTGCTATTTCGACTGTTCACATTCTAAAACCATGTTTTTAAGCCCAAGTCCTGATATATGCCAATTATCATCGTATTCTCAAATCGGGGGTCTCGTGATTGCGCGGTCAGTTCCTACGAGTTTAATTGGTGCCTCTCACGAGGCCGTTTGGGGATTGTTTTTTGATTTCGCCCTCTAATGCGATTTTTTAAGCCTATGTCTAGATATTTTCAAATTATCATCGTATTCTCAAATCGGGGGTCATGTGATCGCGCGATCAGTTCCTACGAGTGACATTAGTCCCGTACGAGGTGTTGGTGTCTCTCACAGGACTGTCGGGGGCTGTTTCAGATTTTGGCCATCTAAGGCCATATTTTTAAGCGTAAGTCCTGATATTTTCAAATTATCCTCGTATTCTCAAACCGAGGATCCCGTGATCGCACGGTCAGTTCCTACGAGTTACATTGGTCCCATGATAGGTATTGGCGCCTCTCACGGGACCGTTCGGGGGTTAATTTGGGGTTTCTCCCTCCAATGCCATTTTTTAAGCCTAAGTCTAGATATTTCAAAATTATCATCGTATTCTTACATTGGTCCCGTGCGAGGTGTTGGTGCCTCTCACGGGGCCGTTCCCTGGTTGTCTCGGGGTTTCATCCTCTAATGTCATTTTTTAAGCCTATGTCCTGATATTTTCAAATTATCATCGTATTCTCAAACTAGAGGTCCCGTGATCTGGCGGTCAGTTTCTACGAGTTACATTGGTCCCGTACGAGGTGTTGGTGCCTCTCACAGGACCATTCCGGGGCTGTTTCGAATTTTGACCATCTAAGGCCATATTTTTAAGCCTAAGTCCTGATATTTTCAAATTATCCTCCTATTCTCAAATCGAGGGTTCTGTGATCGCACGGTTAGTTCCTACGAGTTACATTGGTCCATTGCGAGGTTTTGGTGCCTCTCACGGGACCGTTTGGTGGTTGTTTCGGGGTTTCCCTCTAATGCCATTTTTTAATCCTAAGTTTAGATATTTTAAAATTTTCATCGTATTCTCAAATCGGGGGTCCCGTGATCGCGCGGTCAGTTCCTACGAGTTATATTGGTCCCGTACAAGGTGTTGGTGCCTCTCACGGGACCGTTCGGGGGTTATTTTGGATTTTGGGCATCCAAGGCCATATTTTTAAGCTTAAGTTCTAATATTTTGAAATTATCGTCGTATTCTCACACCAGGGGTCCCGTGATCGTACAGGAAGTTCCTACGAGTTACATTGGTCCCGTACGAGGTGTTGGTGCCTCTCACGGGGTCGTTCTGGTGTTGTTTGGAGTGTTCGTACCCTAAAGCCATGTTTTTTGCCTAAGTCCTGATCTATGCAAATTATCATCGTATTCTCAAACCGGGATTCCCACGATCACGCGGTCAGTTCCTACGAGTTACATTGGTCCCGTGCAAGGTGTTGGTGCCTCTCACAGGGCCATTAGGGGGATGTTTAGTGATTTCACCCTCTAATGCCATTTTTTAAGCCTATATCTAGATATTTTCAAATTATCATCGTATTCTCAAATTGGGAGTCCCGTAATCGCGTGATTAGTTCCTTCGAGTTAGATTGGTCCCGTATGAGGTGCTAGTGCCTCTCACGATACCATTGGGGGGCTGTTTTGGATTTTGGCCATCTAAGCCCATGTTTTTAAGCCTAAGTCCTAATAATTTCAAATTATTTTCGTATTCTCGAACCGTGGCTCCCATGATTGCGCGGTCAGTTCCTACGAGTTACATTGGTCCCATGCGAGGTGTTGGTGCCTCCCACGGGACCGTTCGGGGGTATTTTCGGGGTTTCGCCCTCTAATGCCATTTTTAAGCCTTAGTCTAGATATTTTCAAATTATCTTCGTATTCTTAAGCCGGGGATCCTTTTATCGCGCGGTCAGTTCCTACGAGTTACATGGGTCCCGTGCGAGGTGTTGGTGCCTCTCACTGGGCCGTTCGCGTGTTATTTCGGGGTTTCGCCTTCTAATGCCATTTTTTAAGCCTATGTCTTGATATTTTCAAATTATCATCATATTCTAAAACCTTATTGAACAATTTGCATATACATATATAATATAAACATAAAATATCTATAAACACAGGTTACAAGGAATGCAAAAAACCCCAGATATATTGACAAACTTTGTGTCCCCTTTCAATATATTTCATGGCAAACCGCTCTTTGGTAACCCTCGTGGAACTGAACTCATCATTTACCTTGCGCCAAAGACAAAGCACCCGATGGCAAAAAGATGTGCATTGTACTCAAAACACCTAAAAACATATCAGATGGAATGAATAAGAATATTAGGGAATTATGCATTAACATGGGGGAAAAAGGTTTTTTTATAGGTGCCAAAAACATACTATATCCCATGCATCTTCTTCCAATGGTTTTCCACAATCAATTGCTTTAGGTTTTCCCACTTCAGATTTCCTCTTAGTTATCTACATGAGATCGGAAATAGTAAGTACTCGAGAGAAGTAAAACAAAGAAAATTAAGCTTACAAATTCAAGAAACAACATAAATGGCTCAAGATGCAAATGGGCCAAAAACACTAACTGAATCGTAATAATCATATTCCGAAACCTAAGTTGTGTGACTAATAGAACTCGCTATCCTTGCAAGAGTTCAAATTAAGATATTTTAGAGGATATATACAACTGTTCAACTTTCCATATATAGTTTGATGACACGACACGCATATAACCCCCAATACAGTATAAAAAACCCATTTAATTATATTTTGTAAAAAAAAATCACGACAATCATATAACCCACAATAAGGTGGATGTAATTTTTTCACATATTAAAAATCCATTTAATTATATTTTGTCAAAAATATAATGTCTAGGGGTTTGAATAATATTTTGTCAAGAAAAAATAACCCCAATACAATGTTTAGAGACGAGCTCGAAAAGAAATCATTATTTTCTTATCTAACATGAACGTTATCCATTTAAAACGTGACACGACACGACAAGACACTACCATCACCATTATTATTTATTACACCTAATTAAATAACATGAATAACGCGAAAACACATGAGTAAAAAAATACTATCCATATTTTAATAATTTTTCGCAATGAAGATTAAACCCCAAATGGAGTGATACAAAATATCCAAGCTAGTTGGAGCAAAGTTGGATGGAATATTTGTGGAGTGAAACTAAATGTAAGAGAGCTTAAAAGTTGGAGCAAAGCTAGTTAGATCCGAAACCTTAGCGAATGTGAGATGTATATATTATTATACCTGAGATTTGGTGTTGATGTGGCTAACCTCAGTGAACAACACTCTCAAAACTGCTCTCACCTCTCAATCGAACTCCAAATGTAGTTCCGCCATCGCTAACGATGACGAGCTTGAAGCGCCTACACATAAATAAAGACGAGACAAATACAACAGATTGATCGAATCATCAAAAATAAAACTCAAACCCTAACTCTAAGTGGAATATTACCGCTATGTTTTGAACTCCCTCTGTTATCTCCACCCACGATCGCATAGATTTAACAATCAGTTTAATTTTTCAAAAAATAAATAATAGTTTACATGCCAATATACAACCCAACAAAATAAATTTAAATAAGTCATAATTAGACCAGAAACGTACTGAAAGACTTACCCAACAAGAAGACGAAGGTGAATGTTCTATGACTACTCTTTGAGAAAAATTATTAGGCATCAACCAATCCTAAAAATTATACAATACACAAGAATAAATTATTAGGCATCAGCCAACTCTAAAAATTATACAATACACAAGAATAAATTACTAGGCATCAACCAGCCAAATCTGAAATCTACGAATAAATTATTAGGCATTAACCAACTCTAAAAATTATACAATACACAAGAAATAAATTATACAATACATAAGAATAAATTATTAGGCCAGCAATAGTTTTTTTTTTTGTTGTGAAATCTAACTCTGAAATCCACCCAAATCGCAAACCACCAACTCTTTAATCGCAGATGCCCTTTAATTGCAATTTAAATAAACCAAGAACAACATTGAGTAGTTAATATATCTGGGGTTCTCAGTGTACATAAATCATATGCATATATGAACACGAACACATTTTTTTACATACAAACAACATGAATAAACCTGGATTATGATTTGTTTTTTTTAAATTCAGATCCAAAATAACACGAGATCGAGGAACAAAACTCCCAAAAGATGAAAATAGCAAAATGAGATATAAAAATATTCCGAACACAACACAACCAACTGTACACACAACAAAGGCAAGCAGCACCTAGGTAGTATCAGTTGAATAAATTGCCAAAATGGTAGACAATCAAAACCTAAATATGAACCTAAATATATAGAAACCTAACTATGAATAAAAACCTAAATATGTATAAATACCTTCGTCATGTCGACCATATCTGTTTGTCTTTGACAAGAGAGAGAGGCGTAGCTTATTCAAGCTATGGTCGACCAAGCTTCATCTTTGACGAGATAGAGAGAGAGAAGCCATCAGTGAAGAGGAACGGGGAAATGAAATATGAGAGGCACTTTTTTTTTAGGAATGACTTGGTCACGGCTTAGAGCCATGACCCACCCACCATGATCCATTAATAAAGCTAAGAAGCATGGTCTACCTCTACTGGTGATGACCCATAGCCGTGACCCATGCCAAGAAATGGTCATAACCCCCAGCCGTGACTTAATATGTGTGTGTCTTGTGCTTCTTCATGCCTATGGTCACGGCCCAAGTCCGTGACCCATCCACAACCAAATTTGGAGGGAATTTTGGCACGAAGATGGCCACGACCTAATCATGGCCCAAGTTCGTGACCCACAGTGGTCAAGGATTTGGGCCATGACCACTTCCAGAGAATCAATGACTTAGTGGGGTAATGAATATGGTCACGCCAAAAATTGATATGGTCACAACCCAAGTTTGCAACCAGCTGGTCAGGGACTTGGGCCGTGACCAATTGGGCATGACTATTCGTAGGATTTGGTGTAGTGATGGTAGGGAGACTAGCATCATGCATGACAATAACTTCCATCCCATAGGTGAGCGCAAAGATAGTTTCCCCTCTTGGTCTCCTACGAGTAGTATGGTAGGTCCACAGAACATAGGGGAGATCGTCCACGGATGCACCTTTTACTTTTTCCATCCTATTCTTAAGGTTATTAAGCATCATTTTATTGGAAGCTTCTGCCTGAACATTTCTTTGGGGAAATGCCATAAAATTAAAATGATGCTTGATTCCAAGCTCATCACAAAAGCATTGAAAGAAGCTACGTTCAAACTATTTGCCTTTGTCGATGATGATAGTTCTTAGTACCCCAAAGCGTGTTATGATGCTCTTCCAGATGAAGCTCGTCATGTCAATGTCATGAGTGTTTGCAGTGGTTCTGCCTTTACCCACTTGGTATAGTAGTCCGTGTCGACCAATATATACTTACGATTTCTAGGTGCAGTAGGTAGTGGTCCCATAATATCCACTCCCCATTACGTGAACGACCAAGGAATTGTTAAAGATTTTAAGTCGCTAGCTGGCTGGTGAACCATAAGAGAGAATTTCTAGCACTTTCACATCTAGGAACATAAGTTCTTGCATCATTTTACATGTGAGGCCACTAGTAGCCTTCCTTGATCGCAAAAAAGGCCAATGACCTTCATCTTGAATGACTCCCATAAATACCATCATGAAGTTCACTGAGAACTTACTCGGTGTTATGCGGGTGAATGCACTAAAGGTAAGGGCTTGTGAATGACCTTTTATAGAGATTCCCCTGGGGCAAGGTGGAAACGGGATACTTATACCATTACTTGATGAGTCAATCTCCTATCATCAGGTAGCGTGTCACTCCATAAGTTGGCAATGATGAGGTCCAACTAACTAGGGGCTCTTTCTGAGAGAAGAACTTGTTCGATGACCATCATTTGGTCAATGCTTATCTAGGTGAGGAACTCTATATGAATAGTTACATTGAGATGAGAGTTCACTATTGAGCTTAGGGATGCTAAGGCATCAGCGTGTCTATTCTGCCCCCTGAGGAATTAATGAATATTAAACTTCTCAAATCCTGCCTTAAGACCTCTCACTATGGCGAGGTAGGCTTCCATCCCATCATTTTTCACGTTGAAATCTCAACTAACTTTCTTGGATACCGGTTTGGAATCATTGAACACGTTGAGGTGCTTTGCCCCTAGCAGTTGGGCTTTGCGCAGTCCAGCGATCAATTCTTTGTATTCGACTTCGTTGTTGGAGGATTCAAATCCTAACCTAATTCCTTATTCGATGATAGCGTCTTCTAGTTTGACAAGAACAATCCCTACTCCTACCCCCTTAGAATTAAAAGCTCCATCAATGTATAGGTTCCAGTCTTTAGACTGTTCTTCCACTTTTATTGGCTGCTCCATTTCCTGTTGGTCGCTAGGCTGGTGCCCCATGAACTCGGCGATGAAATCGGCGATGAAATCGGCCAGGACTTATCCCTTAATTGTTATTCATGGCTGAAAGTGGATATCAAACCTACTGAGCTTGACCGACCACTTTGAGAGTCATTCGAAGAGGTCGACTTTCCAAAGAACAACTTTGAGGGGATACGGAGTGATCAATATTATTGAGTGAGCTTTGAAGTAGTGTTTCGCCTTCCTTGAGGTAACCACTAATGCATAGGCTAGATTTTCCAAGGGAAAGTAGCATTGCTTTGCATCCATAAGTGTCTTGCTAGCATAGTAGACTAGCACTGTCCGCCTTTCTTCTCGCATATCAGAGATAGAGATATAGATGATCTCCATAAATGGGGTTCACCAATATGGGTGGCTTGTTGAGGTAGGACTTGATCTCTTTCAAAGCTCTTGAGCAGTCATACTCCCATATGAGGCCTTCGCCTTTTTATAGTAGCTTAAAGAATGGTCAACATCATTCCGAGGACTTTGAGATGAATTGTTTGAGTGCTGTGAGCATACCAGTAAGATTTTTAACATCCCACAATGTCTTTGGGACTGAACCTTGGTGATCACATCAATCTGATCTAGATTGGGCTTAATCCTTTTTTTGCTGACTAGATAGCCTAAAAATCTACCTGAATGGACACCGAATGAACACTTGCTTGCATTAGGTTTTATCAAGTACTTCCTAAGGATTTCAAAAGTTTTAACTAAGTCCGTGAGGTGGTTATCTCTGTTCTTGCTCTTGACTAATATATCATCGACGTGGACCTTCATTGTGTCTCACATTCTTTGCTTGAACATCTTTGTGACCAACCCTAATATGTTATGCCTGTGTTCTTTAGGCCGAATGGCATGAATTTGTATAGTATAAACCAACTGCGGTTATAAGGGATGTTTTGTCTTGGTCGAGACTGAACAATGGAATTTGATGGTACCTTGAATAGACGTCCAAAAAACTCATCCTCTCGTGGGATGCCCTAGCATCAACTAGATGATCAATCTTAGGAAGTGGGAAACTATCTTTGGGACAGGCCTTGTTGAGGTCTGTGAAGTCAAAGAAGACCCTCCAACTTCCATTGCTCTTTCATACAACCATTGGGTTGGATAAACACTTGGGGAACTGAACTTCCCTAATGGATCTTGCATCCAGAAGCTTCATTACTTTGTTCTCCACCACTTTAGCCTTTTCGAGGGAAGCTCGATGCACCTTCTGAGTGATTGTCTTAAAGTTCAGGTCAACATGCAGACGATGGAAGGCGACATTGGGATCAATCCCAGGAAAATTATATGGCTCCCAGGCATAAACATCCAGATTACTTTTCAAGTAGGGAATCAACTCTTCCTTTCTGTGATTGACGAGTGCAGTTTTGATTGGAAACTTTTTATCTGGCAATCTATCATCAACACCAACTTCTTCCAGTCTTTCAACAACCCTGTTAGTGCGGTGGACCCTGATCTCCTTCACCCCCTAATCGTCCGTACTGTAATTATTATTTAGAGGGTATATCCCATCTTGCGCTTCCTCTAGGGCATCCTTTGATTCCCTATTCTTTTACTTCTGGGGCAGATGGATATGATGAAGAACTTCCTTGCAGTGTCCTGGTCTCTATAAATCTCGACCATGCCCCGGTCGGTAACACACTTCATCTTTTGATGATAGGTGGATGGTAAGACTCTCATAGCATTCAGCCAACCTTACCTAGAATGGCATGATATGGGGACTCTATGTCCACCACCAAGAGCTCAATCAACTTTGAGATGTTGCCTTCCCTGATCGGTAAGACTATTTTTCCTAGTAGTATTGTAATTTTCCCCGCGAAGTCGAAAAACATAGCTTTGGCCTCATTGAGATCGGCTAGGTTGAGCTTCAACTTGTGTAACAGCTCTAGGTACATCACCTCTGATGAGCTTCTCTGGTCTACCAGTTGCTTGTCGACATCCCAATTTATAATTCTGAGGGTGATCACCAGTGTATCATGGTGGGGAGTCCTTATTTCAATCAGGTCTTCCTCGATGAAGACGATGTGTTTGGTGTAGTCGACATCCTCTGGTCACCAGCATTTGCCAACATATCTTTTTACCGGGTCAATCGAGAATGCCTCCATGATAGTAGAGTCCTTCTTCAGCTCCATCTCAATAAAATTCCTTTGGATCTTCTTTAGGTCAGACGCTTCATGAATCACCGTGAACTCCCGTCCCAAGCCATCATTAAGGACATTATCTTTTTTTTTTGGTCACCTTTGGCTGAGACCTTATTAGCTTTCTTTTTTGTGTACTTTTTGAGATCCCCAGCTTGGGCCAACTCTTTCAAGTTTAATTTTAAAGCCCTGTAATTCTCAATGTCGTCACCTTCCTTATGGAATGCACGTCTTAGTGCATTATTCCTCTTCTTTGGGTTACCACCCATATTCTTAGGACACTTGACTAATGGTCAATCCTTGATCTTGCTCAAGTTTTTATTGGTTGGTTCTTTAAAGACAGTGTTAACAGTCTGGAATGTCTTTAAAAGATCAACGTTACTCCTATTGTTGGAGTCGTTCTTTCCCCTGTTCCTGTTCCCTTTCTTTAAAGTGTCACTCTTGTCTCCTCTTTTATGTGCTTTTGATTAACCATTGTCTCATGTGTTAAAGGAAACCACATCCTCAACCTTAGCATATTTTTTAATACAGTCCATGAGGTCGTCGATGGTGCTAGCCTCTTTCTTCGTTAGGGACTGGTTCAACAGATATATGGTCGGTAGACCAATCTTAAAGGATACAATGGTAACCTTATTTGAGCAGTCCTCCACTTCATTGAAGACCTCTCAGTACCTCTTGGCATAATCACGAAGGCTCTCTTGTGGGGTTTTCTTCATCATGGGTAGTTCATCCATCCTTTTGGGGTCAGAGATGATGGTTATGAAGCAAGCGATAAAAGCCTCTACTAGGGCTTTAAAGCTCTTGATTGACCTATGGGGAAGCTTCTCGAACCACTTATGTGGGACGTCATGTAGTCAAGAATGGAAAATTTTAACACATTAAGGCATTATTATGGCTCCACAAGGTCATCGCCTGCCTATATTGCCGAACGTGGCCTATGGGATCCGTCTTCCTGTCGTAGATTTTGAACCTAGGAATAACATACTTATTTAGGGGTTCCTCTTCTTCAATCTTCCTTGAAAAAGGGGATTTTATCTGAGTGTTCAGAGCTCTTCTAGCTAGCTC
The DNA here is from genome assembly GCA_949130495.1 of Sambucus nigra. Classification (NCBI taxonomy): domain Eukaryota; kingdom Viridiplantae; phylum Streptophyta; class Magnoliopsida; order Dipsacales; family Adoxaceae; genus Sambucus; species Sambucus nigra. The sequence continues at coordinate 439,844,113 of OX422219.1, forward strand.
CCTAGTATACCTGGCTCCTCGATGGGACGGATGTTGATCCCTTTCTTTAAAGAATAAAATTTTGATGTCCTCATCCTGATGATCATTGCTCCTATGGAGCCTCTTTGATTGTCCATGCTCTGATCTGCCACATTCAGATCTGTTTTAATCATGCCTAGAGCTCCTCCCTCAACTATGAGTATTTCTCGCATGAGGACTCAGAGTCCTATCACGATGCTTCTTGGTATCTCTATGGAGATGCCTCTCCATATTTTCATGCCTCCTTTTTAGGCGAGCATTCTCTTCCATTTAGAGGCATGTTGCCTCCTCTTGATTTTGAACCCTGGCTTTGTAAGCATCAACCAACTTAGAGATCTGAGTAGAACTAGGCGCTCCATAACTTTCTTTAGAAGGTTTCCTCTCCTGACGAATCCTAGGATTTGGTTGCTGGAGAATCTCTGACCTAACCCTAGGTGGGGATGGGTCTTCACATCGCCAACCTGAGGAATATTGCTGTTGTGGTGAGACATCACCTACTTTCTGTTGATAATTTCTTTTTTGGGAAAAAGAATCGATTTCCATAAACGAAACCAATTGTGAGTGTAAGAATTATAATAATTAAAAGATCCAGAATGTAATATGGAGACGAAAGTAAATAATCACACACAACAACATATGTACGTGGTTCGGCAAGTTGCCTACGTCCACAGAGAGGTTACTATATTCTTATTAGTGTCTCTAAATAATTAAGGTTACATACCATTTCCCCGAGCCAGGGTTTACAATTTATAGTTACAAAAACTAAGTGATTGAGTTGTACAAATAACTCAATTAGCTTGTAGATAACTCATGGTGTCCCTAAATACCTCCGAGATTGTTGGTAAATGATTTGATTAAATCTCCATGCATTTAAGCACATGTTAGATACATGGGTTCAAATAAATAACTGATTTGGACCGGGTAGTCCATTGTGCACGATGGGCTGGTCGACCGCACTATTGGGCTGAAATAAATAAGCCCGCACAAATAAAAATTAACTGACTAGTAAGGCCATCAAATTGTTCAACACAACATGTATACATTTCAACAAATAATAATAAAACACAAGTTGTATACATTTCCACATACAATAATGCAACACAACTTGTGTACATTTTCAGAAATAGATATTTAAATCTTTAAATGTGTTCTTTCCATAAAACATATGAAAAATGTTCAAAGCGTTCCTTTTCAAACTAGGCTTGCAAATATTTTAAAATGCTTCAAATCGGACGAAATGACTTGAATCTCAAAATGACTTCAGGAGACCTATATAGCCAAAAATGAATCAAAGTTCAGTAGTTCGTATGATGAATAAAGTTGCGCCTAACCCATAGTTCGAATCTAGGGTGTCACTTTTGATTGGAGAAAATAGATGTCAAATGCTCTGGAAATGTAAAAAATTGTGTGAACACTCTAAAATGACAATTATCGGATAAGACCCCTTTTTGGGGTTTTTGATTTATGAAAATATATTTGAATGTACATATGATAATAAAAATAATAGGATTAGTGATATAAGTATTATAAACAAGCTCAAAATGGAAACAAAATAATAAAATATGCATCCGAGTTTTATCTGAGTATCCTTGAATAGTTTCTTGGAGGTCTAACCGGGTCAACGTATCCGGGGTTCCTAGATTCATAACAAAACTAAGACATAACCTTGTTAGGCATGAAATCCAAGATGAATTTGACCAGTTAGACCCCCAATAAATTATACAAGGGCACTTACACGAAACAAAACAGGAATAATGATGGAATGGTATTAGAAAATGGGATTAGTATTACCAATAAGAGACTTTGATGCCTGTGTATCAATGGACATCACATAACACAAACCACCGATCGAGGCAACCAAAAAAATAGTAAACATCAACAATAATTATGACCAGTTATGTGGTTACCACAGATTGATTGTTTGTTATTAGTGTTGTATCCAAAACTTAATAAGGTCTATTAAAAAATTACAAAATGTGAACAACGAGGAAGTAAGTGTAAGAGAACTAAATATATGAGTTGAATATGCACAAATGTAAATATATACAAGGGTTGTTCCAATACATACGATACAAATAGGGTTGTCATACAAGGGTTAACTAAATAACAATAAAATAATATTTCCAATCTCAATTTTTGTCTAAATCAACTAAAAGATCCTTTAAATTAGGTTTGTCATTAAGAGAAGATTGGAACTCTGTAGATGACTTTAATGTGTCGGCTTGAGTAGTCAAGCCCTTTATTCCATGCATAACAACAGTCCTATTGTCGTCGTCTATGCACTTTGACTATAATACCTTCTTCACGTTTTGAATGGCATAAATAAAAGGCTCATCAACCATGATAGATTTACACTTTATCTTAGATATATCTACCATCACAAGTTTTGAGTTAACATCAATTTTACAACCATTCGTAGTGTCCTCCACCTTCACCCAGTCATAATAGAAGATGCTTTTTTTTTAAATTCAGGTAATATTTTTCTTTGGGAAAAGGCTTAAGCCCTATTTATTAGCATGAGGAGAAATACCCTATCCAAGTGCCTTTACAAATGAAATAAAACTTCTAAACATTACAAAGAACAATAACTTAACTGACTCTAATGCTTGAAAAAGAAAACTTATCCATATTGACCATGCCTTTAACAATGAAAGGAGGCTCTTTGAGACTAATGTATGATCTTGACAGTCTTGAACTGGATGCTTGATTAGCCAGAGCATCTGCAACACAATTGTTTTCCCACCATATGTGCTGGATGTGAATGGGATGAGAATCAATAAAGTTGTAAATTTCTTGAATGTTGGACTTAAGAAACCAAGGCATCGCCCACTATCTTCTAATCATATTAACTGATGATAGAGAATTAGTTTCTATGAAAAGATCCATAAAACCAATATTAAAACATTTTTGAATACCTCTAAAAATATCCAATAACTCACCTTGCAAACTAGAAGCTTGATATATGTATTCTTGGAAAGCAAATATGAAATCCCCTTTGTTACCTCCGATAATAACTCCAATGCCACTATCTCTTGGATTTACTTTACTAGAGAGATATACATTAAGCTTAATAGATGAATTAGGAGGTCTAATCCACCTTGTGATTCTGATGTTAGGCCAATGAGGAATAATATTAAGCTTAAACTTAGATATGATAGACCGATGAAGAGAAGATGGATAATTGATGAACTTCATGGAGTTGGCCTTAGTAACAACCATGTTATAGAAATTATTTATAACACTCGATTTATCCATTGGAATACCTTCAAATAAACATTCACATCAAGCTTTCCAGATCTCCCATAAAATTTCCATTGACAACAATCTATGAATAAATTTTAGGTAGTCTTTATTGGTTTTGAAATACCACCATGACACGAGCATAGAAGGAAGAGAAGAAAAACATGGATGGACATCCAAAAGATTAGAGATATAAGTTCATATATTCTTAGCAATAAGGACTAACAAGAAGAAATGCTCATATGTTTCCACCTGATTGAGGCAACATTGATATCTAGATGCCAAATGAATACCGAAATCTTGAATAAAATAATCCAGAGGGATAACTTGCTTAAGGATCTTCCAGATCCCAATAGAAATTTTGGGAGGAATATAGGCATGCCAGAGATTGGACCGCAATGAAATGGAAATTTTTTTAGGCCTTGCAATCTGATAAGAAGACCTGAAGGTGAATTCCACATATTTTGATGGCTTTCAAATTAATTCTTGCTGAACTTTGATGGAGTTATCTTTAAAATAGGGGAAATCATCTCTAATTCTTTTAATGGTAGAAGATCCACCTGATCAAACATCCATATTTTTGTATTTACTCCTCATGAATTGATCCCACAAACCATTTCAAACTTGACTTCTCTAAGATATTTTAATGGAAAAAGCATTACAAATTCCTTCTAGATCTAATACATCAAGACCCCTTCCTCCTTAGGTCTGCTGATCTCTTCCCACTTAACCCAAGCATGTTTATGACCACCATTTTTAGTATCTCCCCAAAAGAAATGGATAAAATTCTCTGGATTCTTTGAATGATAACTTTTGGAGGTTTGAGAGCTGCTATATGGAATATAGGAATAGAAAATAAAACAAGCTTAATGAAAATTAACTTTCCAGCTGCATAAAGAAATCTAGTCTTCCACCCATTGAGTTTGCTTACAATGGCATCAACAGAGGACATGTCAGATATATGAATGTCATAGGTTTGTACTTGAGCTATAAAAAACTTGAAGTTGTGGATATTCTTTTAAGAGGAAATTTAGGATCAATAGTGAAGGAACTTTTTCCCTTATTGATCAGTTGACCTGATGATTTTTCATACATATCAAGAAAGTTGTATAGGTGAACTAGGCTTCTTTTGTAACCATTGATGAAGATAATAATATCATCATCATAGAAAATATGGGAAATGAGAGGGCTTCCAGAGGGATGAGAGAATGGAGTAGCTTTTGCAGACTTCAATAACTGATAAATGCCTCTACTTAATACTCCAACCATGATGACAAATAATGAAGGATATAAAGGATCTCCTTATTTTAGTCCTCTAGTAGAGTTGAAAAACTTATACCACAACCATTAACAATAATTGAAAACCAATTATTAGACATTATTCTCCAAATGAAATATATGAATTCCTCAATAAAGCCAAAGTGTCGAAGCACTTTAATGAGAAAAAGCCAAGATACCCTATCATATGCCTTCTCCATATCCAACTTGATAATGACATTATAACCATGAAATTTATTGTGCAAAGATGAGGTCATTTCATGAGACAGAAGAATATTATCTTAGATATTTCTTCCTCTGACAAAACCACTTTGGTTAGGGTATGTAATGGAAGCCAGAAAAGAGGAAAGTCTTGAGTTAAAAATTTTTGAAATGATTTTGACATTAAAGTTACTTAAGCTTATTGGCCTAAAATGAGAACACCGATTGGGATTGGAAACTTTTGGGATTATAACAGTGCAAGTACTAGTCCAGCATCTAGGAATTTGAGCTACCATAAATAGGGATTTAATGGCCTCACGTTGATCATTTTTTATAATGTTCCAGCAGTTACTATAAAAAATTCCACCAAAACCATTTAGACCAAGGCTACTATCCCCATTTAATTCAATAATAGCTCTAATATTTTCCTCTTCACTTGGCTTTTTAGACAATTCAAGGTTCATTTCATCAGTAATAAGCCTTGGAATGACCTTAAGATTATCATTATCTTCAATTATAGCCTCTGTCTTCCACTTCTGCTGAAAATGATCAACAATAATGTCTTGAATATCCTCCGATTCTCCTTTCAATTACCTTCATTATCCTTGATTTTATGAATGGAAATAGCAGGCTTTCTAGACGTTACTAAATAATGAAAGAATTTTGTATTTCACTTTCCTTCTTTAATCCACTTTACATTGGCTTTTTGATGACAATATGTTTCCTTATTAAGGTCCACTCGAGCAGTATGCATCTCAAGTCTGTTATGAGCATACTCCTTCGTCAGCACAATATCTTCAAGGTCAATAATATTTTGGAAAATATTTTTGAAAGTTGCCTTATTCCAACTTACCAAATCAGCTTTGGGAGACTTCAACTTCTTAGAAAAATTCAACATATGGGAACCCTAAACTTGAATACTCCAAGAATCTTGAACTAATTGAAGAAAAGTGGGGTGGGACATCCAAATCTTCTGGAATTTTAAAGGCTTGGGATAAGAATAATGATGACTTTTAGTAGGCAAAAGAAGGGGATAATGGTCATTACAAGATTTAACAAGATGAGAAATGCTTGTGTTAGGGAACCTTTATTTCCAGTTCAAATTGCATAATCCTCTGTCTAGTCTAGCACACATGGAATTATCTTAAGATCTAAGATTGGTCAAAGTGAACTTAGATCCACTGCATCCCATATTAAATAGGACACATTATTTATTACAATCATTAAAATATTTTATAGCTTGATGATCTACTACATTACCTCCAATTTTTTCTTCTTGACTAGATATCACATTGAAATCCCTAATAAATATCTAAGGGATATCAAAAGAGACATACAAGAACTCCAAATCCTTTCATAACTCCCTTCTTTCCTTCTTAGTGCACTTTGCATAAATCAGAGTTAACACGATGTCTTGAGGAAAACTAAGATGCTCAATTTTAAGAGAAATACACTGATCTTCATCTTTAACTATTGAGACAGTGATTCCTAAATTCCAAAAGAACCATATGTTATTAGATTTATTTCAAATAACTTCATCAAAATTCCGTTTAAGAAGAAATTTCTCCACTTTCTTAGGGTAGGCTTTAGGCTCCAAAATAGATAGGACTGGTAAATTATAAACATTACACATCCTTTTAACTCTTCTACATGTAGGCTTATTTGATATACCTCTAGAATTATAGCTTATGAAATTTATCACTAAGATGATAGAGATTTAGATCTAGTGTTCTCCTTTTCCTTGGCTCTAGTAATTCCTCTGAATAGATGATCAATAGGCATCTTCTTGGATTTGGCCATAGGAACCCCCTCTTCTATAGTGCTTGTCTTATCTGGAGATTGAATATATCTATTTTTCATTTTACTTCTCACTCTACCTTCTTGAATAGTGGACCATTCTCTATCAAAATACTGATAAAATATCATCGGTTCCTCTTGAATGGGCATGGCCCTATTCTTTTTCTTCTCAGAGTTATACATGTAATTCTTATGTTTGGCATGATGACTTTTATAATGTGGAAGATCATATCTCCTAAGAGAGAGCATGATAATATCTACCACATATTCTTCACCAAGGGTGATTTCACAATGATGGATTTTTGAAATGAATTCTTGGATATGTCTAAAAGTGGATTATTTTTGGATATGAGTAACATGAGAAAGAGAGTCATGGATAGGGATACGAGCTAGTTCTTGGAAGTTTTCTTGGCAATATTAGATAGGTTCAAGGAGTACTTGGTCTTGGTTATTTTGATCTTTGGTAGGAAGGACAACTGGTTGGTCATTAGCATCTTAGGAGGTAACTGGAAAAATAGGTTTAAGGATGGTTAAAGGCTTGGCCTTTTTTGGTTGTTGAACTTGTTTTTCTTTACCACCATTCAAGAACATACATTTATCTTCATCATGACTCTTCTTTAGGCACTAAGGGAAATATTTGGGAAGATTTTCATTGATGATATCTTTCCAGAAACCACCATCACATATTCCGATCCAAACTCTCTTGGCATTATCTGAGGTAAGGTTAAACTCCACATAAACTCTAGCCATGCTTGCCCTGGTATGGTTAAGGGTAGAAATATCCATTTTAAGGGGTTTGATAACAATCTCTGTGATAAAAAAATAGAGATGTCTTTACATAGAGATGTATTGGTAAATTAGGAAGGTAAATCCCCGCAGGAACTATAGGTCTCTCTGTGTTTTTTCCATATCAAACACTTCTCAATAACTCATGGCTTCCTCCGATCAGTTAGCAAAGAATTCTGACTAAGTTTTTGACCAAGATATAATTGTTAAGACGGAGGCGAGGTAGGCGCAACTCCAATCCTATCATCATGCTCCTTTTTTTGGGAAGGGAAATCATTACCACAACAAATGCAAGGCCTTTTTTGGCCAACTAAATGCCAAGTATGATGTCCTTAATTTTGGTGATGAAGTTAAAGATATTTAAACTTGGGGATTTTTGCCCCCAGAAAGTAGTTTTCACTTTCATTTCGATCGTGGAGACCTTTTTATTGTAACATTAACTTTGAGGGGCCTAGGGGTCGCTCGAATGAATTTCTCGTCTGGCCGAACTACATGCAAGCCACTCACTGATATATCATCAATAAGGTAGGTCTTTATCGTGCTTTCTAGTTTGGGGATTTTACCTTGTCCAAACATAACACTATGCTCTAAATGCTCATTTCTTATTATAACACAACGTCTCATACCTTTATTACTAACTAGGGTGAATTCACAATCACCCTAGAAGATGTCAGTGTCTCATACCTTTATTGGTGCCTAGGGTGAGCCCACTAGAGCTTCCACTTATAATGAGGATTCTTTATATACCGATGAGAGTTCTTCTCGATATACCTTATATAAGATTTTCTATGATTTCATTGGGGAGTCAAACAAATCCACCTTCACTTAGCTCATCAATTACTACTTATATGTTCATCGCAAGCTCACTCTGGCTGAGCAAGTCCAAGGTACCATACCTAAAATCACTTATGGTGAAGGCAAGGTTCCCCTTTAGAGTTAAGTGGTTATATTCTATACGTGCTATCTCATTTCTTACTTATTAGTAAATCTAAGGACCAGCCCGACGGGACATAATCAATATCTTTGTGAGGCTTGCTCATAGAGTTAGCCTTCCCCTTACTTCCATTACACTAGGGTCCCTTTATACTTGGTTCGACAGGACCCATTTGGACTTGGAACGCTCTCTGGGTATGTATAATGTTTCAAGCTTTAGAAACACCATCCTTTTAACTGGTTTTCTTTATACGAGATTCCCCAACGTTGCCCCTTTAGAGGTTTCTCTTGTTCCCTCTACAATAAAGCCCCATTGTTTGCTTTATTAGAATAAGAAACAAAGTAGGAAAGATCTCCTCCCATTCCTTGATAGATATTCATCATTCGTCCCAAGGCCTTATGATGAGGAAACAAAAGCTCATACTTGGTCTTTCTTCAATGAGGCCCCTCGAACGGTTGAAATAATGACTGAAGAGATGATCATAGAGGGACCTGGTCTAGTTATTATACTTATCTTAACACCAGGCTATCTCCCCTCATTTACTGATTGGGGAGTTTCCACTGAGTTGTATAACCCCAACCACTATGATCTCCAATTTGGGTACGATCAAGGTGCTCCTTATCTTGTTTTCCAAAACAACAATGCCATAAAAAAAATCACAAGATTGGTTGGACTATGCCACTGCGGCTGCTGCAGTACTCTGCGAGGAACTAAATGGTAAACTCAACATTCCTTTTAAAAATAGAAAAGGTGATGTGTTCTGTAACTTGCTTATGAATTTTTTATCATTTTAACTCAATCAGTTTGATGATTGGCTCCAGACCTCCTAGTGAACAAGTTTCCTGCCAATGAGTTGGGGCTTAAGAACAAATCTGTGCTGGGGGTTATGTTTCCTCTAAGTACCACCTCGAATATCCCCCCAAATGAATTACCTGCCCTTTCCCCTATGAGTGATGTGCCTCTTAAAGGCCAGAGGAAAGATGTTACTATTGTTACGAAGAGGTCTACTACTCCCATAGTTGGCTCGTCCAGTAAGTGGGTCTCCAACCCAGCCCCAATAAAATCCAAACCCACCAAGTCGTCCAAAGTCCCAAAAAACTGTAACAGAGCTAACTAGGGTTCCTACAGAGGTTTCTTGCCCTGTGGAACCTATTTTGGCTTAAACATGCCGTTTGGAGGCTAAATGGGTATTGCGAGCATTCAATCAATCTTTGACCAATGCTCTTGTGTTACCCCCATTTACTCTTGCTACTACTTCACATGATCTATGGGGGGAAAGCTCACATGCTGAAACATCTAAGAAGGGTCCTTCTTCTGGAGCCCCTTCTCAATACAAAAAGAGTTTGGGCACTAAGACTTTAAGGAATCGCGTCACCAAATAGCGTGTTGTGATTCTCCTAAGCCCAAGTGTATCTACCCTACCATCAAATTTTCTACACCCATAGTGATGGATGATACACATTTATAAGAAGAAGCCATAGTCCTAACATAGGCTGTCCCCATGCCACCCGCTTCCCCAGTCCAAGAGGTAGTTATTTTAATAATTTGCATAAGTATCGTTCATTCCTTTGGATCTTCTTTTGGCACTTAACATATTTTTTTTCTTTGCTCTTCAGGGACTCCATTCTACTGGGTACTCACCCTCATCCTCAAGTAACTACCCAATCCCAATCGTAGAAGAGCCAATATGTGGAACAACTTCACTTCCCCGCTCTTATATGATTGGACTTAATTTTTCCCAAAATCGTGCAAGTTAGGTAACTCACAGGCTCTCCTTGGGGGAAGAAAGTGTTGGTCCTAAGGCCAGTGTTAATGAAGCTTCAACAGTGCTAGAGGAAGCTCACCCTTCTGTTTTTAACTCCCCAACCCCGAGTGCTCTTCCCTAGGATGTGGTTCTTCCTTCCACTCCACCAGAGGTAACCTATTTTTTCCAATATTCTCAACATAAATTTTCCTCAGGTTGTTTTATTAAGAGCTAACTATTACACATGTTTTCCTTTCACGTGGATGTTGTGACTATTATTAGGGCTCTCACTGAATCCTTTCCCTCTTTCCCCTTATAAGGCCAATCATGGATTGGATTCCATGAGAGATCTTTGAAGAGGTAAAAAAATCTTTAACTTTCCAGTTTTTTTTCTTGAATTAGCCCATGTTAACACTTAGCTAAATTCTTCTTATTTATATAGATCTCATAGGGTGGTCCCGAGGTTCCTCTGCCCCCAATAGGAGTTAGCATGTCTCATTTGAATATGGATGCTTCATCGACAGAGCGTGCATCTGAATTGGCTCTCATGCCCGTGGAAGGTGAAAGTTCTGTGTTATTTTAAGAATCAACTCCTTCCATGTAAGGACCTGCAGCTGAAACTAGGGATGTTAGCAATCCCCCATCCCCAACTGCTCATGATCAAGCTCTTGAGGTATATTTCAGCTTCTTCTAAGATATTTTAGCAATATACCCGTATAAAAAATAAACAAATCTCACACCTTCCTGATGACTTAGTAAAATATTTGCTAAGTTTTTTAAAATCAAATCTCACACCTGCTTGGTGACTTTGCAAAATACTTGATAAGATTTTAACTTAAATCTCACACATGCTTGGGTACTTAACAAAAATTTTGCTAAGATTTTAACTCAAATCTCATCGCACTTAATTGCTGGTTTTTTCTCTATATAGGCTTCGAGGGAACTTAGCACAACCCATAAGTTACCTCACTATGTTCCCTCAAAAGATTCCATGACATCTTCACTACCTTCTGTCCAAGTTGAGTCCTCTAATAAAAGTGGCCATGGTTCAATGACCAATGCCCCTACTGATTGTGAATTTGGTTGTGAGGTCCCTTTCCCTAGCATTGTACATCTGAAGTTGTATTTACAAGTGCTCCAACAATCCTCTTTTATCCAAGGTTGACCCTATATGATTTTTAAACAAATGATTTTCCTCCATGTGGACACTTTTGTGTGGAATGACCTAAATCAAATCTTGTCATCATAGGGTTTAGACTTCAAGGTAAGGGAGCTGTCTAACGGTAGTTTTGATTTTGGTTGGCTCATCAACCATTTGATGCTCTTGAAGGACTCTCGCTTGGAGGCTCAACAGGAGCTTTGTCATAAAATCTTGGAGGCTCAACGTGCTAAGGAGGCAAGGCTGAAGGACCTCAATCCTTTGAATGAGGGACTAGACAACAAAGTTAAAGCCGTTGAAGAAACTTTGGCCAAAGCTTTGAGTGAACGTGAGGTTGTGCTGGGCTAATGGTCTTAAGTTCAAACTAGACTCTAAGCTTTTGTGGAGGCTCAATAATCTTGCATTTGAGATGCCTCTACACTGCCTAGAGTTTACTTTACTTCACCAAATTTTTTATTCCTCATAATCTAGGCCTTATTCGGTTTTCTTTGTATTTATGGAAAGTAGTCCCAAACACCCCGTATTTTTTTTTTGTTAAAACTTGAAATATAAAAGAAGTAATATTTATGGCATTCTCAATTGTGCATAATCTTTACTTGCTTGCTTTCCATATTTACATTTCAATACAACTATGGGATTGTTTATTACATATGGTCCATTTACAATCTACAACATCGTTATAGATTTTTCATCTAATCCCTCAAATAAAATAAACTTGAAACTTAAAATAGACTAGTTAATCCTAAACATGATAAATTTTCAACCATTTTTTGCTGATCTTATAAGGATTATCTTCTTTTATCTTGGACTTGAGCAACAGAATGTGTCATGTGCTTTATTGACTATAAATGATCCCTCCCAATTGGCGACAAACTTGGGCAATGTGATCCCTTTGTTGTGCCTAACAGCTGCCTTGAGTACTAAGTCCCCTTCTATAAACTTTCTTAGCCTCACCAAATTATCATATGCCCTAGAGATTTACCGCGTATACATTTGGAAGTGTTGCATTGCGTTATCTCATTTCTCATCCAATACCTCTAACTGAACATGCATGTTTTGAGGGAGCATGAAACTTCATAAGAATATCTGGCCAAAGGGACTTCTAGCTCAATCATCAAAATTGCTTCGGCTCCATACACCAGTGAGAAGGGTGTGTAACAAGTTAGATTTATTTTAGTCATTCTGTTGGCCCATAATACTACTGGAATTTTATCATCCCACACTCCTAGGAAATCTTTCATCATCTTAGACAAGATGTTGACCAAGGTCTTGTTTATTGCTTCAGCTTAATCGTTGCCTTTGGGGTAGCCACCATTAAGTTATGTGTATGATCAAATATTTATCTATGGGTAAGGTCACCTCTTTATTTATAAATGGAATTTCGTAATGAGACAAAATAACCGTAAGAATGCCAAACTGATAAATTATGTACTCTCTGATGAATTGTTCCACCACGCTTGTCGTTTATCTTTTTAACGGTATTATCTCTGCCCATTTATTGAAACACTTTATGGCCACAAGCATCCATATTTTTCTCCTTAAGGAGGGATTAATTTCCCCCACCAATTCAAAAGCTTAAGTGGGAAATGGATAAGCAGTTTCCAATGAGTGAAGGTCTACCAAAGGATCTTGAATTATATGCCCATATAGTTAGCACGCCTTGCACATCCGAACAAACTCAACTGAATCCTTATCCATGGTTGGACAGTAATAGCCCAAGGTCATAAGTTAATCCTATAACTTGGCCTTTCCCAATGTGAGCTAAATCATGGGCTTTCTTGAGGACTTCTCTTGCTTCCTCCCTTGTGATGCACCTCAAAGGTCTGTTGAAATATCATATGTGATAGAGCTTCTCCTTTTGAATGTAAAAATATGGGGCTATTAATCTAATCCCCATGCCATCTATCTTTTCCGTAGGAACAACTTCATCCTTGATGAAATCAATTTAAGGCTACCTCCAATCTACTTGAGTTCCCATGAAGTTACACTTCATTGCTTGAAAGAAAAGCTGACACTTAGCACATTCCCTTTGCATCGTTGTTGTGTCCTGCCTCATCGTTGGCTAAAAATACCCCCTCCTTATATTCTTCGGTATAAATGGATCTCTGTTGTCTCGAAATTACCTTCGTCCATTTTCTTTAACCTTTGCTCTTCTTCCTTTGGGCGATGCACCTTACTAACCCGCCTCCCACGTTTCTGAAATACAAGTCCCCTTTGCTGACAAAAATACTGAGCCAACTCCCTGATCTCCATCTTTCCTTCCCCGAACTCAAGTTTCCTTCTAATTTCACCCCTCTAGTCAGAGTCATCTTCCATTGGAAAAATTTCTATCACCACCGAAGTAGGAGTTCTTTATTGGATCACAACAATTATTATCTTACCATTCATGGCCATCTTCTGCGTAATGGTGGCATAGGCATAATCATGCCTTTTTATCATTCTAGCATGACACCTTAATTTGACATGATGAAACTGACCGATCAACCTTTGAATGATTGTTGTGTAGGGTTTCAGGTTGAGATGCTTCAATTCGTATTCCTGATTTACCTACTTAACCACCATATTGGAATCTTCTTTGATGAAAAATGAACGGATTTCCCTTTGGAGGGCCTCTAATAGTCCCATCACCAGGGCTTCATATTTCGCTTCATTATTGGGTCAAGAGAAATCTAACTTGAAAGATAGGTAAATGGACCATCAAACTCCATAGTCCACTCCTTAAAGTTGGCTTAGAAGAAATTGGCTTGTAAGTCATCACCTAGAATGATCTCATGTGGTGGCTCAAATATCCCTAATGGAAAAATTATCCGTAGATCTGCATAAGCTTGGATCTTCATTATGCTAAGAACCACACACTTCAAGTCATACTCTTAGAGGATTAGGAACCAATTTGATTTTCTCTCAGTCAAAGTTGTTTGTGCCAACAAAAACTTAATAGGATCACATCTTGTCACAAAGGGAAAAATGAAAGATAACATGTAATGTCTAAGTTTTTTAGTAACAAATATCAAAGCCAAACAATAACTTTCAAGGCTAGTATACATTTCCTCTAGACCATGGATGATTCTACTAAGATAATAAATATGCAACTATTGTCCATCATTCTATTGTGCTAACAAAGTGCTAAATGACCTCGTGGTGGAAGTGTGGTAAAACTGCAATGGTATTCTAGCCCTTGGAGGGATCATAGATTGTGGATAAGTGAGCAACTTCTTGATATTGCCAAAGGCTTCTTGGTGAGGTTAATCCTATTTAAACTTCATGGCCTTATGTAAAAGTTCCATCAAGGATAAGTAATCTCGGCTAGCCCTGTCACAAATCTCTTAAGGTAAGAGACCTTCCCAAGGAAACTCTTGAGATTATTCACTGTTCTTGGGGAAGGCATTTCAAGAATAGCCTTCTGCTTGTCCTGGTCCATCTGTATCCCTTGGCGATCCACAATAAAGCTCAATAATTTCCCAATTGTTACACCAAAAGACATTTAAGTAGGTTAATCTTTAACTTATGCTTCTTGCATATGTTGAAAACCCTCCTGAGGTAAACTAAGTGAGACTCCTCCTTCTTGAATTTAATAACCAGATCATCCATGTAGAACTGTGAAATTTCGTGAAAGAAATTATGGAAGATAACCATAATTGTTCTTTGATAAGTTACCATAACATTCTTCAACCCAAAAGGCAAGGCATTGTGCATAAAGTTGCTTAATGGAGTTCTAAATCCCGACTTCTCTGCATTAGTTGGATCCATCTCAATTCAGCTATCGCCCAAATAACCATCCATAAAACATACATCTCATGGCATGCCGTTGAATTTATCATACTATTAGTAGAGAGAACTCATCTTTCAAGCAAGCTCTATTGAGGTCTTTGAAATCCATACAAATGGGTATTTGATTTTTATCTTTCTTTTCCACTGGCACAATGATGGAGAGACAAATTGAATGTTGAATTGGACTAATAAAACCAACTATCAATAACCATTGTACCTCCTCTTTTATCTTGAGATACATCTTTGGCTTGTATCTTCTAGTTACTTACCTCACTAGTATGGATGAAGGCATAACGTTCGATTTGTGGAAGCTCATCTTTGGTCTAACCCTGCCATCTCAATGTACTTCCATTTAAAAACATCTTTGTATTCCTGAATGAGCTCAATCAACCCTTGTTTCTTCTAAGCATCTAGGTCCATTGAAATAAAAATGGGCCTTTGATTTTCTCCAGACTCGACTAAGTAAAATTGCTCTAGCTCTTGTAGCTGTGATTTTGGGCGATCAATCATACACTCCAGTTCATCTTTAACTTCCTACACAAATTCATGTATGTTGGAATTATAAATGAAAAGAAATTGTCCTCGATTATCCACTAGGAAACATTCATATTTCGGGTTAGTCTCCTTGTCAACTTCCTCGGATACCCACGCAAACCTTCAAGGTGATAATAACACTATTTTATCTTCCAGTTGGACCTTTTTTCATTGGCGGTTGGGCAAAGCAACTACTTTCCTCTTTCGTTCTTTCTTAGCTTCCTCTAAGCTTACCCTAATAAACCTGCTGAGGACACTCTGCCGCCTGACCTCATGTTCTATCGATTCAATTATTTGCCTCATTCTATTATTTAGATGTTTAGAGATAGCTTGAGGCTTGGTAATAGGGTTATGTGGTTCCTCTATTCTTTAGCCTGCATTTGCCCCTACTTCCACATGGTGTCTCACTATCCCTAATGTTTCTCTTATCGAGGGGACTCTGACTTCTCACATACGTTGTGTTAGAATGCGCACATGTTCTGCCATCTCGGTGTAAAATGCAGCATCCACAAAGTGTGCCTCCTAATGGTCAAATGGCTTTTTAGTTGCTCAGATAACTATCTATGTTACATTCACATTATCCTTGGAACATTGGTGATAGGTAGAGGGGACTAGGCCATGGTTTTACATCCACACCCTTTTTATCAAAAGGTGGTATGAAGTGGCACTCTTTATAACATAGAATTTATTGTGTGATGTGAGTTTCTCCATTATAATTCCAACATTCACATAACCAGTGGACTTTGAAGATTGGTTATCATAATCATAAATCACCAATGGAATTGGTATCAACCTTTCCTCAGAGATATTAGCCGTGTAAAAAGAGATAATAGGCATAATATTTATGGAGGAACCCCTATCCATTAATGCTCTGGAAAATCTTACTCCATTCACACTTTTCGTGACATATAATGACCTATTATAGGGGAACCTTACTTCTCAGTCAACGTCTGATAAAGTTGTCTCGGACATGAACTTCCTTATTAGCTTGGCCATAGGACTCTTCCACCTCAGCGAGGGAACTTCATTTTTTTTGCAATATCCAATATTTCCTGAGTAATTTCCATCCTGCTTTCCAAGGGCATCCCTACTTGGCCGAAGAGTTAATCGAACATAGGGGACTGTGACACAACTTGGTACTCCAAATTGGGTTCCATAGCATAACCTTCCACATTGTAGACGTCCTTCATAACTCTTCCACTCAGTTCATCGTAGGCAATCACTATGTTTTCCATCCCAACCGTGTAATTTTCTAGGGCTACTTCAAACTTCTCTATTTCTATTCTCAGTTCCCACGTATATTCTTTAGCCTCTTCATCATAGGCCACCACCGAATTTTTTGTATGGATTGGTAGTGGGTTATTATTAACATCTCTCTATTGTGTTTGTAGCATTCCATCTAGCAAATATTTGTTAATAATCCTCCTTAAAGTGAAACATGAATTGGTTGGGTGGCAAGCATGCCAATGTACATGGAACTACTTAGTATCAGCTTGAACATCTGGTCATGGTTCATTTTGGGGAGTATCTTTGGGTGTGTAGACTGCCCCTCCATGTAGAATGGCATTATAATACCTAATAGCTTCATCCATTATGTAAGTAAACTGTGGGGGATCCTCTATATCTCTCCCAAACTTCCTCTTGTTATCTTTCCTTTGTCCTCTTCTATATTTAACTCCCCCATCTACATAACCCACTCGTGTAGGCTGGCCTCTTCCTGCCCCAATTTTTGGTCTAAACCTCAGAGGGTAGCGTTCCATCTAGCAAATATTTGTTAATAATCCTCCTTAAAGTGAAACATGAATTGGTTGGGTGGCAAGCATGCCAATGTACATGGAACTACTTAGTATCAACTTGAACATCTGGTCATGGTTCATTTTGGGGAGTATCTTTGGGTGTGTAGACTGCCCCTCCATGTAGAATGGCATTATAATACCTAATAGCTTCCTCCATTGTGTAAGTAAACTATGGGGGATCCTCTATATCTCTCCCAAACTTCCTCTTGTTATCTTTCCTTTGTCCTCTTCTAGATTTAACTCCCCCATCTACATAACCCACTCGTGTAGGCTGGCCTCGTCCTGCCCCAATTTGTGGTCTAAACCTCAGAGGGGTTGTGAGGGGACATGGGTGAATGACCAATGAGATGTTTCGTGCTAATTTAAAGCAGGCTTCAAAGGAGCCTTCACGCGTTTTATTTATCATATAATAAATATATTCAGAAAGAAAACCCTCCACACAAAGTTAAAGAATCTTGGACTCCTTGGCCTCTTCTCTCACATCGAGAGACCACTTTTTAAACCTCCTTATATATGCCATTTCCTCTTCCCCTGACAATTGTTTCTCCTATTCAAGTTGGGTAAGCGTAAACTCATATTCAATCAAAAAGAACTTTTGAATGAACATGACATACATTTCCTCCCAACTGGCTACATGCCTTGGAGCTAAGTATGAGTACCACATGCAAGATTTGTCAGTAAAGGATTTAGATAACTCCCTCAAATGCAACTTTTTATTGTTACAGTGCGCACCCAAGTTCTTCAATTTTTTTTTGATATGTTTCTTCGAATTTACCCCTTTCCTAATGTACTTATCAAATATAGGGGGAACGTAATCCATAGGATATGTCTCTTTGTTGTACTCCTCCAAATAAGGAGTACGAAAGTCCTCATATATTGAGGTAGTCTCGCTAGCAGTCTGCGAATATGCTGCTATCATCTTTAATATTTTCTTCTTTATATTTTCAAAAGCTAAATAAGATGAGGACACTTCCCCTATTACTATAGTAATTGGTCAAGCAACCACATGTGTAACATCAACTATGTTGGGTGTTCCTATAGTGGGTATAATCGTGGAAATGACTGTCGGGGGAACTCTTCTCAAGAAAACTACATGAGGCACTGACATCGATCGAAACTCCATGAACTTCCCCATTAGATGGGAAATATGAGTTAGCCCCATAATAACACTCGCGGAAGTGTGCATCACCATGGCAGCTTCTATAACTGTTGGAACTTGGGGAACCTCCATCTAAGGCACCCCATCTCTAGGAGCCTCTCTTTCCCTCGCATCTTGTTCCTCCCTCAGTTGGATCTCGTTGATGTTGAGAACACGTGTAACATTATCTTGAGCCATTTTTCTATAATACCTCCCTAGCAGAGTCACCAAATATAAGATGGGAGTTCTCTTGAGGCTGGGGTGTTACAATTCGAACAAAGGCGTAACATCTATTATAATGGCAATAAATTACTAAACAAGATTCTGTCAACAATGACGGGATGAACTCAGATAAAATATCACCAAACTCTTTGTATTAAACTCACAAAACACTTGTGTATAATTCAATGATAGGCCATAAATGAACCCTTGATGCAACTTAATATGAGGGAGATAAAAGCAAGCACTCTTAGATACACCTTAATTAGGCAACTCAAACACCAAGGTCCTACAAACAAAGGTCACAGGTTAATAAATGCTTGGTTCTTGATAGGTAAATCATAAACAAAGTGTATTAATGATGGGTAAACAAATTCTTTGGTTTCACAATGATTCTTTATCTCTCTCGTAATCTCAAAACTCACAATGGCAATGGAATTAACTCTCTCTCTCTCTCTCTCTCCCATGGAGTGGTTAAGGAACCTTTATAGTTAGTCCTTCACTCGAGTAATTTAATGCTAAGTTAATGCATAAGGCAAACCCTCACACCTTTATGTCAGTAGCATTTAATGTAAAGATGTGCTAGCATGCCCCTAGGTCATTGGCATTAAATGCCAATAAATAGCATTTTAGTGACCAACTATGTGTCAGGTGGTTGTCATAATAGTGGTAATCCACCAAACTTCCTGATAACCCCCAAACCACCAGAGTTTACTCAAGTTTGGATTATGCAATAGGTAAGTCATATGTGACATCACTTAAGACAGATGTTACTTTTGGTAAAGGAGTATTTCGCACTAGACTCAATGGGGGATGTAACTAATGGTTGCCCTAATGAAGCTCTTTCATTTATGCTCCATCGGTGTTTTACTTGGTGAGTGTAAAGTGGTTAAGTCATGTCATAATGTTGCCTTGATTCTCCTCCAAACTAGGTTCCTTACAGGTTCCTACGGTGAGGTCGTTCAATAAAGATGAAAGCTCTCTCAATACATGACAGACTTGGTCCCTCGTGAATATCAATTAACCTCACTACATATTACGATACATGACATAAAGTTACAATATGTATTTACAAATACATAACATAAATAAGTACAAACAAAAATATAAATCTCCCTCAAATTGTTCCTTTAGGAAGGTTCCTCGCTGCTTTATTCCTCCTTTGTTCAAACTAGCTTATGAGCCTACACGTTTGGCTATGTACCTTCCTCTGATTATAAGGAGGAATTATCTATAATTTTGAGTTTATATTTAAGTTCCCCTATAATGAACGATTTTGAGGGCCAAGGTCAATTCTGAGGACCTAAAGGGTGTATGCGACCAATTCAGTGGATCGCGGCCAATTTTGAGGTTCGAGGTCAATTCTAAGAACCTAAAGAGTGTGTGCAATCGATTCAGAGGATCATAACCAATTCTAAGGGGCAAAGTTAATTTTGAGGACCTAAAGAGTGTATGCAATCGATTCATAGGGGTCGAGGTAAATTCTAAAGGCTAAGGTCAATTTTGAGTAACTAAATAGTGTTTATGATTGATTCAGAGAACCATGACGAATTAGGAGGGACAAGGTAAGTTCTGAGGAGCTAAAAGGTGTTTATGACCGATATAGAGGATTGAGGACAATTTTAAGTGCCGAGATCAAATTTGAGGACCAAATGGGTGAGAAGGTAAATTTTATGGACCTACGAGACGAGGAAGTCAATTCTGCAGACCTAAGGTATGAAGAGGTTAATTTTGTGGACCTAAGGGATGATAGTGTCAATTATACAGACGCAAAGGATGGAAAATTCAATTCTATGGACCTAAAGGGTTAAGAGGTCTATTCTACGAACCTAAAGAGTAGAAAGGTTAATTCTGCAGACCTAAAGAGTAAAAAGGTCAATTATGCTTATCTAAAAGTTGAAGAGGTCAATTGTATGGACCTAAAGGGTTAAGAGATCAATCATGCGAACCTAAAATAGTTTTAGGATGGAAGCGTGATATATTGAGAATTTTCTTGGAAGTCTCAAATATTTTTGAGAGATATTGTAATTTTTTAGATGCTTGGATAGTTTTAAATATTGAGGATTTTCATTGAAAACTGTATAATTTAGGAAAGTTTTTTACTTCTATGATTTGTGGAACTTTTTGAGAATTTTTTTTTGGAACTTTATTTAAACTTTTTAGGAGTTTTTTTTTAATGAAATCGGGTGATTTTTCATGGAGAAAATGTCCTTTCGATAAAATTTGATATCTTCGAGTTTTTGAGAATTTTTCAACAAAATTTTGGACTTTGGTGACTTAAGTACTGAAATTGAAGGGGGTGATGCTTGGCACAGGATAAGGGGTGCCCATAGTCAAGGCATGAAATTCAAAGGGGACTTTGGGGATTCCCAAAGGGCACTACCAATTGGCATATATAGGGAATGCCGATTGACATACCCCTTAGTTCCTTATAGAAAGAAGCCAAGGCAACTCATTTTCTCATAACTCTCAAATGGAATTCTTCTCTCTCTCTAGAAAGTAGCCTTAACCAAATTTGTTTAAAGATCCGTTCTGCAAATGATGGCCAATAACCCCTTTCGTTGAAACTAGCGTCTGGGCTGTCATCGAGTGGCAACATTCGGGAGTGATGGCGGTGGGTAATTAAAATGTGTATCATGGCTCTAGGCCAATGGATGACAAGAAGATTCTAGTGCGAGGGCCCAAGCTCCACAGATCTCCGAGGGTGAAGAACCTTGATGGTTTTGTGAGTATTTATTTTATTTTATTTTTATTTTGTTTTTGAAATTTGAGTTTGATTTTGTTTTTATGTTTGTTTTCATTTTTGTGTTAGGGATTGATGCTTTTTGATTTTCAATTTTCGTAAACTGACATTTCTCAGACGAGTAACTGCTCTCGGGGCACGACAGGGATAAAAAAATCTTGGGTAAAGCTT
The DNA here is from genome assembly GCA_949130495.1 of Sambucus nigra. Lineage (NCBI taxonomy): Eukaryota > Viridiplantae > Streptophyta > Magnoliopsida > Dipsacales > Adoxaceae > Sambucus > Sambucus nigra. The sequence continues at coordinate 439,865,639 of OX422219.1, forward strand.
CCCAGTGAGGTAAGTCTCCTAGTGGAGGTCGTTGGGTTCGGCTACCTTGAGATATCTTTGGATGACACATTGAGATCATCGACAATGCTATCTAGGTCGGGTGAACGGTGGTGGGACTCCACCCACATGTTCCATTTAGTGTGGGTGATATGAAGACTACCCCGATCAACGTTCATTAGCTAGCGGGGTTGTAGTGTGAGGGGGTGCATGTGGAGGTGAACTGGTCACTTCGTCCGACTGAGATGGCGATTTTGGAGGCTTTTGGGGATTTTGGACAGTTCATCTCTGGAGAGTTGGTGAAGGTGTCGGTGCTAAAGAGCACCTTAATGTCACCACGGATAGACATTATGGATAGTCAACAAGTGCGAAAGGCGATTGACATGTTCATCTTGATTTTGCCGGGGTTTCATGGTGCCGACGAGTGGATATGTCATCCATATGTGGTCCTTCCCTTTCTCCGAATAATTTTGAGATCCATACATACAATTGGGGGAGATTGACATTGGCGTCTCTCTATGCTTCTCCGGATGTCTTCAGCTAATGCCGTCGGGAGACTTTTAACGGGCCTACGTATCTTCTGTAGGTAACCTTTAAATATTTATTTTATATTATACTTTTTATTCCTTTTCTTTTTTCTTTTTTGTTATTCTTTTTGAAGATTTTTATTGAAAAATTACATTTTCTTCTCAGGCGTGGTTTTATAAGGTTATTGGGAACAACATGACATTAATGCCTTTGAAAAAGGATCAGGAGGGGGAGTGGTCAAGGATGATTCGATGGTGAAGGACGAATAGGGTATCGAAGGAGCTACTACTTCTTAAGGATGTGGGCTAAAATGAATGCTCTCATGAGCGAACAGGTTAGGTATTACTTTATTTTTGGATTTGATGTATTTTTTTTAATATTTTTGTATTTTTTGGATATTGATGATTGATGTTTCTTTTAGAACAAATGACATTTTACCCTTGGGTCAGCCCTCGATAATAGTGGGGGCTACGGACATTCATGACCTGGCACACCTATTTAGGTACGTCTGGTACCTAGTGAAAGGGTAGTCAAGTAGGTGATGAAGATCAAGGTTGAGGTCCCATCGTTGGCTCCTCCTACACATATGAGGAGTGTGGGGAAGATATTCGATGAGGCGCGAGCAGTGTCGATGGAGGGGGAATATTACACGCTCCATATTGATGCGATGGCAAGGTACAACTATCTAGATTTCGCGTCTAGTTGGTCGATTCCACCATCGATATATTACATGGAGGGTGTGCCTCCACCATCGACAGGGACTAGGGGTGCTGACAGTGCACCGAGCTCTTCGATGCAGTCATCTAGGAGGAGTGCGGTTGTGGTAGAGACTACTATTCTTCGGCATTACTACACTCCCTCTTACTATATCCCACTGGGTGGGGGCCGCATCATGTAAATACACCATTGTCCTCAGGATACGATTAATAACTTCCCTTATTTTCCCGAGGAGGATCTCCAGAGATAGGTATAATCCCTTATTTTCACTTCTGCACTTGAGTTCATTTGACTTCTTCCTTTGTTACTGAATTGGATTATAAGTTTGGTTCTGTCTTTGCAGGTTGTGCTTGTTTCGTTGTCCTGGCTGAGAGATCTGTGGGAATGGATGTCCTCTACGGATGGGCATGTGCGGACTATAGCTCGATCTTGCATGTCACTTCGGATGACTGCTGGTGATCCTATACCGGAGTCGAACTATGGAGGTGGGGTTTTTACTTCTTTCTGTCATGAGAAGTGAATTCTTCGAGACCATTGAGGCATTGGTTAGGATTAGGTTTTGGGAAATCCGGGTCGAGTCCTGAAAATTTTGATATTTTTTTCTTTTTTTCTTTCTTTATTTTTCTTCCTGAAAAATGTAAAAGCAGTGATATATATATACACACACACACACACACACACACACACTAGGATGTACCTATACCGATGGCACGACGATAAATTTGTTCCCATGATATTTTGCACGACACGATGATAAATTTGTTCATGTTTCGCTAATAGTGCAAATATAAATACTTTTGCTCATTCATAGTACACTTACTCGTCATGGCTAGGTGTAACTCGAGTTGATGGCACGATTAGCATATGATCCAATGCATGCGGCATGGTTACAATTTTAATACTGTGCATTCGTGTCTTAGGAAGAACTAATTTAGATTATAACATTTCAAACTAAACTTTATAAATTTTACTGACAAACTTTTACTGAACTAAACTTTATAAAATTTACTGACATTGTGAGTTGCCCTTGTACTCATGTAACATAGGCATGTCACCCTTTCTCAAGCCTCGTTGGGCCCTGCATATGTTATGTATTAAAAATCTTTTATAATATTGTCCATTTTTTAAATACAATATATTTTTTTTTCAAATGACTTACAATTTTTTTTAAAATGAACTATTAAATTTACAATACAATTTTATAAAATATAAATTGTACGTTATTTTATTTACTTGTTTTTTCAATGTACACTTTTAATTTCTTTTTTCAATTATAGAATTTAAAACTGTTTTAATTTTAAAAAATCTTACTGTTTTATTTGTTATATATGAAACAATAAGTGTAATATTTAAAAAAAATTAAAAAACAAAATATAATGTACAATTTATTCTGTACGTTATTTGAAAAAAAAACGTGTAAATTATATTGAAGTTGAATGAACAAAATTTGGATGAGGAAAATGATTTGCAATTTAGGTAATCAAAAATTTAAAAGTAAAAAACACAATTTTCATAAAACGGCATTGAGCCATGTGCTTGTGTAGTGTTCTGAACTAACAACATCCAATCTATTATACTTAGAAATCATCATTGTCTTCTTCCTGTCCCTTGACTTGAATGTACCCAGATATAAAGTTGAAACCATCACCACTTAATTTTATCTTTCACAAAACGTAAAACTAAACCATTACCACCGAAATTTTTGGTAAGTTCTAATATTAAATGATTCTTCAAAAAATATTTGTGAAATTTTTTAAATATCATGAAATATTAGAACATATCAAAAAATTTGAAAGTTTTATAATCACTATTTTAATTTTCCTGAAAATAGGTATTCCATTGAACCAAATTTAAGAAAATTAAAAAGTTTATTGAATTTTTAATGTATCAAATTTCAGCCATAAATTATTATTATTTTTAAATTATAGACAAATCAAAATCATATATTTAACCATTTAAAAACACAACAATGCATATAAAAGATGCTAATAACATGATGAAATGGTGTAATGAAATATTCAACGTATTCCTTCTTGTGCCAATAGATTTCAAAACTTCTTAAACCAAATCTGACTAACGATTCAATATATTATCGTATTAAAGGTATAAACTGGGCGTAAAAACACACTACAAAGATACAAATAATTAAAAACCTCACTTCTCAAAACCAAAACCTATTTTGAACGACCGACATACATAAAGTGATAAAAAGTAAATGCGTAGACACATAAAACTATTAAAAATACTTTAATAAATTCCAATAAATCCATCAAACAATAATAATAAATTATTTTTTCATTTATTTTGAGGGTCTCTTATGCTAATTTAATTACAAAAAAGTTTAGGGATCATGTATATAAAACCAGCTCTCAGATTTTCTTGACAGAGTTTTGTATAAATAAACAAAAGGTAAAAGACAATACATTTCATCCGAGTTAGTCTATCCAGACCCTGAACATATGCCATTCGTAACTTGGCTTTTTGAGTCATTTGTCAAGAAATACATATATTGACCTAGAGTGTTAAAGAAATGGAGATACATAGCATTGGGGATTCATTAGAGTGATTACCCCCAAAACTCAACCTGATTGTGATCTGTTAGATCCAAAACTGAATAAAGTACTTATTAGAAGAAACTCTAACAATAATAAACAAAGAAGAAACAAACAGTAAAAAGTATATACATAAAAAAAATAAAAATATAATGGTATCTTGGGAAAATGGGAAAAGAAAAATCGAAAATCAATGTATCTGTTAGATCCATCCTCAACACTTGATCAATGTATCAGCATGAAAACAAAAACAAAAACAAAAACAAAAAAAAATGTTATTCCTAATGCTCGTTCAACAAATGAAAAAAAAAGCATTCAATAGATCTATAAAACCATATTTGTATGGATGAAATACCTAATAATGAGAAACAAAAAATAAAAAATCAATGTATCTGTTAGATCCATCTTCAAAGCTTGATCAATGTATCTGTATGAAAAGAAAAAAAAACTCATCATCTTCAATGCCCATTTAACAAATGAAAAAAAACGTCCAACGGAGCTATGAAACTAGATCTGTATCGAGAAAATACCCAATAATGAACCATAAAGAAAGGGAAAAAATGAAGAAAAAAAACTTCCTAAAATTATGTCCTACCAGATCTGTATGAAGAAAATACATTTCAGAACTCGAAAATATCTTTGTAAAAGGGAACCAAAGCCCTTCAGATATGCAAAGAGAAAGAGAGATTAAGATGCGTAAGAATTGGGTTGAGATGCATGAGAAATGTTTTAGAACTCAAGAAGTAGACCAAACAGACTTCAGATTTAACCCACCCACTAAGTCTATTGAAGTGGGTCTGGAAGAGGTTTGTGACAGAAGGTTTGCACCATCCAAAAGGGTTTAGAGGATCCCTAGCCGTAGGGAAAAGGGTCTGGATTTTGTCTTGGTTTATTGAGAGCACTGGGACATTTTGAGAAGTGGGTTTTATTGGAAGTTCTGCATAGCAAAAATTGGGTTTTCATCTTCAAACAGCTTTCAACGAAAGCTAAAATCAAAGTAAAAGAGGAGGAGAAAATGTCTACACAGAGATGACAGAGAAAATGTCTCGACCCTGGTTATCTGATTGGGAAGGAACGTGGGTGAGAGGCTTGAGGCAGGTTATCCGAATCATGGAAAACATGTAGCTTAGTTAGTTCATACGTGGCGTACTATTTAATCATTAGATTCAAATGCCCTACATTCAATCTCAACACCAGTTGATAAAGACATAAACCCCCTATTGCATTATTTTTCTTACATATATACATACATATATATATATATATATATATATATATATATATCATTTTTTGTCTTATCTTAAATTAATGACTTAGTCCACGTGAACTTTCTAATTTTCCACCGGGGGTTTTATTTGAATGAGAAGAAAATGTGTTTTTGATTTTTTAAAACAATTTAAGTAAAGAAAATGCACGAGGGACTCTTTTGTAAAACATCATCTTTTGAAGGTACATATTTAAAAATGAGGAGAACAAAAATAAAAGGGGAATCTTCCCAAAATGGGGATGTGCCGACCAACATACCCCTTGGTCTGCCTATCAGCATACTAGTACATTGTAGTTGTTTTTCATCCATGATTGTCCTCTTCCTTCATCTCTAGTACTTATGACTTGTTATGGTAGCAGCATGTCTATTATTTCATCCTTTTATGGAGAATTTCAAATATAAATGGGGCCTTTGGGTGGAATTTTTAAGCAGACTTCAACTATCCTTCGTCTTTCTTCCACATAGTTTCTATATTCTAATGAAATGGTTGTTCCCATGATTAAGGCCTTTATCGCTTAGCTTAAAGGGTTGGAGACCATGTTTTTGTAAAGTGTAAAATATAAGGCATTACACTTGCACCCAACCACTTTATGGCATAATAACTCAATTGACTGGAACCTTCCAGAGGCAGCTTTATAGTTCTCGTACCCCAGAGACCATATGTTTCTCTTTGGTTTGGATGAAGTGTGTCCAATCTATGAAGAATTTTTGGCCATGCTAGGTGTTGAACCTTAAGTTTCTAGGACCATGCATGACCTTTCTCATTCTACTCGAGTGTTTTTCTCTAAATTACTGCACATTTCACTTTGTACTTCCATAACTAGTGAGCAGAGTATGTATCAACCTTCCCTCGATAATGAAATCTATGCACTAAGGGAATTATAGGGATAATGGCTTTGGTGGCACTGTGACCTTGGGCTTGACTGCCTAAATTCTCTTGGTGATAAACGGTATACATGAGGCTACTAAAGTTATGTGGATAAAATAATTCAGCGACTCTATTGCAACCATACTGGTGAAGGCATTGAAGGACCTTGATGACTGTAAGGAAGGTTGCTTCTCTTTCTTGCGAAGTAGTCCTGTGATGCCATTCATGTGGTTCTCAGAGAGGCTTCATTTAATGGGTCCTACTGAATATCCTCTGACTGGAGTCCCGAATTGTTTGCACATAATTCCAAGAGTTTCGTACCTTTTCTAGATAATTAAGTTGGTTGGCTTGTAGATCATGTAGATAGATATCTTCATTGGTCTGTTCCATGGTGGGGCGAGTTGCAGCCTGTGTAGCAAATAGACGACTACCGTTATGTTCGAGTGGTAGTTCTCTGCCATAATTACTTCTACTTTCCTTGGAGACTTTTGCATCAAGTGGGTTAGGAGAAAATTATCCCTCCATGCATAGCCATTTTCTTTTCGGGGTAGGACCTAACTGAATTTTTGAGTATAACTGCCTCTGTGATAGTGATGTAGGTCGTCCACTTGTGTGTCCTAATCTGAGATAAAGTTGATGTGGTATCCAGGGATTATTTAAAGTGATTGTGGAGAGACGTGGTCCCGAATATCAATGTTGAGGAAACATGGTACATGTGGCTTATGATCATTGAGGCTGTGGACAGAGGCGCTGTGGTGTCGTTTAACCTTTTTAAGGCACGCCGCCGCATGGAGCATATAAGAAATTTCTCAAAAGATTGAGATTTTTAGGGACCCTCAAAAAATAGAGGTGGTGGAAGTGATGATGATGAGGAAGGTCCTTCTTGAAGTTGGAATGGATTTGTGAAGCTTTTATTGTTGTAGGTTTGGTAGTACGATGTGTACGCTTTTATGTTTGGGTATGGTTTTGGGCAGGCTATATTATTGTGGTAGGTCCTAGGTAGGTGGTTTTTGTAGGTTTTAGGGACTTTTCTTTTCACTGATACTTTATTTAACTACCATGTTTTAAAATAAAGATGACATAAATGATTATTTATATATATCTTGTTGTGCCTTTAGAATAATTTCTTTGTGTTTGAACTATCTATATTCATTGCTAAGGCATACATAATCATTTTCTTAATTAAGAAAGATGAGAGAGCTAATGTTTCTTGATGGGAAAAAAGAATATCATTTTGTGAAAAATAAAGGATCATGCCCAAGGTTACTTTATGGGCTACCTACATACCTCCGTGGGGATAAAATATTGTCTTTGAATTTTGACAAATGATTTGAGAGGACCGGGTCCGACGTAGTTCTTTTAGAGGAAGGAAATAAGAGATTTTTTTTAAATAGAATGGGGATGAGAAATGCATAGGGCGATGAGAGTCAAATCATGGGTAAAATTTCTTAAGATGGTCCAAATTGACTGGAAGTACCATTCCCTCTCCATCGAGGTCTATGAATATAGCAGAGCCACCGATAGGATTTTCTTTACGAGGTACGATCCCCTCCAGTTCGGCTTGAATTTTTCTCTCGGTTCCTAGATGGGTTTTATAATTTCTTAAAAAGTGATTGTGCCTTATCACACATCACGTTACTTTAACTTCTTGTTAAATGATCGTTAAATGCGACAGTGGTATCCTATGTGGTATAAAGCTTTCATCATCTTTTCATCCAAGAGTGCAAGTTTGTCTTAATGACTTTGTTTCCAATCAAATTTTTCAACTCGAATTTTAAGCATGAACCTCAGGGAAGGTATCTCGTGCTCAATAGGAAGGACTACTTCCATGCTTTATACTAAGGAGTAAGGGGTATCATTAGTGTGTGTTATGATAGACGTGCGGTAGCCCTAGAAGGCATAAGGGATTCGTTCATCCTAATCCCTGCAACTCTTACTCATTTTACTGATTACAAACTTGAGGCTTTTCTTAGCTACTTTAACAACCCCATTGGTTCTGGATTGGTAGGGAGAAGACTTATGCCTCTTAATTTTGTACTCCTAGACTACCTCTGTGTCTTCTGCTTTAAAATTTATCCCATTATCTGACATCATCTTATGAGGGATCTCGTAGAAACAGATGGTATTCTTTCTTATGAACTTGGTTACTTTGTTTGCATTAAACACCGTGTATAACTCATCTTTAACCCATTTTATACAATAATCAATGGTGACTATTTTGTTTTTCCTATTTCATGCTTTGGTAGTGACTTTCCCAATGATGTCAATGCCCCGAGTTGAGAAGGCAAATGAGAGGTCATGTTGTACAATTCATGGGGAGCTATGTGTTAGAGATTGGTGAATTATTGGCATTTTAGACACCTTTTGACATAAGCAGTGCAATCCAGGACCATACTAGTCCAGTAGTATCCTTATTTGACAATCTTCTTGACAAGCATATGACCTTTCCTATGGGGCCCACATTCCTCGCTTTGGATCTTTAGCATCATTTCTACAATGTTAACTCCTTTCATGCACTTCAAATGAGTGCCATCAAAGTTCCTTTTGAAAAATGCTTTGTCAGAAATGATGTATTGAGTTTCAAGATTGCGAGTTCGATTTTTCTTATCAACCCCTTGAGGATATCGACTATACTTTAGGAGGTGCTAGATATCGTAATACCATAATCTATTTTTTTAGATCTTTTTCTCTAATGACCTAGATGTGATAGCAATGAGTTGGAAGAGATTATTTTAAACTTAAAAAAGGGGATATTTTATTCCCTTGGGCAAGTCGATCATGGACGCTAAGGTAGCCAATGCTTTTTCTCGAGTGGGAAAGGTAGTGGAAGGTGATTTCCTTGAATTAGGAGGCGATCTCTTCAAGATAAGCGTGAAAGGGAATGAGTTTCTCATCTTTAAATTTCCATTTTCGTAGGACTTATCCTATGATGAGGGATAAGACTCCATGGACATTGAGGTATCAAATTCCTTTATCGAAAGAAATATCAAGGCCTACTATTCTTGATTCATACTACATCATGTTAGTGGTGCGAGGGAAGACCAACTTAATGGGATAGGAGTGTGGTAGTCATTAGTCATGATCAAGAGTATCCCAATGACATATCCCTTCTTATTAGCGGATCCATTAAAGAACATTTTCCACTGGAGCTCTTCGTGAGAAGTACAGAGAATATCTTCGTCCGAGAATTCGAAGATGCTCACATCTTATGACTTGGTATGTTCAGCTAGGTAATTAGAGATGGCTATCCTTTTCATGGATTTCTATATGATATATGTTATGTCTAAATTGACTAGATACACTAAACAATGTGCCATATGGGTTGATAAGATAGGCTTTTCTAACAATTACTTCATGGAATTTATTCGAGATACTAGTCTGATGGGGAAGGCAATCGTGTAATGTCAAAGTTTTTGGGCGACACACACACCTTTTCCAACATGATGTTGTTTACTTATACCTTTAAAGTTAGCCACTAGCATACTAAATGTCTTTCTCTGTATGTAAATCCTCAATTTATTAGTCTAACATAGATCCAATTGTAGTGTCTCTGACAGTAAGGTACATGAGAAGGGGTAGACTAGGATGAAATGGCGTGAGAATTAGAGGTGGGGTAAGGTATCGCTTAATTATATCGAAGGATTCTTGGCATGCCTCATTACAGACTTTGGTTGAATCCTTTTGAAAAAGTTTGAAGATGGTCTTCCATATAAAAGTGAGATGGTTAATGAATCTATTAATGTATTGGAGCTTGCCCAAGAAACTACAAACTTCTTTCTTAGCCTAAGGTGGAGGCATTTTGATAATTACTTTGAGTTTGGCTGGGTATTCTTTGATTCTTCTTTCACTGACCATGAAGCTAAGTAGTTTTCCTTTTTGTGACACCGAAAGAGCATTTATGTGGATTAAGACGCATTTGTTATTTCCACTATCGTTCAAAGAATTTCCTTAAAGTAGGAATGTGAACTTATCAAGTTTTGGAATTAATGATCACATCGTCAACATACACCTCAACTTCCTTGTAAATAAGATTATTTAAGATAGTTGTAGATGCTCTTTGATACATAGCCCAGACATTTTTTATATCCAAAGTCATGATAATATAGTAAAAGGTACCCCATGGGATTGTAAAGCCAGTTTTTTGTTGGTGTTTAGGATGCATCTTTTTCTGGTTATATCCTCAAAAGCCATTGGTGAAAGACTTAAGGGAATGATTGGTTGTGTTTTTGTTGATGATCATATCAATATTTAGCAAAAGGCAATGGTCATTTGGAGAAGCTTTATTCAGATCCCGATAGTCGACGCATATGCATATTTTCCTTCCTGATTTTGGCATAGAGATGATATTGGAAAGCCAAGTCAGATATTTAATTGTGCGGATGAAACCTGCACTAAGTTGTTTGACTAATTCATCCTTAGCTTTGAGGGACCACTTGGGATGAAGCTTTCTCATTTTCTACTTGATAGGCTTACATTTTGGATAAGTCAGGATCTCATGTTTCACGATCTTTGGGTCAATTCCAGGCATATCACCGTAGGACCAAAAGATACATCCACAATGTTTTTAAGAGTTCTTTGAAATTGCAACCACTTATGATCATTAAGGGTTGACCCTATCCTAATCTTGAGCAGAGTGCTACTAGAACCAAGATTAATACCAACAGTCTCATCTTCATTCATTTAAATATGATTATGTTGTTTGATGTTTTCCTTATTGAGGCCAGTTAAGAATTATTCATTTATTAGATCATCTACATTAATTATTTGATTGGAATCAATGTAATTAATATAAGCACAAAAAGACACTAAAAATATTTTTTATTTCATTAGATAACTTTTTTGGAAATGGAGCATTGATAACATCATCAAAATTTTTGTTTCCATCCTAAAGATTTTGAGCTATTCCATGACAAGTGGCAGTTCCATACTCTTTATTTATGAGTGGATTCGAACAGTTATATAGGCTCTAGTCATAAGGGAAAGAGATTGATTGGGATAATTTTGAGGGTGTGGGAGGAAATATGGAAAAATTTAGAGAGATTTAGGTGATTTGAGTGAACTTCAATAAGGGGTAGGTTTATTGACGGGTTTGATTTCGGTAAATGGGTTAAAATCTAGGTCTTCATCGGTGAGAATGGCCTTCATACTGTTTGATGCATTGGTAGAGGATCTGGGGTGGTATTTGCCTTAAGATTTGTGGGAAGATCAATGACTTTGTTGTATTTGAGGCCTTGGATGACATTTCTCAGGTGAAATCATTGATTGGTGGTGTTAGTAATGATTTGGTGGAAGTCTCTACAAGCATCATGTATGAAGTTCTTAGAAAATAGATTAGGCAGCGGGTGAGGGTCCACGAGCTTGATGAGATTTCTGGACAATAGGGTTTGGTAATATTTTAAAAAGGGAACAAGGAGCTCGGTGTATTCCTTTCGAGCTAAAACATGGCAGGCTTCTGGTGCCCATGAAGTAGAAGGCTGAAAGATGTTGTTGATAGGTGAGACAATGCTAATAATTGGCTTGTCATATTTGTGATGAGTGAACTGTCCTGTTGGTTTCTTTAATTCAGAATCGTCCTTTCGTCCAGGGGAACTTTCTTTGATCTCAACCCTGGCCTCCCAAAGGGCTCTAAAATGGGGGTGATACTGACTACTTATGGAAAATTTTGAGGGGTGGCAGGAAATGCTTCTTCACGATATTACCCTATTCTTCCTTAGATGGGAAATTGGTCATGGTAGAGGTATTTTCTTTCCACCTACAAATAAAATTATTGATAGGTTCTCTTGGGTTTTTCTTGAGAAGTTTGAACTGCATCCTCCCAACTGTGAATTCGAGATTCTTTTAATGATATGAACCAATGACAAGTGCTTTCCTTGAGAGTCTGTTGGAACATCTGTGCCATCATTTTCTTGGTGGTGCCAAGTAGGATCATGGAACAGTGGTATTTGCGATGATGTACAATGGGAGGTCCACGACCTCCAAACTTCTCGAAATCTAGCATCTTGATTTTATTTGACAAATTAGCCTTCAAGTAAGGTGACATGTGGGTGTAATCCACGTAGTTCCCTGAGATCTTAACTTCATCAAACTTCTTAGAAAGAAATATGAGGTATTCCTTAACTCGAATAAATTCTTCCTCCTTAGGATTAGTAGGAATGGGTGCTGGAAGGTTAGCCCCTGACTGAGCACGGTTTGACATTAATAAGTGAGTAGGTGTCATTCCATTGATAGGCGAAACATGCGAAAGGTGCGGACCTTGCTGATACTCTTTTTTATCCCACATTGGCATATGAATTCGTGGTACTATAGCATAAGTGAAAGAGATATTAGATTCGGGGACCTCAGGAATCTGTCCTCTATTTCTCTGCAAATTTAAACATCGGCTTGCACACTTTCTATCTTTTCACGAAGCTGAGCAAGTACCGTCATCATGTATGATTAAACATTAGCATTCTACTCTGAGTTTTCCAAGACATATCTCTGGTAAGACTATTCGATTCTGCTAAAGTGGACGGTGAAGGTGTCAAACTCTGAGGTATATTGATGGTAGATCTCAGCCAATAGGTGATGATACAAGAGGTATCACCACCTCAAATCAGTGAATAGCTCAAATTCTAGATTTGTTAACAATGGTGAGAACAACACAACAATGCAAGATATATATATATATATATATATATATATATATATATATATATATGTTGATACCAAATTTAGGCTGCTGACATGGATCAATAAAGTGAAGACACGTGGCAGTCTACGTGGCAACAACAAACACTTTCGAGGAACTCACATGCTCCGAGGAACCATACTACAACGAGGAACACTGATTCCCCGAGGAACTCATACGCTCCGAGGAATGAGAACTCTCCAAGGAACTCTTGAGTACAGAGAAGCTTAGGCGGTCCGAGCAATTCCGGCGGTCCGAGATGCACCTCGAACAAAGCATTAATAGCAGGATAACCAACAGTTTGACTGTTCATTAAATGCTTATCATTCAGACGCATACGCTTAAGGGGCATTGAATGTATTACCCTTTCATATGTACATCATCTAATGTATTACCCTTTGACATTACAGCCTCAGGGCTATAAATACATTATACAATCCTCATTGTAAAGAGACCGGAATTTCTTGATATAACTTGTAATCGAGAATTCCCAAACAATCAACAATAACATAACAGTGGACGTAGGCCATTCTTATAAGGCTGAGCCACTTTAAAAATTCTTTATCTCATTTATTTATCTGTGATTGAATAATTAGATATGATCTAATTTTTTACATCAACAGATTGGCGCCGTCTGTGGGAACGACTGGTAATATCGTTTTTCCATAAAAAACAATTCATCACAAATGGCTGATATTCCAGAATCAAGCAATCGAAACACTGGAAGCCCTCCAAATCCATCTGCTCCGCCAAATATTCTAAATCTGGCTCAGGGCCAGATCGTCATGTAAGAAACTATGCGTCAACTCATACAAACCCTCCATGGAGGTGCACCAACCCATTCAAGACCACAAAGTATTCAAAGAAATACACGTGCATCTTCTTTACGTAATAGGCGTACCAATTCATATCGCAATGAGGAGTCTAAAGATTTTTTATCAACCTGGACGAACTTCATCAGTGTGAGCCACAGATACTGAACAACGTATCACTCTCTCCCCAAAAAGGGCTAGTGCGCTAGAAAGATTAAGCAGAGGATATCCTTTCGATCGATTAGGTCCTAGGAGGAGTAAAAGTCCTCCTAGAGCCCCATCGAGTAGTTTTCGATGACCATCAGACTTAAGGGAAGGATCTGCCCAGTCGCGACCAGTTGCTCGTCAAGAGAGATCCCAGGAAGCCACATCAACGCGATTAGTTGCTCGAACCAATAGGCCCGAGGAAGGAAATGATGCATGGAAAGGCTCTATTCAAAGGCTGGAGGATAGATTGGGGGAAATGGTTAAAGCTAAGAAGAAATAGCATAAGAACAATGGTAATGACAAACATTTAAAAAACAGGTCGGTATGGGACGTGATGAAGAAATATGATAATTATACTCCTTTGAAGAAGGATATCAACCATGTTCTGGAGGAAATCAAGAACAACGAGGAACTAAAATGGCCAGAGAAAATGAAGGCAGACCCTGACAAGAGGAATAAGGAGAAGTATTACGAGTTTCATAAAGATCATGGCCATATGACCAAAAATTGCATAGCTCTTCAGAATGAGATTGAAACACTCATCAGACGAGGAAAGCTATCAAAGTACGTTAATCGTGGAGGCGAAAGAAGGATCAATGACCGAACTAGAGAGGTCTCTAGATCTCCTCATCGAGCAGAGGAGAACAAGAAAAGAAATCATGAAGTTGATCCCGAGGATGGCCCCGATCTTTCCAAGAGACCAAGGCAGCCAGAACGAGAGGTATTTTAAATACGCTTTGGGTCATTTGACTGTAATGTTATAACAGGTGGAGATGCAGAAGGAGGATACCTTACTGCCGAGAGAAAATCTTACCTCTGTGAGGCTCAAGCTTGCTCGTACATTCAACGAATAAATCTAGCTGAGGAGGATCGCCCGAGAAAGGTGAACAAAGAGAAGTTAGTCATTGGGTTCTCAAAGAATGACTTTGCATGTGTTCTATATCCTCATGATGACCCATTGATGATCAAGATGAGAATGAAGGAGGTAATGATTTCAAGAGTACTGGTCGACAATGGTAGCTCGGTAGACATCATGTTCTACTCGTGCTTCGATAGTTTAAATCTAAAGCTATCTCTACTGGAGCCTTATCATAGACCCCTCCTCGGTTTCGCTGGCGAGAAAGTATTTCCACTTGGGACGATCAAGTTGGATATATTCATTGGTACGTGTCCTTCTTGTCGGACAGAAAGAATACGTTTTTTCATAATGGATAAGAATGTCCAATCATCATACAATATCATCACGGGAAGAGTAGGATTGAAGAAGTTCGAGGCTGTACGATCTACGGTGCATCAGTGCCTGAAATTTCCAACAAATTTTGGAGTAGGAGTTGTTAAAGGTGATCAGAAAGTAGCTCAGGAATGCTATTATTCATACGCCGAGCAAGAGGAATTGGAGGAATCAAGGAAAAAGACTACTACTTATCAAGTGGAAGAAGAGGCAGAAATTGAAACATTGGATCCTAGAGATGAGTCTCAACTCGTGAAGGGTCAAGTGGTGGAAGCTACTGAAAATATCATTTTGGACGACGAGCACCCTGAGCGAACTACTCAAGTAGGTTCGTCTTTGGAAACCTCACTAAAACAAGAATTGATAACTTTTCTTATAAGCAGAAAGCCAACTTTTGCGTGGAGTCATGAGGATATGCCCGGAATAGATCCAAATTTCTTATGTCACGAACTCAATGTGAATAAGGAGATCAAGCAAGTGAAGCAGATAAGAAGAGTGTCCAACCCCAAGAAGAATCAAGATATACAGGAGGAGGTCGAGAAACTCCAGAAAGCCTGCTTTATTGAAGATGTTAAATATCCAGACTGGTTAGCAAATGTGGTGATGGTGAAAAAGAAGAATAACAAATGGAGGATGTGTGTATACTTCATCGACCTCAATAAAGTATGTCCAAAGGATCATTTTCCACTGCCCCGAATTGATCAACTTGTGGATGCTACCTCGGGACACGAGCTGCTGAGCTTCATGGATGCTTATTCTGGCTACAATCAGATTAAAATGAAACCTGAAGACAGGGAGAGTACTTCTTTCATTACCCCTAGGGGAACTTATTGTTATAATGTTATGCCTTTTGGTTTGAAAAATGCAGGTGCGACATATCAGAGGCTGATGAACAAAGTCCTTGCTGAACAAATAAGTTGCAATAAGGAAGTCTATGTTGACGATATGCTGACAAAGAGCAAGAAAGCTGCCGATCATCTAGTTGACTTAAATCAGACTTTTGATCAACTTGATAAATATCAAATGAAGCTGAACCCGACGAAGTGCATATTTGGAGTACGAGAAGGCATGTTTCTCGGATACATTGTCAACCAAAGAGGCATTGAGGCAAATCCTGAAAAGATCAAAGCTCTATTAGGGCTGCGATCTCCAACGATGAAGAAAGAGGTGCAAAGTCTTATAGGACTAGTAGCAGCACTCAACAGATTTGTATCGCGAGCAACTGATAGATGCCTCCCATTCTTCAAGACACTCCGAAAGGCTTTTGAGTGGAATGAGGAATGTGAGAAGGCTTTTCAAGACTTGAAAAAATACTTGGGAGCACCTCCACTCTTATCCAGGCCAGTGATGGGAGAAAAATTGTACTTGTATCTAGCAGTA
This sequence comes from Sambucus nigra, assembly GCA_949130495.1. Classification (NCBI taxonomy): domain Eukaryota; kingdom Viridiplantae; phylum Streptophyta; class Magnoliopsida; order Dipsacales; family Adoxaceae; genus Sambucus; species Sambucus nigra. Next base: position 439,881,865 of record OX422219.1, read on the forward strand.
TCAGAGAATGCAGTTAGCTCGGCGTTGATAAGAGTGGAGTACAAAAACCAATCTACTACACAAGTAAGGCCTTCCGAGGAGCAGAGATCAGATATCCAAGGCTGGAAAAGTTAGCATTGGCGCTGATTGAGGCGAGTAGGAGAATAAGGCTATACTTTCAGGCTCATACTATAGTCGTATATACTGATATGCCTTTGAGGCAAGCCCTTTATAAACCAGAAAAATCAGGGAGATTGATGTACTGGGCAATAGAGCTCGGTGAATACGATATAGTCTATGAACCCAGATCATCGCTTAAAGGGCAAGCTGTAGCGGATTTTATAGCAGAGTTCACCTATCCTGATACCCCCGAGGAGCAAAAGTTACTCGCTGATCAACCTGTGGATGTTATAGGATCAACAAACACAAGCTCAGACCAACTCCGGTTGGTAAAAGGGCAAGTGGATGTTACAGGATCATCAAATTCGAGCTCAGACCAACTCCGGTTGGTAAAAGGGCAAGAAAAGATGATCGACGAAGAGAGAGAAATATCAGGGGAAGATGAAAGGAAGCAACAAATGTTTCACCGAGGAACTCTGTGAGATCAGAAATTTGAAGACGAGTTACCTATATGGAGGCTATATATAGATGGCTCATCTTGCACAACAGGCAGTGGGGCAGGAATAGTTTTGAGCACTCCGGACGAGGTCGACATGGAATACGCCCTACGTTTCTAATTTAAAGCTTCCAATAATGAGGCAGAGTATGAGGCCATGATTGCAGGTCTTAATTTGGCAAAAATTATGGAGGCGCAGCAAATTATTGTCTTCAGTGATTCTTAATTAATTATAAATCAAATGTTGGGAACATATGCATCCAAAGGAGAATTAATGATCAAGTACCATGCAAAGGTGATGGAGTTGGTATCATAATTTTTTGCTATTCATCTGGTCAGAATACCAAGAATGGAGAATGCAAGAGCATATGCCCTAGCTCGATTAGCATCAGCTACGAAGAACAATCCCAATTGAAGTTTTAGCTGGTCGGAGTATAGATGAAGATTTGGCGATGAAATTTATCACCCTTGATTTAGGACCATCTTGGATGGATCCCATTAGGGAGTATATTGAGGAGGGAGAATTACCAATTGACAAGCTCGCAGCCAAGAAATTAAAGTTTAAAGCTGCTCGGTATGTATTAACTAACGGTATTTTATATAGACGAGGAATTATGGCAGGTTTGTAAAGATGTGTATATCCCTCTGAGGTGAAAGAATTGATTGAAGAGATCCATGAAGGGTCCTGTGGAGCCCATATAGCAGGTCGGACACTTTTGCAAAGGGTGATGATGCAGGGATACTACTGGCCGACGATGAGGGCTGATTGTATAGCCTATGCCAAGAAATGTGAGAAGTGACAGCGCTTCTCCTCCATCCGAAGAACTCCACAAGCATTGTTTACACCCATCACTTCCCCTTGGCCATTTTCCATGTGGGGAATAGATTTGGTCGGGCCACTGCCAACGACCAGAGGAAGGTTCAAATACCTTGTCGTCGCAGTGGATTATTTTACTAAGTGGGTAGAAGCTGAGCCTCTCATTGATATAACGTACGAGAAGGTGTACCAATTTATTTGGAAGAACATCATTTGTCGATATGGTCTTCCTCATGCTTTCATCACAGCCAATGGAACACAATTTGATAACGAGGAGTTCGCTGCCTATTGTCATCAATCAAATGTTTTGAAGATCCACTCAGCACCAGGCCATCCTCAAAGCAATGGACAAACTGAAGTGACAAACAGAACACTGCTGAATGGCTTGAAGAAAAGACTGGACGATGCGAAAGCAAATTGGATCAACGAGTTACAGTCCGTACTGTGGGCTTACCGAACTACTCCCCGAGTAGCAACTGGAGAATCACCATATATGTTGGCATTTGGAAGTGAAGCCGTTATACCTACCGAGTTGGGCCTCCCAACACACAGGGTACTAAATTTCAACTCCCCTGTCAGCGACTTAATGAGAAGATTGGATTTAAACATGCTCGAGGAAGTTAGAGAAGAAGCAACCATTAAGAATGCTGCTTACCAGCAGCGAACAACTCTGTTCTACAATAAGAGAGTGAAGAAGTGCGACCTAAAAGAAGGAGACTATGTGCTAAAGAAAGTAATTCAAAAGCACAATAAGCTGGAGGCAAACTGGCATGGACCATACCGAGTTACAGAAGTTGTTCGACCAGGAACTTATCGAATAGCAACTCTAGAAGGGGAGGAGTTTAAGAATGCATGGAACGCAGAGCACCTGCGCAAGTATTATCAGTGATGAATAAAATGAAGATATTCTGCCGAATTCTTTCTTTTTATTGAAAGTTTTTCGGGGAATACTAGTGCTACACACTACTAGGCAAAGCTCAGGCTACTCAATTTTTTTCTCGAAAATGCCAACTAAGGTTGGTCGAGAAACCAATATTCCTCCGGGAAGTAAATCTACCTATATTCCTCCGGGAAGTAAAGCTACCAATATTCCTCCGGGAAGTAAAGCTACCTGTATTCCTCCGGAAAGTAAAGCTACCTGTATTCCTCCGGGAAGTAAAATTTGTATTCCTAAGGGAAATAAAACTATATGTTTCTCTGGAAATAAAAGTATTCCTAAAAATACCAACTTATGTTGGTTAGGAAGTAAATATATTCTCGAAAATGCCAACTTGAGTTGGTCGGGAGGTAAAATTATTTCAAAAAGATTAACTATAGCTGGTCGGGGATAGAAACTCACCAACTGTAGTTGGTCGACAAGGAAAATTTATCGACCTTGGTTGATCGGAAACATTTAAGAGAAAAATCTACCAACTATGGCTAGTCGGGGATAAAAACCCACTAACTGTAGTTGGTCGATAAATAAAATTTAAAGTGATCGAGCAACATATTTGATACTCATAACTTTTTAATTATTACTAAGTTGGTCGAGAAACAACTTAGTGAGTTGGTCGAAAAACAACTTAGTAAGTTGGTCGAGGAATAACTTAGTAATTTTTATGACTACCACAAATTCAAGCTAGTCGACAATAAGTTGATCGACAAACAACACAAAACAACAGAATATTGTTATCTTTTTAATAGACATACATGTACAAATGTAAAGTATTTTACAAGACAATAGCGATTAAGATTGCGAACAAAAATAGAAATCTTTCATTAAATCCAAAAGCAGATTACATTGATAATGAAATGTATACTAACTGTTACATCGATATTCCTATTCTACTGGTCTTTTCCCCTCTGCTTTTGAAACAGGTTCCTCGCCAGCAGGCGGATCATTTAAAGCAAGAGGAGAGTTTATGAAGTTCAAATCTTTTAACATCCTGATATTCATCACGGATGGTTGATCTAGAAGGTGCTCGAGATGAGATACTTCAACACTTGAATGGAGATTGTAGTCGCCGAGATACTTGGAAATTAAGCATCGAGGAATGGCCCAAGCAGGGATCCAACTCATATCAAGTTTGAATGGTGGTACAGGTAGGTCGAGCAGCCCAGGATCATGATAGTCCCATATGTAATGACCTTGTTCGAGTTGCAGCACACCTAAGGCATTCAACCAGCCTTGCTTATAGCCCTCATTATTGGCATTCTGGATACGATCGTCCAAGTGGCAGAGAGCCTCGTTGTACCCAGCAACCCAGAACTCCCTGGGCTATTTGTGGAATTGATAAGTCAGTCTTTCCAGCTGCTCGTGGAGATTTTTGATGAAGAGTTCCTTATTATCCAAGACTGACTGCTGCACAGAAAGCTGCTCTTCCAGGTCCCTGATCTTCTTTGACATTTCAGCCAACGCCTGGTTCTTTGCCATTAATTGGAAGGCTTGGTTCTCTAAGGAAAATTGAGTCCTTTGTTCCTCGACAGGAATTCTGGATGCTCTTGCTCATCCCCTAGGAGCTCTTGCTCGTTCACGAGAAGATGTAGAGGGACCAGCTCTCTTCAAGGTCTCCAATTCGTCCCTCAAGTTGGCATTCTCGACCTCCAAGAACGAGAATCCCTCATCATTCACTGGGATCAAGGCGTTTGAAGTGGAAGCTGCAGACTTCAACTGAGACAACTCTTTTTGCAGGTTGTTATTTTCTTGCTCTAATAGTTCAGCTATTTATCTGCACTCCTCGACCTCACCCCTCAGAGTTCTCTCCCTCACATCGTAGCCAACAAAACGCTTCTCGTACCCCTTGTCAGCATTGAGTTGCTGATACTTCTTCTCATACCCCTCGTGCAAAAGGGCAGGGGATTCTTTGTATTGTTGCTTAAGGTCTTCAAGAATGCCTTGGAGATCCTCGATCATATCATAATAAGCCACATTGTTGGCCACTGCACGATCAAGCAGGGTCTTCAAGTATTGGTAGGCCTCAATCGCCTGTTCCGAAGCATCTTGGCCGAGGATGTCGACAATTTGTGCTGCACTCAGATCTGTGTGACCAACCTTAAAATAATCATTGCATTGCCTCAACAGCTTGGTATCATGAGCAGATAGTAATTCAATCCTGGCCAGAAACTAGTAGAGAAAGAAGAAGCAGTAATCAATAAAAGTACCAACTAAGCATGAAGAAGAAACAACAGTATGTAAGAACAAAAGTTTAAGTTTTATTATATCAAGGTTCAGAGTTACATGTTCATGGTTACATTTGACAAAAGAAAAATATAAAGAGAAACCCGAACAACTCTACACCTTTTCCTTATCTCCCAAAACCTTCTCGGGAGGCTGGGACGAGGAAGTAGGTTGCTCGAAAGGAACAAATAGTAGCTGGGGAAGTGCTGGAGGTTGCTCGGGGGAAGTAGCGAACTGCTGAAGTTCCTCGATAGTAAGCTGGATGGCTGGGGGATCATCTCCCATCACCATTAGAGACTCTTCGGAGGCAGCTTCGTCCTCTTCTTCATCTTCAGGAGTTGGAGGGGGACCAGGGATGTGTCGCTGGAAGAGTTCAGAATTTTCAACCACTTTCATCTCCTTTAGAGCAGCGACCCATCCATCCCTGAAGTACTTGAGGCTACCATATTCTACTTGTGACATCATGACAGCCAAGCCCTTGTTCCACCCCTTGTCCCAGCCAGCGCTGAAAGACTTCTTCATAGGCAATTTTCTCTTCAACTTCTCTGAGGAAAGCTTCTCGGACAGAAGGTTTTTAGTAGTCTTCAATTTATTTTCAACCTCCTCCTTCTTCCGATTTACCTCCCGAAGCTGACCCAACTCTTCCTCAGCAACCTTGAGCTTATTCTCAAGTTCTCCAACATTTTTGAGCTTCTTTTCGAGCTCTTTATTTTTCCCTTCCAAGTCCTTTATTTTCTTCTCCAACTCCTTGGAGATTTCAACAACTCGAGCCTTCTCCTGCTCGGTGGAGGTAAGTTTCTTCTCCCAAACAGCCTTGTCAGCATCGTATTTCTGACGAGAATCTTCCAAAGACTGCCTCACGCCCATCAAAGCTTCCTCCACACCAGACGAGGAGCTTGAAGCTTAAATAGCTTCATCCTTCTTCAAAATTGTATTGAAGCAGCTCACCAACTGTGAAAAGAAAATGAAAGCAAGTTAGAGACATATATAATAAGGGAAGGATGAAAATTTCAAAGTAAAAGGACTTACAGAAGCAATGTGGCGAGCTGCCAAAGAGGTAACCATATCCCGAGAAAGGTTTTCTTCGATACCTTGGATCTCGGGAATGATCCAAGTCTTCACCGAGATCATGGCAGAGCTCGGGGGAACGAAAGTGGGAACTCCACTAATCGGGGGCTGAGAGACAGTGTCAGCCAAATTGACCGAGGAGCTCTTCTTCAGCTTCCTCGAGGGAGCAGGAATAGATTCAACCAAGGAGGAGCTCTTGGTCGGTGATATTACAATCACTTCTCCTGGAGCAGCAGACTTGCTCGGAGCCACTTGGGGCTTCTCTACAACCTTCACAACAGGGGAAGCCGAGGAAGGTGCATCAATTTTCTTTGTCCCTTCCCCTGGGACATCAATCTTACTTCTTTTTGCCTCTCCAGCACCAGAGGCAGGTTTCTAAAAAAGGGTGGAAGGTCTTCTCTTCTTCATCCTTTCACTTAAAGGAATGTGTGACTCAGGCGAGGAGCTGGTAGAAGCTGGTAATGGTTCTACATCACTTATCACCGGACGAGTAGTGAAAGAAGTGGTGTAGCTCTTGTACTGCAGCAGATACGAGGCTGACCTAATGTGCTCGTCGTCAACACTCTGATGCAAACTCCAGATAAGTTTTAAGTGCCTTATATTCACGTCTTCTTCTTTTGGACACTTTCTTTTGCTATCAACTGCAAATAAATAAACATTGAAATATCAGTGGCACATTTTATCAAACATAGAAGAAGCATGATTTCAAAATAAATAAAATGAAATAAAAATAACCTATCCCATTGCCATAGGGAGGGCATCTGGGACCTTGATACACTTCATCTACAGATAAAGGAGCATGTCGCCAATTTTTTATAATAACTCCGTGCTCAAAATAGTCCCTATTGGCATCCGAGAGATTGACCACTAAAGCCCTATTTAAAAATCTAGTTTTTAAATAAAAGGTGTTACCAACTGCCCATCTATAGCAAAACATGATTTCTGGAATTCCTATGCGAGTTCCATGGATTTGATTTAATCTATGAACCCCATTAACTATTCTCCATGTATTGGGGGCTATTCTTGCAGGAACAACATCAAAGTATTGACAGAATTCCAGACATAAGGAATTGGGTGGAAAAGAAAATCCACACTCAGCAACAAAGAGACTGGGGAACCAATGTCCCTCAGCCAAACGAAAATAGTCAGAAGGCTCAGAAAGCTCTTCCAGAACAACCCAAGAGGGAATAGAAAAATCAGAGCGAAACTTATCAAGAGATTCAACAGGGTAAACCATGATGAATAAAAGAAATGAAGAAGAAGGAAGAAGATCTTACAGAAAAAGAGTGGATCTGTTGACAACGAACGATGAAAAGGATGAACGCATAAGAGAGTAAGACAATGAAAAATTCGAAGATACAAATTTGAAAAAGTAGAAGACGATGGGATTGTCTGTGATGCTTAAATACCTTGCCTTGGGAAAAGGAAAAAGTAATGATTATAAAAAGAAATGATTACGCTACCGGCGGCTAGAAGGACAAAAAGGGCGCGACAATCGAAGCGAGTATAAAAATTCAAAAAAGCCTGATTCTATGAATTTGGAAGGAAAATAAATACAAGGGAAACACTCCTAAAAATTAGGAGGACCATTTAAAGCTACCATATTCCAAGAAAGAATGTTTCACACTCCTCAAATTTCGAACTATAAAACATTGGGGGCTTCTGTTGATACCAAATTTAGTCTGCTGACATGGATCAATAAAGTGAAGACACGTGGTAGTCTACGTGGCAACAACAAACACTTTCGAGGAACTCACATGCTCCGTGGAACCATACTACAACGAGGAACACTGATTCCCCGAGGAACTCATATGCTCCGAGGAACGAGAACTCTCCGAGGAACTCTTGAGTACCGAGAAGCTTAGGCGGTCCGAGAAACTCAGACGGTCCGAGCTGCACCTCGAACAAAACATTAATAGCAGGGTAACCAACATTTTGACTGTTCATTAAATGCTTATCATTCAGACGCATACGCTTAAGGGGCATTGAATGTATTACCCTTTCATATGTACATCATTTAATATATTACCCTTTGACATTACAGCCTCAGGGCTATAAATACATTGTACAATCCTTATTGTAAAGAGATCGGAATTTCTTGATATAACTTGTAATCGAGAATTCCCAAACAATCAGCAATAACATAACAGTGGACGTAGGCCATTCTTATAAGGCTGAACCACTTTAAAAATTCTTTATCTCATTTATTTATCTGTGATTGAATAATTAGATATGATCTAATTTTTTACATCAACAATATATATATATATATATATATATATATAGTTAAATAAGGGATGAGAGATAGAGCAATATATAAGGATATAAATGGTTCAACCTTAGCCTACTCCACTGTGCAAGGTGATGGTGTTTTCCACTATAATAGCGCACTAATGGACTTGAATATACACATGCAAGATTGCTCTCTCTAAGTTCAGTGCAACATAGTTTCAGTAGGGTTATAATTACTCGATCCTTTTTAAAGAAGATGAAGTTAGATTTTATAGTGTTAGGGGTGCGCAGTGCCACCCCAAGCATGCACTAGGTGCGCACAAACTCAATGACCCAATAGGAGAGATCCAGTTGTCTTATGCACATGTTCATCATGATGAAAGAATATTATCCCACATAGGAGGTTGATCTTCTATAACGATTTTCTTCCACGTGTCCCATCGATGCCCGAATCGCATGTTCCACACAAAAGACTGATGTCGATTCTATATGGTCTAGGCTTAGCCAAGACTGTTGAAGGGGACTTCCTTGAAGACAAGGACAAATACAAATCATATTATTTAAATTATTTATCTGGTCTCGTCCTAAAGATGTTGTACGTGGCCGACACATGGCAAGGTCGAGGTTGCTTGAGCATAGTGGCAGTCTACATGCACATCTATAAGTGTTCTCATGGTTGGTTCTCGAAGGATGAGACTATTTGGCATGGACCACTAAGACATGGGACCATATATGGATGAGTCTGAGTTTCACTGATGGGGGTCATGAAGCCAGGATAAGTCACATTTAGATGAGCTCATACTTATATATATCAATCACTCCCTTAAACCTTAGTCTTCAATGTATATGGGAGGTTGAGGTGTAAAGTCGCCTAACCCCTTGCGATAAGATGCCCGCTCAATGTCAAAGGGTGCCATTTCAGAATGTTGACAGAAGTGACGTCTTGGTGTCTTATAGTGGACACATGTCAACATATAGGTGTCATAGCGTGTGGCCCAAGAAGCAACAGTAGGCATGTATTTTGGGAATATGCCCCCTAATGATGCATATTGGAAATCACACTAAATTATTACAAAGGTTAAAAACCCAAAAACAATTTCACTTTTTGTTTTTTCTCCAAACCTTCCCACTTAAACTTTCTTGTGAAAAACCAGAGCTTCTCTCTCTTTACTCCATTTCTCCATGTTCCAGGTGTGATTTCCCCTATTTCCTTCATTCAAAGCAGCCTTTTCTTAGGTAAGTTTCAATTTATTTTTTGATCTCCATTTCTCGTTTTCGTTGACCTTTTCTGCTTTCCTTTATTTTTTGATGAAAATTGCATTTTTCTACCACTATTTTTGTGTCTTTAGGGCTTGTTTAGTGGTTTTGAGGTGTTATGAAGGTTTTAGAGCGAGCTTAGGTTAGTGTTTTAGAGAAAAAATTCGCTTTTATGTGTTGGTTTATTTTTCAGTGAGTTTTCCAGTTGTTTTCTTCTACAGAACTCTAACTTTGGTCTTGACTGGTTTTTGGTAAAAATGTTTGAGTTTCTTTTTATTGATCTTTTAGTTATCATTGATCAAAATTTATTCCTGTTTGAATGTGCCGTAGATTATATGAACTAGGAGATCAATACCCACACTTTAGAGAATAAAAACTAAGGGAGATACGCAAGGCTGAGGGCGGGGCTAAGAGGAGAGTCGAGGCCAAGTATAGACTTCCCATTCACCCAACTACTTTATCTATTATCCGTCCTCCTCTACTCCTTACATAACCCATTTCAACCAATCTTAGGGTTATAAGTATTAGTAATGATACCACGCCAACCACCTCTTATAGGGGCTTAGAGTCTACAACCTCGTCTGAGGGCTATAACCCTTCTCATATAGAGTGTGAATTCACAAACGCTGAGGGAGTAGACTCCTTCGGGGAAGCAATACAAGTTCCAAATTCTCGTCGGGATGATAGTGGGGTTATTGAATCTAGTTATCGGGTTAACCCCAAATCACCTTGTAAACACCACATTCTAGGACCCCCCCTTAAAATCTCGTCTTAGGTTTCTAGCACTCCATAATTCAATACAAACCCTAGGTCATACTCTGAGTATCGATCTAGAGTCCATCAGGCTCTCCTAAGCCCCGTTTGACTCCGAACAACTTCATCGTCAGAGAAAAAGCACAATGAATCTTCAAATATCGTTAAATACCCTTTCCAACAATCCACCCAGAGCACGAATCGATATGATAGTTCGGAAGAACAAACCATTTTACTATTGAAAATCGATCTGGAGGCCACCGGACACTCCCGGGGCCCAATTTAAAACCAATAAACTTTATCATTAGAGAAAAATGTTAATGGATCCTCAAAGGGAAATGGAACCCATTTCCAATGGTCCGCCCTGTGCGCGAAATGGATAACCATTTTTGGTAGTAAAATGAATCTTTGAAGGCCACCTAGAGCTCCCGGGATCCGTTTAACCAAAGTCGACTCTTAAGCTTAAACAAGACTGAATGGATCTTCGAAGTTCACTGAATACCCTTTCTAACTTTCCATCCCGTGCGCGAATCAGCCTTATGGTACGAACGGACGATCTGTTTTACACTGAAGGGTCATCGGGCGCTTTCGGGACCCATTTGACCAAAGTCAACTCTCCGAACCGACAAATATCTTTGGAACATCGAATTAACTCTCATAACCTTTCCAACGGTCCATCCCATTCGCGATTCAGACTTACGGTTCGGACGGACGATCCATCGTTGTCCGACGATCTTCCATCCAAAGGACCTATGGGCGCTTTTTAGCCCCTTTTGACCCAAAGTTAACTCCTAAACCCGGGAGCAGCCTAAAGGATTCTCCCGCCTTGCTTTTGCAGACAATTTAATCATTTTTTATAGAGGAGACAAGGAAAGTTTAATAAAGTTAAAGGAGTTTCTTCTCAACAATTGCAAATGGTCAGGTCAAAAGATTAATGTCAACAAAAGTTTCTTTATAATTGATGATAAATGTAGGCCTCAATTCAAATACAAAGTTGCAATTATAATAGGTATGAAGTTCAAAGAACTTCCTCTAAAATACCATGGATGCCCTCTTTTTAAAGGAAGAAACAAGCTATATATTCTTCCAGCCTCATCAACTCTTTAAGATCTAGAATTGAAGGGTGGCAAACTAGATATCTCTCAAGTGGTGGAAAAATTATCCTCCTCAAACATGTGGTTTCATCCATTCCTGCTTAGCTTCTGGCATTAATCTCTCCTCACAAAATAGTTCTTATAAATATTCATACCATTTTTAACAAGTTCTTCTAGGGAGGCAATGAAAATCAAGGCTGGAAGCACTAATGGAAAAGTTGGGATTCTATTAGCATGGATCCCAAGGAGGGAGGTCTTGGCTTGGTGAACCTTCACTACTTATCTTATGCTTCTGTTAAGAAAATATTTTGGAAAATGTCTACAGGTCTCTCTCTATGGTCTGCCTACATGCTTAACAGATATAAGAACTGTCCTCAAATGTTAACTGGGGTCTCTCATACATGGAGGATTATGAATAAAGTGAAGGACAAATTTCCATCTAAAGTCTGCATATAACTGTTGTATAACTCACGCCCCTTCATCATCTGTTTACAACTTTATTTGGGATAATTTAATCCTTAAAAATTTATCTATTAACATGAGGAGAATCAATAACAATTATCTTCCTACTGACTCAAACATTCAAGCAGTAGGTGTTAGAATTTGCTCAAGATATAAAGCCTGTAAATCTCATACTGAAACCTTGAAACACCTTTTCATTCATTGCTAAATAATTACTCCAGTTTGGAAAATTTTCTCGTCTCTTGTGGGCATTGATATGAACCTTTCAAGCATCTCTTCCATGCTCCTTAGCAGGTGGATCAGGTCAGGCCCTTAAGATTACTCCAAATTCATTGGTAAGTTCATTCCTAGCATTCTTTGTTGAGAAATATGGAAAAGTAGAAATCAAGACTTTTATGAGAATGTTATGGTTGATGACAAGGCTATTATAACTCAATCCATTAATCTCATCTCTAACATCTTCAAGGGAACATCTTTCAAACATAAACTTGCAAGTTTTAATCGTGATATTCAATAAGTTTTTAAATTTAGAATATGTTCTCCCATCAAGTTGATTAAATTTATAAAATGAAGGTACCCAACTTCTTCTTGGTTCAAATTAAACACTGATGGGGCCTCAAAATGCAATCTAGGGAAAAGTAGTCTACGTGGTATTCTTAGAGATGACAAAGGAGATCTCATCTTTGTATATACAAATTCAGAAGGCCTTGCATCTAATTCTTTTGTTGAACTTAAAAGCTTATGTTTAGGGATCAAAATGTTCATGGAATTCAGCATTAATAACATGGAAATAGAATCCGATTAAGATTTTTTGGTGAACTGATCGAGGTGTAAATCGAGTGTCCGTGTAATATGTTAATCGTTGTACTTGGCGTTCAACCGTAATACAAAAACCTAAACTTGAACTACACTCTTATGGAGTATAGTGGCGAGTCTGGGTATCGAATCCACAAGGAATATTTGATAGATTTTAATTGATTTATTACTTCCAAAAATAAAGTGTAAAAGATGATGATCGAGTGAGAAAGGAAAAAGGGAAAAATAAAGAAGTTAGCTAAAACTAATTGGAAAATTAAGGTAGGGACACAATCCCCCAACTCCTAGTATGTTTACCAGTACAAAACTAGTCGTAAATTAATTAATTGACCAAACCCGGTCTTTAATACTCCTAAATATTACATATATGAGGGATAGTAGCCCACACAGCATGTAAGCAAAGGATGAATTAAAACCCGATCTATAACACTCCTAAGTATTACATATATGAGGGATCATAGCCTGCACATTATGTAAGCAAAGGACGAGTAAAGCGGTGTCAAATTAGCTACACGTGTGTTGCACTCTTAAGCATCCTGGATACCTAGGGCAAACAAGATCAAAAGTATTAAAATGGTTGTGATCACCATACAACACGATCTAATCAATTATAAAACTTAGTGAACTAATTTTATACCCATGCAAACCACATCGGGTTGCGTTCATGCATCCCAACCTTTAAAAATCTAGCCTAACATGGTGAAATTAATGAAAACTACGTTATCTACATTGCATGAACTCCTAATTTCTTGGAAAGAGAGATTAAACATGAGAAATTATATTAAAAGTGCTGGAAATAAAAGTTACTAAGATTGAAGAACAAGAACATGCAAGAGGAAATCAAAGGTTGAAGGAAAAATGGAAAATCTCTTGAATTAAAGGTGCAAAATATGTAAATTCTTCTCCTAGATGTTCTACTTGTTATGGAGTTTTTACATGAATGAAATCTGAATAAAAAGAGTCATAATGACTAAATTTATAGGCTAGAGGTCGTTTAGAAGAGTCCCCAAAACATAAAACTCTTTTGGCTAAAAGATAAGCACAAAATAAATATCCCGTATTCGGAAATTTGTCACACTTAGAAAGCGTGACTAATTTTGTAACGGACTCTGAGCGTGACTAAATGAGCGGATCGGTTCATTTTTTAATCTATTCGGTTTGTTTCATTTTTAACAGTTTTTTTCTTCGATTTCTTTCTCAACTTCAAATGGGCATAACTTCTTCACCGTAGCTCGGATTGGGGTGCCGTTTTTCCAGTGTTCTTGTAATTTATATCTCTTCAACTTTCTAGTTTTCGCCACCTCCGGAATATAGTTGTAAAATTATGAAAATGCCCTCGAACTCCCCATTTTTTACTTTCTTTCACCATTTTGCGTTCTCTTTCACACTAATTTGCATGAAATACCCGTAAAACACATAAGAGATACATAAAATAAGAAATACTTGCCAAAAAGGGTTAATAGCATAAATATAATACAAATCCAAGCTATTTACAATGCACGAGGTCATAAAAATACCGAAATTAAGGGGATAAATGTGAATAATTTATGCCTAATCAGACCCCCCTAACTTAGATCTTTGTGCGTCCTAAGCAATGTACAAGCAAAAGACTATGAGTAAAGGACCCTTTAAAAACTTTATTGGGATAGAAAATCTTTTTCGCAGGCAAGCGATTGCATTTAGAATATGCAACAAGCCGTTAAACCCCTAGGTTATCCTAATAGGACGAGTTGTGTCTCATGAGGGTTTGCAGTGAATATACCCACAAAATTCATTATTGACTCGAAGAAAACTCAAAATACTTAAAAATTATGCAATTTAAAATCCCCAAAAATGGTCACCGCAAATTCATATTTAAGAGTCTCAAATTATACTGTGTGTGTGCGAAGCCAAAAATCTAACAACTAACTTCCACCGATTGATCACTACGTTACTTTCTGAAAATTCTCTTTGATTTCAATTCTCACGGATACACACACAGAAAAATCACTCGGAATGTGGCTATTTTCTCTCGGTATGCGTGATTTAAAGAGTAAATGTATTGGAACCAATTTCACGCACACAAATTGAAAGACTAAAATATTTTAGGTGAAAAGATCTCATCATCGGATTACGATTATTGGGAAACAGTAAATATCATCTTTTATTCACACCATTTAATCACTCATATTATCTTTTTGTATCTTAGCTCTCCACACGGTAATCTATTTCGCACTTCGAACTCAGTTAGGACTTTTTCGGGTTAAAAATGTATTAGGTAAAATGGAAATGATAGGGAAGGTCAGAATTAGAAAATTCATTTATGATGTCCATTTGTGCTTTTTCCAGGCTATTGCTCATTTTATCTTCTTATTCTATTTTTTTTATCTTATTTTTCTTTTTCTTGCTATTTTTGTTGAGCATTATTCTATTTTTTTCTTGCCCCCTTTTATGCACTTTTCGGACTTTATTTGATGAATATTCGATTTTCACAATTCCAGGCTAATTGAGTTTTTTTCGGGTTGTCAAACGAAAGGGAAAAACTTATTCGGCTCAAATTGGGTTGCAAAAAGGTTAATTTTTAACGACTTTTTAGGGCTAATCTTTTTGGGTGTCAAACGAGGACCTACTTCATTATCCAAATTGCTAAATGCTTTACCATATGCGTTTTGAGATTAATTAAGTTTAGAGATATGTTAGAGCTCTTTATTCAAGACAATATCTCACACATTTCCCATAACCGATCAAAACAATAAAATGGAGATCATCAATGACTTTTTAACATACTGAAAAGAACTTTGAGTTAACCATTAACTCGGATTGATTTATAAACTCAGAAAAATGATAGCCTCAAAATCTCACCGGGTTTGTCAATCTCCGCACTTATTCGTAAAGTCGTCAATTTTCTTTCAATTTCCATCTTTGATCAATTTTGGCTTTGTGCATTTGATTTTTACAACTTGAGATAAAATATTTGTGACATTTTTGAAGCTTCTAAATTCCAATATTTATTTATTTTGAAGAAAAATATTTTTGGTTTTTAAAAAATTTTAAATTTGTTTTGGCATTTTAAAGATTTGTAAATTTTTAGAAAGATGCACTTGTCACCCCCCCCCCCCAACTTAGACTTTTGCATTGCCCTCAATCAAAAGGTCTAAAATCTAAAGAAGACAGAGAATAAGTGCTACAAATAAAAGAAGCAAATTATCAAAATGCACCAAGACACTATATGACACTCATAGATGACTCAAAAATATAACAAAAATCAACCTATACGCATCTCATCTCTCTATATAAACTCACCCGACCCCTTGCATGGGGAATGAAGCTCTTCTTGTCTCACCCGTCTTCCTCACATCGTAAACCAAAAGTCGGAATAATTGGGAGTCGACCCAATAGAAAAAATGAACACCTCTAGGCATATGATGAATGAGATGAGTGAAGTCAACGAGATGCTCAATCACCTTGTAGCACAAATGGGACGATTTGGAGAGAATATCAAAGTAAATTTTGGAATGGCCTAGATTGTCCCTGAACATGATAATGCATGGATCAAGCTCTAAATCGAATGATACTCTAACCATGGCCTTGATTGCAACTAAGAACTCCAGTGGCATGGGTGGATGGTCAAAAATAAAGAAATCATCCATCCTATCTTTCCATGCGCTCTCTTCTAAGTGACAAAATGAGTCCAATAGAGATTGTACTTCTATAGTGAAGCTCTCATCCACCGTCCCGAATTCATTCTCAAAGTCCTTTAGGTTCATATCTCCTAACGATCTTTCCTGCTCATTATTCGAATACTCTCTCTCACTCTGCTCTGAAGGCTTCTGTGATGTGGAGGAATAGTTACTACGAAGGAATTCATCTATTATATCTTGCCATTCGCACTCGTCCAACATCTCCCTTGTAATACTCATCATTTTTTTTTGAATTTTTGAATTTTTTTATTGTAAAAGTTTTAGATTAACTTGATCAATATCTAAGTCTACCTAGTTCCCCAGCAATGGCGCCATTTTGATCGAGTCGAAAACCGAGCGTCCGTGTAATACGCTAATCATTGTTATGGGCTTCCAACCGCAATAAAAAAACCTAAACTTTAACTACACTCTTATGGAGTATAGTGGCGAGTCTGGGTATCGAATCCCCATGGAATGTTTGATAGATTTTAATTGATTTATAACTTCAAAAAATAAAGTGTAAAAGATGATGATTAAGTGAGAAAGGAAAAAGGGAAAAATAAAGAAGTTAACTAAAACTAAATGAAAAATTAAGGTAAGGACACAATCCCCCAACTCCTAGTAGGTTTACTAGTACAAAACTAGTCATAAATTAATTAATTGATCAAACTCGGTCTTTAGTACTCTTAAGTATTAGATATACGAGGGATCGTAGCCCGCACAGTATGTAAGCAAAGGATGAATTAAAACCCGGTCTATAACACTCCTAAGTATTACATATTTTAGGGATCATAGATCGCACAGTATGTAAGCAAAGGATGAGTACAACGGTGTCGTATTAGCTACATGCGCGTTGTACTCTTAAGCATTTCGATTACCTAGGGCAAACGAGATCAAAAGTCTTACAATGGTTGTGATCACCATACAACACGATCTAATCAATTATTAAATTTAGAGAACTAATTTTATACCCATGCAAACCACAACGGGTTGGGTTCATGCATCCCAACCTTTAAAAACCTAGCTTAACATGGTGAAATTAATGAAAACTACATTATCTACGTTGCATGAACTCATAATTCCTTGGAAAGAGAGATTAAACATATGAAATAATAATAAAAGTTACTAAGATTGAAGAACAAGAACATGCAAGAGGAAATCAAAGGTTGAAGAAAAACTGAAAAATCTCATGAATTAAAGGTGCAAAATATTTAAATTCTTCTCCAAGATGTTCTAGTTGTTATGGAGCTTTTACATGAATGAAATTTGAATAAAAAGAGTCATAATGACTAAATTTATAGGCTAGAGGTCGTTTAGAAGACTCGCCAAAACACAAAACTCTTTTGGCTAAAAGATATGCACAAAATAAAAGTCCCGTATTTGGAAATTTGTCACACTTAGAAAGTGTGACTAGTTTTGTAACGGACTTTGAGCGTGACTAAATGAGCGGATCGGTTCATTTTCGATCTATTCGGTTTGTTTCATCTTTAACTGTTTTTTTCTTGGATTTCTTTCTCAACTTCAAATTGGCATAACTTCTTCATTGTAGCTCGGATTAGGGTTCCATTTTTTCCAGTGTTCTTGTAATTTAGATCTCTTCAACTTTCTTGTTTTTCCCATGTCCCGAATATGGCTATAAAATTACGAAAATGCCCTTGAACTCCCCATTATTTTGCTTTTTTCACTATTTTGCGTTCTCTTTTGCACTAATTTGCATGAAATACCTGTAAAACACATAAGAGATACAAAAAAATACGAAATACTTACCAAAAAGGGTTTGTAGCATAAATATAATACAAATTCAGGCTATTTACAATGCACGGGATCATAAAAATACCGAAAGTAAGGGGATAAATGTGAATAATGTATGCCTAATCAGACCACCCTAACTTTGATCTTTGCGCGTCCTGAGCAATGTAAAAGCAAAAGAGTATGAGTAAAGGACCCTTTAAAAACTTTCTTGGGACATAATACCTTTTTCATAGGCAAGCGATTGCATTTAGAATATGTAACAAGCCGTTAAACCCCTAGGTTACCCTAGTAGGACGAGTTGTGTCTCATGCGGGTTTGCACTGAATATACCCACAAAAGTCATTATTGACTCAAAGAAAACTGAAAATACTTAAAAATTGTGCAATTTAAACTCCCCAAAAATGGTCACCGCAAATTCATATTTAAGAGTCTCAAATTATACTCTGTGTGTGCGAAGCCAAAAATCGAACAACTAACTTCCACCGATTGATCATTACGTTACTTTCTGAAAATTCTCTTTGATTTCAATTCTCACGGATACACACACAAAAAACTCACTCGGAATGTAGTTATTTTCTCTCGTTATGCGTGATTTGAAGAGTAAATGCATTGGAACCAATTTCACGCACACAAATTGAAAGACTAAAATATTTTAGGTGAAAAGATCTCATCATCGGATTACGATTATTGGGAAACACTAAATATCATCTTTTATTCACACCATTTAACCTCTCATGTTATCTTCTTGTATCTTATCTTTCAACACGGTAAACAATTTCGCACTTCGAACTCAGTTATGATTTTTTCGGGTTAAAGGTGTATTGGGTAAAATGGAAATGGTAGGGAAGGTCAAGATTAGAAAATTCATTTATGATGTCCATTTGTGCCTTTTCCAAGCTATTGCTCATTTTCTCTTATTTTTCTATTTTTTTTTCTTATTTTTCTTTTTCTTGCTATTTTTGTTGAGCATTATTCTATTTTTTTCTTGCCCCTTTTTATGCACTTTTCGGACTTTATTTGATGAATATTCGATTTTCACAATTCCAGGCTAATTGAGTTTTTTCCGGGTTGTCAAACGAAAGGGAAAAACTTATTCGGCTCAAATTGGGTTGCAAAAAGGTTAATTTTTAACGACTTTTTAGGGCAAATCTTTTTGGGTGTCAAACGAGGACCTACTTCATTATCCAAATTGCTAAATGCTTTACCATATGCGTTTTGAGATTAATTAAGTTTAGAGATATGTTAGAGCTCTTTATTCAAGACAATATCTCACACATTTCCCATAACCGATCAAAACAATAAAATGGAGATCATCAATGACTTTTTAACATACTAAAAAGAACTTTGAGTTAACCATTAACTCGGATTGATTTATAAACTCAGAAAAATGATAGCCTCAAAATCTCATCGGGTTTGTCAATCTCCGCACTTATTCGTAAAGTCGTCAATTTTCTTTCAATTTCCATCTTTGATCAATTTTGGCTTTGTGCATTTGATTTTTACAACCTCAGATAAAATATTTGTGACATTTTTGAAGCTTCTAAATTTTAATATTTATTTATTTTGAAGAAAAATATTTTTGGTTTTTCAAAATTTTTCAATTTGTTTTAGCATTTTAAAGATTTGTAAATTTTTAGAAAGATGCACTTGTCACCCCCCCCCCCCTAACTTAGACTTTTGCATTGCCCTCAATCAAAAGGTCTAAAATCTAAAGAAGACAAATAATAAGTGCTACAAATAAAACAAGCAAATTATCAAAATGCACCAAGACACTATATGACACTCATACATGACTCAAAAATACAACAAAAATCAACCGATACGCGTCGGGGGTGTGACGACCTCTCATCTCTCTATATAAACTCACCCGACCCCTTGCATGGGGAATGATGCTCTTCTTGTCTCACTCGTCTTCCTCACATCGTAAACCAAAAGTCGGAATAATTGGGAGTCGACCCAATAGAAAAAATGAACACCTCTAGGCATATGATGAATGAGATGAGTGAAGTCAACGAGATGCTCAATCACCTTGTAGCACAAATGGGCCGATTTGGAGAGAATATCAAAGTAAATTTTGGAATGGCCTAGATTGTCCCTAAACTTGATAATTCATGGATCAAGATCTAAATCGGACGATACTCTAGATTGCAACCAAGAACTCCAGTGGCATGGGTGGATGGTCACAAATAAGGAAATCATCCATCCTATCTTTCAATGCGCTCTCTTCTAAGTGACAAAATGAGTCCAATAGAGATTGTACTTCTATAGTGAAGCTCTCATCCACCGTCCTGAATTCATTCTCAAAGTTCTCTAGGCTCATATCACCTAACGATCTTTCCTGCTCATTATCCGAATACTCTCTCTCACTCTGCTCCGAAGGCTTTTGTGATGTGGAGGAATAGTTACTACGAAGGAATTCATTTATTAAATCTTTCCATTCGCTCTCATCCAACATCTCCCATGTAATACTCATCATTTATTTTTTGAATTTTTGAATTTTTTTATGGTAAAAGTTTTAGATTAACTCGATCAATATCTAAGTCTACCTAGTTCCCCAGCAACGACGCCATTTTGATCGAGTGGAAAACCGAGCATCCGTGTAATACGCTAATCATTGTTATGGGCTTCCAACCGCAATACAAAAACCTAAACTTTAACTACACTCTTATGGAGTATAGTGGCGAGTCTGGGTATCGAATCCACATGGAATGTTTGATAGATTTTAATTGATTTATAACTTCAAAAAATAAAGTGTAAAAGATGATGATTGAGTGAGAAAGGAAAAAGGGGGAAATAGAGAAATTATCTAAAACTAATTGAAAAATTAAGGTAAGGACACAATCCCCCAACTCCTAGTATGTTTACTGGTACAAAACTAGTCATAAATTAATTAATTAATCAAACTCGGTCTTTTGTACTCTTAAGTATTAAATATATGAGGGATCGTAGCCCGCACAGTATGTAAGAAAAGGATGAATTAAAACCCGATCTATAACACTCCTAACTATTACATATTTTAGGGATCGTAGATCTCACAGTATGCAAGCAAAGGATGAGTACAACGGTGTCGTATTAGCTACATGCGCGTTTTACTCTTAAGCATTTCGATTACCTAGGGCAAACGAGATCAAAAGTCTTATAATGGTTGTGATCACCATACAACACGATCTAATCAATTATTAAATTTAGAGAACTAATTTTATACCCATGCAAACCACATCGGGTTGGGTTCATGCATCCCAACCATTAAAAACCTACCCTAACGTGGTGAAATTAATGAAAACTACATTATCTTCATTGTATGAACTCATAATTGCTTGGAAAGAGAGATTGAACATATGAAATAATAATAAAAGTTACTAAGATTGAAGAACAAGAACATGCAAGAGGAAATCAAAGGTTGAAGAAAAACTGGAAAATCTCTTGAATTAAAGGTGCAAAATATGTAAATTCTTCTCCTAGATGTTCTACTTGTTATGGAGCTTTTAAATGAATGAAATCTGAATAAAAAGAGTCATAATGACTAAATTTATAAGCTAGAAGTCGTTTAGAAGAGTCCCCAAAACATAAAACTCTTTTGGCTAAAAGATAAGCACAAAATAAAAATCCCGTATCTGGAAATTTGTCACACTTAGAAGCATGACTAGTTTTGTAACGGACTCTGAGCGTGACTAAATGGGTGGATCGGTTCATTTTTCAATCTATTCGGTTTGTTTCATCTTTAACAGTTTTTTTCTTGGATTTCTTTCTCAACTTCAAATGGGTATAACTTTTTCACTGTAGCTCGGATTAGGGTTCCATTTTTTCCAGTGTTCTTGTATTTTAGTTCTCTTCAACTTTCTAGTTTTCCCCACGTCCCGAATATGGCTATAAAATTATGAAAATTCCCTTGAACTCCCTATTATTTTGCTTGCTTTCACTATTCTGCGTTCTCTTTCGCACTAATTTGCATCAAATACCTGTAAAACACATTGGAGATACAAAAAAATACGAAATACTTGCCAAAAAGGGTTCGTAGCATAAATATAATACAAATTTAGACTATTTACAATGCATGGGATCATAAAAATACCGAAATTAAGGGGATAAATGTGAATAATTTATGCCTAATCAGACTCCCCTAACTTAGATCTTTGCGCGTCCTGAGCAATGTAAAAGCAAAAGAGTATGAGTAAAGGACCCTTTAAAAACTTTATTGGGATAGAATACCTTTTTCCCAGGCAAGCGATTGCATTTAGAATATGCAACAAGCCGTTAAACCCCTAGGTTACCCTAGTAGGACGAGTTGTGTCTCATGAGGGTTTGTAGTGAATATACCCATAAAATTCATTATTGACTCAAAGAAAACTCAAAATACTTAAAAATTGTGCAATTTAAAATCCCCAAAAATGGTCACCGCGAATTCATATTTAAGAGTCTCAAATTATACTGTGTGTGCGCGAAGCCAAAAATCGAACAACTAACTTCCACCGATTGATCATTACGTTACTTTCTAAAAATTCTCTTTGATTTCAATTCTCACGGATACACACACAAAAAAATCACTCGGAATGTGGCTATTTTCTCTTGGTATGCGTGATTTAAAGAGTAAATGCATTGGAACCAATTTCACGCACACAAATTGAAAGGCTAAAATATTTTAGGTGAAAAGATCTCATCATCGGATTACGATTATTGGGAAACAGTAAATATCGTCTTTTATTCACACCATTTAATCTCTCATATTATCTTTTTGTATCTTATCTCTCAACACGGTAAATAATTTCGCATTTCGAACTCAGTTTGGAATTTTTCGGGTAAAAGGTGTATTGGGTAAAATGGAAATGGTAGGGAGGGTCAAAATTAGAAAATTCATTTATGATGTCCATTTGTGCTTTTTCCATTCTATTGCTCATTTTCTCTTCTTTTTCTATTTTTTTCTTATTTTTCTTTTTCTTGCTATTTTTGTTGAGCATTATTCTATTTTTTTCTTGCCCCTTTTTATGCAGTTTTCGGACTTTATTTGATGAATATTCGATTTTCACAATTCCAGGCTAATTGAGTTTTTTCTGGGTTGTCAAACGAAGGGGAAAAACTTATTCGGCTCAAATTGGGTTGCAAAAATGTTAATTTTTAATGACTTTTAAGGGCTAATCTTTTTGGGTGTCAAACGAGGACCTACTTCATTATCCAAATTGCTAAATGCTTTACCATATGCGTTTTGAGATTAATTAAGTTTAGAGACTTGTTAGAGCGCTTTATTCAAGACAATATCTCACACATGTCCCATAACCGATCAAAACAATAAAATGGAGATCATCAACGACTGTTTAACATACTGAAAAGAACTTTGAGTTAACGATTAACTCAAATTGATTTATAAACTCAGAAAAATGATAGCCTCGAAATCTCACCGGGTTTGTCAATCTCCGCACTTATTCGTAAAGTCGTCAATTTTATTTCAATTTCCATCTTTGATCAATTTTGGCTTTGTGCATTTGATTTTTACACCTTGAGATAAAATATTTGTGACTTTTTTAAAGCTTCTAAATTCCAATATTTATTTATTTTGAAGAATTTTTTTTTTTGGTTTTTCAAAAATTTTCAATTTGTTTTGGCATTTTAAAGATTTGTTAATTTTAGAAAGATGCACTTGTCACCCCCCCCCCCCCTCTAACTTAGAATTTTGCATTGCCCTTAATCAAAAGATCTAAAATCTAAAAAAGACAAAGAATAAGTGCTACAAATAAAACAAGCAAATTATCAAAATGCACCAAGACACTATATGACACTCATACATGACTCAAAAATAAAACAAAAATCAACCTATATGCGTCGGGGGTGCGACGACCTCTCATCTCTCTATATAAACTCACCCGACCCCTTGCACGGGGAATGATGCTCTTCTTATCTCACTCGTCTTCCTCACATCGTAAACCAATAATCGAAGTAATTGGGAGTCGACCCAATAGAAAAAATGAACACCTCTAGGCATATGATGAATGAGATGAGTGAAGTCAACGAGATGCTCAATCACCTTGTAGCACAAATGGGTCGATTTGGAGAGAATATCAAAGTGAATTTTGGAATGGCCTAGATTGTCCCTAAACTTGATAATGCATGGATCAAGCTCTAAATCGGACGATACTCTAACCATGGCCTTTATTGCAACCAAGAACTCCAGTGCCATGGGTGTATGGTCACAAATAAGGAAATCATCCATCCTATCTTTCCATGCGCTCTCTTCTAAGTGACAAAATGAGTCCAATAGATATTGGACTTCTATAGTGAAGCGCTCATCCACCGTCCAGAATTCATTATCAAAGTCCTCTAGGCTCATATCACCTAACGATCTTTCCTGCTCATTATCCGAATACTCTCTCTCACTCTGCTCCGAAGGCTTCCGTGATGTGGAGGAATAGTTACTACGAAGGAATTCATCTATTATATCTTGCCATTTTCTCTCATCCAACATCTCCCTTGTAATACTCATCATTTTTTTTTTGAATTTTTGAATTTTTTTATGGTCAAAGTTTTAGATTAACTCGAACAATATCTAAGTCTACCTAGTTCCCCAGAAACGGCGCCATTTTGATCGAGTGGAAAACCGAGCGTCCGTGTAACACGCTAATCATTGTTATCGACTTCCAATCGCAATACAAAAACCTAAACTTTAACTACACTCTTATGGAGTATAGTGGTGAGTCCACGTGGAATGTTTGATTGATTTTAATTGATTTATTACTTCAAAAAATAAAGTGTAAAAGATGATGATTGAGTGAGAAAGGAAAAAGGTAAAAATAAAGAAGTTAACTAAAACTAATTGGAAAATTAAGGTAAGGACGCAATCCCCTAACTCCTAGTATGTTTACTAGTAAAAAACTAGTCATAAATTAATTAATTGATCAAACTCGGTCTTTATTACTCTTAAGTATTACATATATGAGGGATCGTATCCCGCACAGTATGTAAGCAAAGGATGAATTAAAACCCGATCTATAACACTCCTAACTATTTCATATTTTAGGGATCGTAGATCGCACAGTATGTAAGTAAAGGATGAGTACAACGGTGTCGTATTAGCTACATGCGCGTTGTACTCTTAAGCATTTCGATTACCTAGGGCAAACGAGATCAAAAGTCTTACAATGGTTGTGATCACCATACAACACGATCTAATCAATTATTAAATTTAGAGAACTAATTTTATACCCATGCAAACCACAACGGGTTGGGTTCATGCATCCCAACCTTTAAAAACCTAGCCTAACATAGTGAAATTAATGAAAACTACGTTATCAACATTGCATGAACTCATAATTGCTTGGAAAGAGAATTTAAACATATGAAATAATAATAAAAGTTACTAAGATTGAAGAACAAGAACATGCAAGAGGAAATCAAAGGTTGAAGAAAAACTGGAAAATCTCTTGAATTAAAGGTGCAAAATATGTAAATTCTTCTCCTAGATGTTCTACTTGTTATATAGCGTTTACATGAATGAAATCTGAATAAAAAGAGTCATAATGACTAAATTTATAGGCTAGATGTCGTTTAGAAGAGTCCCCAAAACATAAAACTCTTTTGGCTAAAAGATAATCACAAAATAAAAATCCAGTATCTGGAAATTTGTCACACTTAGAAAGCGTGACTAGTTTTGTAACGGACTCTGGGCGTGACTAAATGGGCGGATCGGTTCATTTTTCAATCTATTCGGTTTGTTTCATCTTTAACAGTTTTTTTCTTGGATTTCTTTCTCAACTTCAAATGGGTATAACTTCTTCACTGTAGCTCGGATTAGGGTTCCATTTTTTCCAGTGTTCTTGTAATTTAGTTCTCTTCAACTTTCTAGTTTTCCCCATGTCCCGAATATGGCTGTAAAATTACAAAAATGCCCTTGAACTCCCCATTATTTTGCTTGCTTTCACTTTTTGCGTTCTCTTTCTCACTAATTTGCATCAAATACCTGTAAAACACATAAGAGATACAAAAAAATACGAAATACTTGCCAAAAAGGGTTCGTAGCATAAATATAATACAAATTCAGGCTATTTACAATGCACGGGATCATAAAAATACCAAAATTAAGGGGATAAATGTGAATAATTTATGCCTAGTCATGAACCTTATTAACAAGAATTTGAAACCTCTTTGGCAACTCTTAGAATTTTTTGAAGAAATCAAGGAGAACTTAAAGAACTTCAACTTCACTTTGACTCATTGTGATAGGAAATCCAACATGGTAGTTGATGCTCTTGCAAATTATGGTCTTTGCCTTGATTCCGTGTCTATCTTTCACAATGTTTTGTATCTTCCCACAATTTCTAGAGGTGCTCTCAAACTGGACAAGCTGGGGTGTCATTATATTAGGAAATATTCAAATCCTTTATTTTAATGGGGATAGAATAAACCCCATATTTATTTTTCTCAAGTTTTTCTTTCATTTTGTCAAAGCCACTTGGGAGAGGCTTTTTCTCCTCACATTAATAAATTCAGTAAGGGGGTTCCATCCCTCTTAATTTATAAAAATAAAAAGACAATTCTTAAAGGTCTCTGAATTACCTATCTAATCCATGCGTAATTTGGACTTACGAATTGCGTTTTACGAACATTTTTTTAAGAAATCTACACGAGACTGCGAATTAGCAGACCCATTTCCCTACCTATCGATAGTGTGTATTGGGTTTCCTGCCGATAGCTGGGATAACGACAGTGCCGGACGGCAGTCCCCGATAAGCATCCAAAAGTGTTTATTTTATACCCCGAATAGATGCATTTTAATCACTCGTTTTAATTAAAAATGACCTTATGTTCCTATTTGTTTATTTCTCAGGTCAATACGCAAATAAGATGTTAAATGATGCTAAATCCAGTCAATTGTGATGCAATAGCGGTCAAAAGCGTTAAATAAAGAAATCAAAAGAAATCGTAAAGTCAGAGTCCCATTGAGCTTACCCTTGTCCCGTACCCTAGCCTACCCTAAACCTGTCCCGAGCCCGGTGTGTGTTGAGTTTGTGCCTTTTTATATTTTCTTAAATTTTTATTTTGAGTCGTTTTATTTTAGAATCATTTAAGATTTTTAGAATTTATTTGCATATTTTTATATTTTATTTTTATTAGTGTATTTTTATTTTTTATTTTTTATTTTATTTTATAAGGATTAGTTTTGGATCAAATACCAAAAAGCCCCTCAAACATTTTTTTAATACACATTTAGTCAAAGGTCCCTTATTCTCTTATCTTTAAAGGCTCGCACCAGCGGTATGGTAAAGCTTTTTTGGCATGGTGAAGGACTTTTTAGTGCAAAATAAAAAGGCATGGACTAAACATGTATTATAAAAAGTTCGAGGGACTATTTGATATATTTCCCATTAGTTTTTAGGATTTCATTTATTTTTATTTTTTTTAGATTTTACATTTTTAGGATTTTAGTTTTTCGTTTAATAGATTTTTATTTTTATTCTTATTTCATTTTTGTTTCATTTTTTATTTGAGTCTTTATTTTATTTTTAGAGTAGTATTTTATTTTTAGATTTGTAGTTTTGTTAGTTTTATATTTTTTTTATTGTGTCATTTTTTTAAGGGTCCAACTTAAACATACATAACACCCACACACCCAGATAAGCCTAAGCCGAACATAGACCCCAAACAACCCCTAAGACACACACCTACATCATACACCCTCATACACACTAAAAAAACCCACTTAATCTCCTTCCTCAACCATCCTCTCTCCAACAAAAACAAATGATTTTAACAACACTCCACCATTAACACACCCATTTATGTTCAAACCCAGATTACCAAAACCGAAATTCCCCTGCTCCAACTCTGGTCACACCCGCTGTCAAACACCCAAAAAACGGAACCTCCAGCCTAACCGACTACCTTAAACCTGAGATCCGGTGACGCTCCTACTCCAGTAAACCCGACCACCTCCGACGACGCTGACTCGTGACCCACCTTAAAATGCCGACCTGCCCGATTCGAAACCCATTTCAGCGATCCCCATACCCGCACCCAACTCGGGTTCTGACAAACCTTAAACCAGACCCGCGACAACCACCTACCCCTGCCATGACAAACCCACAACCCGAACCCATACGTTGTCAGTCCATACCCGTGATCCAATTCGAATCTGACCTCTGAAATCCATGAACTCAGTTTGAACCGGCGACAACCCAGGTTCAAACCCACTTCCAATTGGAGCTCCCAAATGCTTACCCATTTAAACCCACCAAGACAAAGACCCTTAAAATCAAAACCTACAATTATCTCCAAGAAAATCCCACAAAAATATCTTCCAAACAAAACCAATCCGTGGGTTACAAATGAGAAGGAGCATCTCATTTAAAAGAGAAGACTCTCATTAGTAGAAAAAAAAGGGAGAAGTACATGGAGAGAGAACGCGAGAGACAGAAGAAGAAAAAAAAATAGGGTAGAAAAATAGTAGAAAAAAAAGGGATTACAGGCATAAGGTCCCATTTTGGAAAAAAATTTAGTGCCCGATCCCATGTATTTCCATTTTGGCAGCCGGTCCTTTTTTGAGGAAATCAACAGCAACGTGGGCAGGTTTTGCACAGGCATAAAGACACTTGAGGAACAGTTATGGGACTATTAAAAACATGAGTCCTGGTATTGAGGACCAGTGATGGGACTGTTTAAAAAAAAAAACACTTGGGATCCGTGACTTACAAAACACAAAGAACGGGACTTTTCCCTAAAAAACTAAAAAGAATATAGTTTTAGTTTTGGAAAAATTTGTGGGTTCACTTTTTACTTTCAGTTTTGTAATCCAATCAGATTTTATGACAAGTTTTGGATGCGTGTTCATGCACACGGTTGACACAGAAAATTATTGCGTATCGTATTTCTTTTTCCTTTTCTTTCTCTTTAGTTTCTTGTTTGTTAATTGTGCTTCTGCTAAAATTTAATCATGTCAGGATAAAGACCCCATTCAAGGGGGGGGGGGGGGGATGAAGCGCGTAGGTTGATTTGTTTTATTTGAATAATTGTTTGTTGATGCATTCTAAGATAATTAAATTGGAAAAAATCACACATTAATTTATATAGCGAGAGTTAATAAATTAATGGTGAAAATTAATATTTGATTTTTGGATTTCACTTAGAGATAAGTATTATTATTAAGTTTAAATATTAGTTATGTGTATGCAATTCAAAGATTCGTACAAATTTTAATAAATTAATCTTAGTAGATATTTTGTTGAAATGAGTGTGAATATTAATTTTTTTGTGTTGTTACTATTCCCGATTTAAGTGCTGAAAAAGATAAAATTGAATTTAGGATTGTAACGAGAGTTAAGTTTTAAATTCAATATTATTTAGAACTATTCAATTGAATAATTGGGACATTAAATTAATTTGACAACGCGGTGTAATCCCACCTCTTGTTTCTTCTCGTAAATTCTAATCTCGATTACTTTTTAAATTTCCATAGTTACTTTAATTGCATATATTTTCGTTTCCTCCCTTGAAAATTGTTTTTAAATATAAAAATTGAAAAAAACATTTAAAAACTCAAAAAGATTTTTAATAAAAATTGGAATTGCAAGTTTTCATGATAACTATTGCAACGCGAGAAATTGGATTGATACCCAAATTTGCCATGATACTGAATTTTTAACAAGTTTTGTAGGTGATTCCAGGAATTTTGATACTCGAAGTTTGACTGCAATGACATTCCAATTCCATATCCGAAGGGAGATATAAATAAAGAGTTATAAAATTCAAACAACAGAAATCAGCTTGTTCCTGTTCCCCCTCCTTCATATGAGTATTCACAACCGCTGAATTCTCAGCGCGAGTTGGTTCCCCAACCATCTTATGCCCCTCCGCCCAATTCCTCCACCTCTTCTCTCGAGAATATCGTCACTCAATTTATGACCACTCAGACTCGAGCCCTCTAACGGCTTGAGCAGCGTTTTAATCAATTCGAGTCTAAACGAGAGAAATGTCATTTTCCCAGTCAACCCACTGTTAAACCTAGGAGGAATGGCAAAAACTCAGCCTACAAGTTTGGTTCCACTTCTAATCCAACCAATTACCGAGCGGATATGAAAGCGGTGTCTACTCTTCTCTCGAAAAAACAAGTTGATAATGGTGTTCATGCTCCCAATGATATCCCACACTCGACCATCCCATCTTTAGAGCCTATCCCTAAGGTTACCCCACCATCTAAATCCCCATCTCATACTAAGTCCAATCCTCCTGAGCCCACCTCTATTTATGCTCCCAAAGTACCCTTCCCTCATCCGTTGGCTCCCACTAAGAAAGCCCGGAAATTTGATGAGATTAAGAAAGTCTTTCAGAATGTTCACATTAACATTCCCTTCTTCATCGCGATACAACAAGTCCCTTCGTATGCCAAAATTTTGAAGGACTTGTGAACTGTTAAGCGTAGGATCAATGTTCCAAGTGATGCTTTCCTCATTGAGAAAGCTACATCCCTTATCCATAATAACGATGTTGTGAAGTATAAAGACCCTGGTCATCCAACTGTCTCTTGCATTTTAGGCGACAAGTTCACTACTAGTGATTTACTTGATCTAGGCGCTTGTGTTAATTTGTTACCTTACTCCCTCTACCTTGAGTTAGGTTTACAAAACATGAAACCTACATGAGTTACTCTTTAACTTACCGATCATTCTAAGAAAGTACCTAAAGGAATCGTTGAAGTCATTTTGTTGAAAGTTTTTTACTTTTACTATCCTGTGGATTTCATCATCTTAGACACTCCTGCGCCCGACCCAACCAATACTCCTATCATATTGGGTCACCCCTTTCTGTCCACTGCCAATGCCATCATCAATTGTCGTGACGGGTCTATGAATATCTCATTTGGACACATGACTGTAGAAGTCAATATATTCCACCTTATGCAACAATCGGCTTATGTCGATTTTCTTTATGAGGTGTGTGTGATTGACTCCTTAGCTAATGAAATGTTGGACCAAACTTACCCTATCTATCCTCTCCAACAATGTTTGACTCATTTTGGATTCGACTTTGACATTGATTCCTTCATCTCTGCACTCAATGCCATGTTAGATTCCATTCCACTACTGGCCACTTCTTCTTGGGATCCTCCCTTCGAGCCCCTCTATGTTGATACTATTTACTCTATGGATCACCCTGTTCCACCTTCTGAACTCCTTACCACATCAGATTCCTCCAATTTATGCATCGAGAACTCTCCGAACTCTGTTTCTGCGTCTGATTCTGATGTCACTCCTGCGCCACCTACTTGTTTGGAGCTCAAACCCGTACCTCTCGAGTTAAAATATACTTTTTTAGGCCCCAACAACCATCACTCTGTCATCATTGCTTCCGACTTGACCCCTGCGCAAGAAGAGTAATTAGTCCACACCCTTACTCAGCATAGCACTGCTATAAGATGGACCATTTCAGACATTCACGGTGTGAACACCAATGTTTGTAGTCATCGCATTCATTTAGAGGAGCACGCCAAGCCTTCTCATGAACCCCAACGTTGACTCAACCCTGCTATAAAAGAAGTCATGTGCACAGAGATTTTAAAATTGCTCGATGCTGGTATTATCTACCCTATATCAGAAAGTCAGTAGGTCAGTCCCATTCATGTCATACCAAAAAAGTCTGCTGTCACCTTCATCACAAATAGTGACAATGAGCTTGTTCCCACCCTTATGCAAACGAGCTGGCATATTTGTATTGACTATCGAAAGATAAATGTTGTCACTCGCAAGGACCATTTTCCTCTTCCCAATATTGACCAAATGCTCGAACGTTTAGCTGGTCATGCGTATTAGTGCTTCCTTGATTGCTATTCAGGATACAACCAAATTCTAATTGCCCCTGAAGACTAAGAGAAAACTACTTTCACCTGTCCCTTTGTCACTTTTGCCTACTCTCGCATGCCCTTTGGCCTTTGCAATGCACCCGCGACTTTTCAACGGTGTATGACTAGCATTTTTAGTGACATGGTAGAACATTTTTTCGAAATCTCTATGGATGATTTTTTTGTGTTTGGTTCTTCCTTCGAGCAATGCCTTTCTCACCTCACTATAGTCCTCAAACGTTGTTAAGAAAAGAAATTGGTCCTTAATTGGGAAACATGTCACTTCATGGTCAAAAAGGGGATTATTTTAGGCCACGTAGTCTCTCGTGACGGTATTGAAGTAAATAAAGCAAAAGTCGACATAATTTCCTCTCTTCCCATTCCTATGTTTGTTAAAGACATTTGCTTCTTTTTAGGACATGCGGGCTTCTACCGTAATTTCATCAAGGACTTTTCTAAAAACGCTTGACCTTTAAAAAACCTTTTATCCAAAGATGTTATCTTTGTCTTTGATAACGTGTGTGTTGCTTCTTTTGAGCGCCTTAAGGCCGAGCTCATGTGTGATGCCTCTGATTTTTCTTTCGGTGCCGTCCTTGGTCAGCGGGTTGACAAGCGTCAGCACATCATTTATTATGCTATCCGAACCCTCCATGATGCTCAACTTCATTACACGACCACCAAAAAGGAGGTGCTAGTTGTCGTATTCGCACTCGATAAGTTTAGGCCTTATTTCACCGGTTCACCTATCATCTTTTACACTGACCACGCCGCCCCGAGGCAACTTTTTCAGAAGAAGGATTATAAGCCACGTTTGATACGGTGGATTCTCTAGCTTCAAGAGTTTGACTTCAAAACTCATGATAAGAAAAGGTGCAAAAATTTGGTTGCAGACCATCTCTCCCGCCTCACTGTTACGTCTAAATTTGATCCTGTCCCTATTTTTGACACATTTATCAATGAGCCACTTTTTATATCTCCACCTCTCCTTGGTATGCTGATATTGTTAATTTCCTTATTATCGACCAACTGCCTAATCATTGGTCGAAACAAGAGCGTTCTAAGTTCATGGCCCAGGTGAAGTTTTACTCTTGGGATGATCCCTTCCTTTTTAAGTATTTCTATGATCAAGTCATCTGCCACTGTGTTCCTGACCATGACCAGTCAAGTATACTCTCCTTTTCTCACGATGGTGCCTTTGGTGGCCATTTTAGCTCCTAGAAAATCGGCACCAAAATTTTGCAAAGTGGTTTCTAATGGCCCACTCTTTTTCGAGATGCCCACCACTACTGCCAGGCTTGTGCCAAATGCCAACAATCTGGGCATATCTCTCGTTGTCACATGATGCCCCTCACACCCATTCTCATCGTCGAAATCTTCGATATATGGGGAATTGATTTCATGGGTCCTTTTCCATCATCTCATGGCTTTCAATATATATTAGTTGCATCTGAATATGTTTCCAAATGGATTGAAGCCATAGCTTGCATCACTAATGACCATCGCATTGTGGTCAGTTTTCTTAAGGAGTATGTCATCACATGTTTTGGAACTCCCAAAGCTATCATTAGTGATGGGGGTAAACATTTAAGTAATCGAGTCTTTGAACATCTCGTCAAAAAGTATGGTGTTACCAACAAAGTTGGTCTCTCTTACCACCCTCAGACTAGTGGTCAAGTTGAAGTTTCCAACTGTGAAATCAAGCAAATCTTAGAAAAACAATTAATCCTAATAGGAAAGACTGGTCCTGACGCTTGAACGATGCTTTGTGGGTATATCGTACTACTTTTAAAACTCCTATTGGCATGTCTCCTTATCACTTGGTCTTTGGTAAAATAGGTAACTTACCTATCGAGCTTGAACATCATGCTTATTGGGCCGTCAAAGCCCATAATTTTGATATCGACGAGGCTGGCATTCATAAAAAACTCAAGCTTAATGAATTAGAGGAGATACAGAATGATGCCTATGATTTGTACAAAAGGTACAAGGACAAAATGAAATGGATCCATGACCAAAGCATCCTCAGTAAAGAATTCCACCCTAGTCAGAAAGTGCTGTTATATAACTCCCGTCTTCATCTCTTTCCCGGGATGTTAAAAACCCGGTGGTCTGGACCCTTTGTTATTGAAGATGTTACTCCATATGGTGCCATCACAGTTTAAAATTATAAAGATGGTAGCCTATTTCAGGTCAATGGTCCACGAATGAAGTCTTTCTTAGGGCTCAGCCCCTCTCACATTGAAGAAATTGACCTTATTGACCCCATTTATGAAGACTGACGCTTCAGTCTTGTTTGGGGGTGATTTTCATCACCCAATTTTTCTATCACCCCGCACTTTCATAGTCCTTATCTTTAGGGTGATATTGGTTCGGTCTGGCTGAAGACATTAAACTTAGTGCTACCAGAAGGTAGCCCATTGTTCATTGCCTCTGCGTATGAGTCTTACCCTGTTTGGGGTAGTATTTCACACCACCCAATGGTTTTCACATGCTTTATAGACTTGTACATATTTTTGTATCGCATTTATTCTCAGGTTCATTTATGCTCCATAATGCGGTAGCTTTCACTAGTTGTTCATTATGGTAATATATTTCCTCCCTTGTGATTTTCATTCTTATATATGGTTTTAAATATCGAGGACGGTGTTCTCTTTTGTTTGGGGATGGGAAATTTATCAAAATCGTACCTCTTTTGAAAATTTTCAGAAACTAGTGCTTTTAAACATTTTGTACAGTTAAATTTAAATTTTTATGGCATGAATTGTCTATCAGCCCTCTTTTAAAAATCTCGAAATACCTGTGTTTGACCCAAAAATTACGCCTTTTGTAATAAATTAATTAATACTTGTTTAAGCGTACTTGCACCGTGAATTCCTAAACTCGACAATTTTGCACTATCACGTTTACAATCAAAAGTTGAAGAGTAATAATATTCTCAAGAGAGCCTTAAAAGATCACTAGTGGAAACTTAAACCCGTGAGATTTAAGCTTTTCACCTTTTTGAGGGTTTTTAGGTAACTCCGAGTCACAAGTTAACTCAACCTTCTTTGGGTACTACATTTAGTCGTTGCATGGTCTCATTATTTTTCACTTTTGGCATAATCATTGAAAATGATATTACTTTCGAGTTGAAAGAAACATGCATCTTGTAGTTTGTCCCGAGCACTAAACCGATTTTTCCATACACTTACCATTTTTACCATTCACTCCACCTATTACCATTCCATGTTTCCCTTATCCATATATCCCAAATACCATCCATTATTGCCATCGTTTTTGAGAAAAAGAGTGTTTGAAATTTTCCATGTAAATTGTCTTCATTTGTGTTGTGAAAATAAATGCATCGCAATAAAAAAAATATATAGAAAAAAAAAGAAGCAAAGAAAAGAAAAAAAAATAGAAAAGAAGAAAAAGAATGATGCAATCATAAATTCAAAAAAAATGAAGACATTAGTTATTCAAAGTGTGTCACACCCTTCTCAAAAACCCTACATCTTCTTCATTTACCGTCATACCTTACATAAACCCTATCTTCACCCTTGGTAAAGTGTTCGGGCAAACGAGAAGATTATATGGTGAATAACTCGACATTCTCAACATAGTGGTTAGCATTCGTTCATGAGATCAGATTTTTTTATGTATCCGTCATTTTTTATAAAGTGTGTAAGACGTTTGAACTTGCTTACATTTACTCACCTCCTCACACACTAGAGAGATACACTTACCAAATTCTCAGAGAGTTCGATTCAGAGAGATATACCAAGTGAGAATTGAAATCAAAGCTTTGATTCTATAAAGGCAATTTTAGAATTACTCTAATGATATTTAAGATTACTCCACACTACACATGCTGAGTTTTAGGAAGGATTACGCTTTTGCTATTAAGTAATTTCATCAAATTTTGATAGTTGAATACTGTGTTCCTTGATGTCCTTAAGTTGGGTTGTATAGCATTTCATCATCTACTCAGATACTGCATTTAAATAAGTTTTTTAAATTTTGTGGGTACATTCACTGCAAACCCTCACAAGACACCACTTGTCCTATAGGGCAACCTATAGGTTTAACGACTTAGTGCACATGCTAAGTGCAATCGCCAGTGCCTGCGAAAGTGGCACACTTTTTGTTACTTATCTCTGTTTTCTCTCTACTTTTGCTCGAGGACTAGCAATGTTCTATTTGGGGGTGGTGTGATAAGCACCCAAAAGTTTTATTTTATACCCCGAATAGATGCATTTTAGTCACTCGTTTTAATTAAAAATGACCTTATGTTCATAATTATTTATTTCTCAGGCCAATACGCAATTGAGATGTTAAATGATGCTAAATCCAGTCAATTGCAATGCAATAGTGGTCAAAGGCGTTAAATGAAGAAATCGAAAGAGACCGTGAAGTCAGAGTCCCATTGAGCTTACCCTTGTCCCGTACCATAGCCTACCCTAAACCTACCTATACTTATCCCGAGCCCAGTGTGTGTTGAGTTTGTGCTTTTTTATACTTTCTTAGATTTTTATTTTGAGTTGTTTTATTTTTAGGATTTATTTTAGAATTATTTAGGATTTTAGAATTCATTTGCATATTTTTAATTTTTTTTATTAGTTTATTTTTATTTTTATTTTTATTAGTTTTTATTTTATTTTATTTTATTACGACTAATTTTTAGGATTTAATTCTTTTTTATTTTTTTTAGATTTTACGTTTTTAGGATTTTAGGTTTTAGTTTAATAGATTTTTATTTTTATTCTTATTTCTTTTTAGTTTCATTTTTTATTTGAGTCTTTATTTTATTTTTAGACTAGTATTTTATTTTTAGATTTTTATTTTTGTTAGTTTTAAATATTTTTTTATTGTGTCATTTTTAAGGGTCCAACTTAAACACACATAACACGCACACACACACACAACCCTACACCTAACACATACCTTAAACAACCCCTAAGACACACACCTACATCATACACCCTCATACACACTAAAAAAAACCACTTCATCTCCTTCCTCTACCATCCTCTCTCCAAAAAAAAAAAAAACGATTTTAACAAAACTCGACCACTAACACACCCATTTACGTTCAAACCCATATAACCAAAACCGAAATCCCCCTGCTCCAACTCCAGCCACACCCGTTGTCAAACACCCAAAAACTGGATCCTCCAGCCTAACCCACTCCCTTGAACCTGAGATTCGGCGACGCCCCTACTCCAGTAAACCCGACCACCGACGACGACGCTGACCCGCGACCCACCTTAAATCACCGACCTGCCCGATCCGAAACCCATTTCAGCGATCCCCATACCCAAACCCAACTCGGGTTCTGACAAACCTTAAACCAAACCTGCGACAACCATCTACCCTTCCACAACAGACCCACAACCCGAACCCATATGTTGTCAGTCCATACCCACGATCCAACCCGGATCCAACCCTCTGAAACCTATGAACCTGATTTGAACAGGCGACAACCAAACCTCAAACCCACTTCCATTTGGAGCTCCCAAATCCTTACCCATTTAAACCCTCCAAGCCAAAGACACTTAAAATTGGAACCAACAATTATCTCTAAGAAAATCCCACAAAAATCTCTTCCAAACAAAACCAATCCGTGGGTTACAAATGAGAAGGAGCATCTCATTTAAAAGAGAAGACTCTCATGAGCAAAAAAAAAAAGGGAGAAGTACACGGAGAGAGAACGTGAGAGACAAAATAAGAAAAAAAAAAGGGTAAAAAAATAGTCATAAAAAAAAATTATTGCGTGTTCATGCACACAGTTGACACATAAAATTATTGCGTATCGTATTTCTTTCTCTTTCTCTTTAGTTTCTTGTTTGTTAATTGTGCTTGTGCTAAAATTTTAATCATGTCAGGCTAAACACCGCATTTAGGCCTGTCAATGGGTCGGGTTTGGACCCAGACCCGATCCATATAATAGGATCTGAGCATATTTTTTTTGAATCGAGACCCGAAGACCCGTTTATTAAACGGGTAGGGTCTGGATCTTATACAAGACCCGAACCCGAAGACCCGATCCAGATTGTATGTTATTATTTTTTAAACATATATACATATATTATATATTTATAAATATATCTTATCAATATAACATGTAAGTAATATATATAAAAATATATATTTATGTATATAATAAATAGAAATAATATATGTTTTATTTATACAAATAATATTCTATAATACATTACAAAATATTTTAATTTAAGTTTAAAAAATAAAGAAGGGGGATAATATAAAATAAATGTATATATTTGTCTAAACCCGAACCCGAACTCGAGATCCGAGACCCGAAGACCCGAATGGATTCGAGTCTGGATCCAATATTATAGACCCGATGAAGACCCGATTACACAGATCTGGATCTCCCTAAACCCGACTCGGCTCCGCCCCGTTGATAGGACTAACCCCATTCAAGGGGTGGGATGAAACGCGTAGGTTGATTTGTTTTATTTGAATAATTGTTCGTTGATGCATTCTAGGCTAATTAAATTGGGAAAACTCACACATTAATTTATATAATGAGAGTTAATAAATTAATGGTGAAAATTAATATTTGATTTTTGGATTTCACTTAGAGATAAGTATTATTCTTAAATTTAAATATTAATTATGTGTATACAGTTCAAAGATTAGTACAAATTTTAATAAAGTAATCTTTGCGGATATTTTGTTGAAATGAGTGTGAATCTTAATTTTTTTATGTTGTGACTATTCCCGATTTAATTGCTGAAAAAGATAAAATTGAATTTAGGATTGTAACGAGAGTTAAGTTTTAAATTCAATATTATTTCGAACTATTCAATTGAATAATTGGGACATTAAATTAATTTGACTATGCGGTGTAATCCCACCTCTTGTTTCTTCCCATAAATTCTAAACTAGATTACTTTTTAAATTTCCATAGTTACTTTAATTGCATATATTTTCGTTTCCTCGCTTGAAAATTGTTTTTAAATATAAAATTTTTAAAAAAAGCGTTTAAAAAAATTTAAAAACACAAAAAAGATTTTTAATAAAAATTGAAATGCAAGTTTTCACGATAACCGTTTCAACGCTAGAAATTGGATTGATACTCGAATTTGCCACGATACTGAATTTTTAACAAGTTTTGTAGGTGATTCCAGAAATTTTGATACTCGAAGTCTGACTGCAGCGACATTCCAATTCCATATCTGAAGGAAGACACAAATAAAGAGTTATCAGTCCGCCTACCCTATATAAGGAGAGAATGAGCTCAATTTGAAAGGCACCCCAAATCCATCAATATCATTGATCTCAGTAACATTCTTTTGCAATCAGCGGAGTTTCCTTGTGTGAAATTCCTTTCCACCTTTAATTCCCCTCATTTTCATACCCAATTTAGAAAAAAACTCATTCTATCTCATCCTACGTTCATCCCTTCTTAAAAGGAAGCTCATCAAGGATCAATGTCAAGTTTCAAGTCTCCAAAGAAGGTCCGAACATCATTCTCTCTTTAAATTTATTTATTTTCCCATTAGTTATATAAATTCTCATTCTAGATTTTACTTTAGACCATACACATTAATGCCTCACCCTTTATTAGTTGTATTTCACATAATTAATTTTCTATAGAAAGAAAAAAGGGGTTACACCCATAAATTCCGACGGGATTCTTCATCACATTTTATCAAAAATAAAAATATATTTTCTACACACACACATATAATAAACTCCCGTTTGAATTTATGGGATAAAACCCCACCCTTGTGCGGCATGCGAACTACGTGGACTTTGATGCCTTTATAGCCTATGAAGACGTTTTGTGCGAAAGCCGGAGACTCGAGTCCTATTTTCAATTTTTTCCTATTTTATCCATATATTATTCATGTATATCATACTTGTGATTCATCTATTCGCTTCCTATCGAAACATATATTATCATTTCATCGTAACGATCAATATCACGATAAGCGCACACGTCATATTTTTCTAATTATTATTTTGAGAACATTCCTATGGATGACCTAAGTCCATCATGTCCATGATGCGAGTTGAGCGATTCCAATCTCCACTTATATATACAAACACACACACTTCACGGAGAAATTGAGAAAAATAGTAACATAATCCCATAAGAGACCGGAAGGGAGGTATGGGTGCTTAACACCTTTCCATTCTGTAACTTAGCCCCCGAACCTCTGAACTATTGATTTCGCAAGCATCAGTTTGTCTTTGATGCCGCTATCTTGAGGCGGTGACTTGTTTTTTTGCTTGTGTTGTACAAAATATAATGGTGACTCTATCTCTTTACATCACTCAAACACCGATGACGGTCGAAGAACCCCGCGATGTAGCAAAGGGCGCGGGACCTTTATCTCTCCCTCTTTCCCCTCGAAAGCTCTCCAGGCAGGAGGGAAAAATCTCGGAATGGTCATAGTGGCGACTCTATTGGGGACTTATTTAATAAGGCTAGACTCTATTTGCATGGGTGTAATCATTTTCTACTTGTGTGCGTATACACCTACCTTTATATTCCCTTTTTATCCTCTATTACTTCTTGTATATATCTACCTCATGTTTATATCACTTCTCTCTCACTTTCCACTTCACACACATGTAATCACTCTCCATGTACACCTCATACTACCTACACCTGTATATAGGTTCACTTATATCCACATACTGCATAAACCACTTAGAATATCCATGCTTAGGTGTCACTATCACACACCTCCACTTATCGTACTTGTATCTATCCATGCTCACTCATACTTATCACACATCACTTGTAGTTTACCCATGCTTAGATTCACTACCACACACTCACTTATAGATATCCACACATTAATCACTCCCACATATCCATGCTTAGTGTAATCTTCGTTCTCCATGCTAAATTTACTTTTCATAATAGTTGTACATTCTTCCTTATTAGTATAGCGCTCATCATGCCAAATAAAATACTCTCTCAATAATATACTAATCAAGAATCATGTATTTTTCACACTACATCACCAAAAGCATGGTTATTGACGAAATTTATTGTCCCATACTGGAGGTCACTTTGTGATGGGCGCTGGTCTGGTGGGTCGCAGTTAGCCTAAGCAATATGACTCTCACCTTCCATTGGCCAAATACCTTCGAAGTATATCGAACGGTTCCCCCCGCATCGTATCGCTTGACTGAAGTCATGACGGGAGGTGTATATCAAGGAAGTCATTCACGTACGTCGAGATAATCGAATTCTCTTCCACACATACTGTCCCCATGAGGAATATAGTGAGGCAATTCACATGCACTCAGTAATATCAAATGGCTTGTCCACACATACCGATTGCCCTCAAAAGCAAGTCATGCCAAAGGGGCGAACCTTTTTACTAACCCAAAAGCTGCGTACCCTCATATAAGAGTCAAATCTATGGCACTCATATTTAGTTTGTCGATTACTACCCGAAACTCTGCCGAAATACTAAGTCGGCATACCGCCCAAATTTTTGCGCAATTTCATCTTTTTTTAAAAATGGGACCCTATCCATGTGTCGTGCAACAAGTCAAACCATATTTTATGTATTTTTCCTAAACCCATTTTTTCCAAGCTCGGGTCCCGTCTGACATTTCTTTTACATTTAGGTAAACCTAATACAAGTGAAAACATAATAATAATAATAATAATAATAATAATAATAATAATAATAATAATAATAATAACCATGCTGAGACTCTTCTCTAGTTTTTCCTCCTTCCTTACCAAAAGTATCAAAAACATTTCCTCTTCTTTTTATCAAAAAATTTCCCCCCTCTTTTATCAAAATACCAAAAACATTTTATCTTCCGATTTCCGAAAAAAATATCAAAATCATTTTCTACTTTTCCAATAAAAGATTCTTCCTTTTCTCTTTAAAAAAATTCAAATAATTTTCTTTCTCAAGTCGATTGCATACCCGACCCTTGGCTTGGATTCCTATTGGTTTTGATCTTCTGTTGAACTGCCCCGAAGCTCCGTTAGTTCTCTCGCTACTTCCTTCGAGTCTGAAATCCACCTTCATCAACCATTCATGGAGAATGGAGACCAAGCACCAAATATTAAACCTGATTTGAGGACGGTCCTAGTATAAGTTTTTGCCAAGATTGATAACCTTTAAATCGATGTTCATGAGATACAGCAAAACCGGGTCCCTATTCCCAAGGAACCCGAGGTCCTCTTCCCTAGTACAATGGGACCGCCCGTACCTGAGCCTATTTGGGTCTCGAAAGAGTATCAGCATGCTCCACGTGTCCCTCTTACAAATGGGACACTACCAGCTAAGCTCCCTATGCCAAATCTTTCCCAGCCAGGGGCTAACCTACCAGTTCCTACCGATCCGAAGGAAGAAGAGTTGAAGAAGGTCAAGGAGGACCTTAAGCTATTGACTAAGAAGTTTGACCAGGTTTAAATATCTGGGAACTACAATGATTACTCCCACCTGTCTCCCCGCCCTAAAGAAAGGATACCAAAAAAATTCAAGATGCCTAACGTTGAGAAGTTCGGGAGTAGCGGGACCCCAATTATTCATCCCTAAAGTTACCATCGAGCCATGACTTTCCTAGGTGCCTCTAAGGAAATAATGACCAAAATGTTCCAATAGACTTTAAAAGATAGGGCTCTTTGTTGGTTCCTATCTATTGAGGAATCCAGAATTCAAAGTTGGGAGGATGTTGCCCATGAGTTCATATCGCAACATAAGTACAACGAGGAGTTGGAGGTTACACATTATGATTTATAACTTCTCGAGAATATTTTCGAAGAAACTGTTAGTAATTTTATAGCCAGATAGAGGGAGAAAGCGGCCACTATGACCAACCAGCCTTCCGAAGAGGAGAATGTTAGTATTGCGAGGTAAAACTTGTTACCCTATATATGAACGACGATGGGAGGATAGTATTACTCCCATTTTTTAGCCCTTTGGGAAGAAGGAGTGGATATTGAAGAAGGTCTTACCAATACAGAAGCTGAGCCAAAGAAAACATCCGAACAAATCACTCCAAGTAAATATGAGAAGCCTACTACAGTTTCGACCATCAATAATATCTCATAGCCTGCTACCTCTTGGGTTCCAGAAATTTATACCAACCCAATCAGAAAAGAATGCTTCATGGTCCCCTCTCCAAAGTCTACTAAGCCCTATTGAGCTAAAATCTCATCAAGCCATTAGACCCTCATCCATTACCAAACCCACTTCCCAAAAATTTCAAACCCGATGCCCATTATGATTTCCATCAAAATACCAACCATATCACGGATCAGTGCTTTCATATCCGAAATGTAATCCAAGGTCTGATTAACTGGGGTGTTATCGCCCCACCAGTTAATCCTAAACAAACACCACTCACAATCCACTCCCAAATCATGAAAATGTTATCTTCCTAAAAAATGATCCAAAATTTGACCCATCTACCCAGATTGTACCCAGTAAATCACCCATCATACCTATATTGTCACCCAAGTCCCTTAAAATTTGCCCATATTTTCTCCTACACCCTACCTATTTTGCTTACCAATCTCTATCACTTCTTACAAGAGCATGCATTGTTGTTCTTACTCGTTCCGAGGGAAAGGATAGGAATTTCCTGTGGAAAAATAAAGAGAGAGTGTATGAGTCTGATTTTGAGGAAGAGTTTAGCATTGACGATGTGGCCTTATTTACGAATTTTTTTAAAAAGTTTCTCAAAATGAACAAAAATAATTCTTTCAATAAAAAATCATTTGAGAAAAATAAAAATAAAGAAAAGGCCACAAGGAGCAATGAAAAAGAGAGTGAGAGAGAAAAAGAGGAAA
Organism: Sambucus nigra; assembly: GCA_949130495.1. Lineage (NCBI taxonomy): Eukaryota > Viridiplantae > Streptophyta > Magnoliopsida > Dipsacales > Adoxaceae > Sambucus > Sambucus nigra. The sequence goes on from OX422219.1 coordinate 439,925,128, forward strand.
AGAGTGGTGAAGATTTAGATGAGATGATTTGTTTTGAATGTCAGGGGAAAGGGCATATGGCTTTTGAGTGTGCTACTAGGCTTAAAATAAAAGGGAAGAAAGTACCCATGTCTACCACTCATAGTGATAGTGAGGGAGATGATGAGAAAGATGAGTCCAAAAAGGGTTTAAGATCTGGGATGTGTGTTGCTTTTTCGATTCGTGTGAGCACACCCACTTTGTCCAATGATGAAAGTATCCACGAGAGCGACGGTGATGAGTCGAGTGGTGATGAGAGCGAGTTTGAGAATGGAGAAGAAAGTGAGCTCCAAAAATCTTTTAGGGATTTTTACACTGATACCTTGAAAATAAAGAAGTGTAATAGGGATTTAGGTCGTCGGGTTTTAGATTTGGAGAGAGAGAAGAAAGTTTTAAATAGGGAAAAGTGTGACTTGACCCACACGATGTCTAGTCTGAGGACACGTGTATCCCAACTCGAGAGTGATCTCGAACGTGCTCAGGAGGTCAAAGTCCCTTTAGAGAACACATCTAAAAAATTTGAAAAGATGGTTCTTAATCCAGTTGTGGGTGGAGGTAAGAGTTTAGGAAAAGGTCATGACGGTGCATCCACTTCTATTAATACACATGGCTCTCGCACCAACCTACCTAGGCGTCCCGTTAGGAGATAACGTCTTAGATTTTTTGAGAAAGGTGTTCCTAGGCCGGTTTATGTTTGCCCCCATTGCAAAAAGAGAGGACACCTTAGGGAATTTTTCTTTAAGTTGGGTAATGTGCCACGCTTTGTTTCTACACATGTTCGCACACATGCACCCACCCATGATACTTTGCTTGCATATTATGATAGAGAATTTGCACATATTCGAGATCTAGTAAATTTTTTGGTCAAGACTTCACATGATTTGATGGAGTTATTTCAAAAGCTGTCACCATCTTTGGAAAGCTCCACCGCACTTCCCGGTTGAGGTCTAGACATGTTTGCTAGAATAAGGTGATTTACATGATGACATCTTTGCGTATTGCTAGAGTGTACCATTTTTATTATGTTACTTAGAATTTTTTTTGCCTTTTTTATTTTTGGTACAATTTTAGCACTGTTTTGGACCTGTTTGCCCATTCCAGGAACTATTTTTTACAAAATTTTCTCACTAGACAAAACTGCATAACATTCTGTTCTAACGAGATAGCCTGTCATTCGAACGACATGGCATCTCATTCGAATGACCCTGGAATTTTTTTGTGTTTGCAGTCCCTGTTTCTTCCTGTTATATGTTATTGGTACTGTTGGGTCGTTTTTTGAACAGTGTTTGAAAAATACAACAAGATTTTCTCTTTTTAGAAAAAATTTGAAAAATCCAAAAAGAGTTTTGTATTTTGTTTGCACCTTATATGAATGCACATTTAGGATGACTAGGTCACAATTTCATGCCATATTTATGTGACTGTTTGATAGTGTTTGAGATAAAATATTGTGTCATTCATGTGCTTTACAAAGTTTGGAGTCATTGAGATGCTATAGTGTTGCTATATATATGCTTGACTCACTTTTTCCTTTAATGCACATGAGCACGAATTTGTTTGAATATTGTTCTTGTCCAATCACATATTAGTTACGTGTTTTCATCTCAATTATGTCTATTTAAACGGACCAAATGCGATAAAACAAGAGAATAAAAGGTGTGCATATTTTTACCGTTTGTCGTGAGTTTGTGTGAATTTTAAAAATGGTGAAGGGCTATGAAAGGTACACATATATCCTTTGCGATTAAACCACCATTTAATTGGACCTAAAACATTTAGGTATTTTAATTATCCGGGGGCCAATGAGTTTTAAAAGAGCCCGAAAAAATTTAAAGGCAATAAAAAGAAATTCATGCCAAAAGGGGGCCATTAGGTTTATTCACAAATTCTCCAATGTTTGAGAATTTAGATCACCTCAAAAAGATAATATATATATATATATGAGGGTGTATGGTTGGAGAATTAAAATGGCTTTGTACATCCTTAAAAAGTCTTGAAAAAGCATGAAAAAGTTTTAAGACGTTATTGGTGTGAAAATCATGGCAACTTTGATTTGTTGATTTTGATTTAAGACGATGTCCTCTAAATTCAACATTTTAACACCTAAGGACTATTTTGATGTTCATTCGTTAGGAGTAAATTTATGCATCGTGCACATGTGATATAATTGAGTTGATTTTCCTATCGAATTTGTTCACACACATTCATTCCGTTTCCACGATTTGGTTGTCTTAGTAAAAATTTATGGTGTGTGCTTTTTTATAACATCTTTTTTTTGTATGAAAATATGGAAAATTAAAAAAATAGTTTGTTGGTTTTGTTTTCCGTGACACCCCAATTTACTTTATGAGATTTATTCTTTTCCTTGTCTATTTCGGACAAATAAAAAGGTGGAGAACGGATTATGATATTATAGGGGATTTTAAGTATCGGGGAGATTTGATTATGCTTACATGTTTTATGTTTATATCATTTCAAAATCGATACGTCACGAGATTTTTGCCTTGCCTCATGTGTGTAGGTACAAATAAAGATCATTATATTGCACACCCTGATGAGAAAAATTCGAAGATTAGAAAAGCTGATTGTTCAAGATTGAAAAAGTTTGAGGACTTGTTCAGTTTATCTTTCCACATTTGAGTTTATGGGATGGTAGATTTGTATAGGTCATTTGGTGATAATTCGGATATTTTTATTTTGTACCGGCATAGACATAGGGGGATATTTGTAAGGATATTGTCCGTCACATTTAGTATGTTGTATACCGCTCCAAGTTTGTCGAAGATTTGGGAAGCTTACATCTACAATCGACGATCTGAATTTCAAGACGACTTCAACAATCATGCCCAACAAGGATGAATTTGGTAAATGTGTTTTAATTCCATTTACATTTTACATTAAAAGTGTTGGGATATTTTCATAAAGGTTTAAAGGATTTTAAACGATGTTTATCATAAAAAGGTTTTGGAATAATGCTCCTGATCCCGTGAACAGTTTTGGTATTTAAGGATTCCAAGTTAGATAATATTTAAAAGTTTTTTAGAGGATCAGGGACGGTCGTTCGAACGACGTCACATCTCGTTCGAACGAGATGGAGTGTCGCTCGAACGATATTGTGTTTCGTTCGAACGACATGTGTTTTTAGCCGACACATCACCACCTTGAATTTTAGTATTTAAAGGGTGTCAGGCTACTGATTTTTATGTGGAGAAACACTGATTTTCACATAATACGTTTTTCTATTTCTCCAACCAATTTTTTAGGGTTCAAAGCTTGTTTTACAATTCACAAATCCCAGACTTTTTGTGTGAGTTATTTTGTGGAACGTGAAGCATATATTTTCTTGGAGATTTGTTGCTGAAACATAGGTGCCTTGGAAAGGTACTGGGCTGACCATAGGTTCCACTTGCGAGAGGTACTGGGATGATCGACTGCGTGTCATAGGGAGTACTACGGTGTTCCTGGGCTGATAACCATGAACCGACACCTGCGTGTATTTCGTAAGTCAAATTGTATTTTTGTTGTAATCCAATTGTAAACCGTTTCTCTACAAATTATAGTGTAAATAAAAGGTTTTTTCGCTGTGGGGATTTTTTCCTGAAATCTGTCTTTGTCATCTTATTCGTCGCATGATTTAAATTGAGATTTGAATTGACATGTAGATACATGTTTAGGGGTTGATTTAATTGGTATTTGGTTGGAGCAAATTTAGACATCTAATTAAAAAAGTCTTAATTGAAAATTGTGAATCTATTTGAATCATTATCGCACACGGTACTTTCAGATTCATTCAGTCTTGTTCGAGCTGAAGAGTTGACTTTGGTCAAACGGAGTTCGGGAGCGCCCAGTGACCTCCAGATCGATTTTTGGGAGTAAAACTGATCGTTCGTCTGAACGGTTTTATTTTTTCGTGGATGTGACATACCGTTGGAAAGGGTTTTCAGTGCACTTCGAAGATTAAAAGAGCTTTCGCTCTGATGGTGGAGTTTATTGGGGTCAATTCGGGGCCCGGGAGTGCCCGATGGCCTTTGAATCAGTTTTTGGTAGTGAAATGGTTCGTTCGCCTAAACCGTTATGCCGATTCATGCACGGGGCATACTGTTGGGGGTTTTGAAGCCCTTCAAAGATTCAAAGAGATTTCACTCTGACGAAAGAGTTGACCGGAGTTAAATGGGGCTCGGAGGCGCCCGATGGTCTCTTGATCGATACTGGGAGTGTGGCCTAGGTTTGAGGTGGAAGGGGGAAGTGCTAGGAGTCTAAGGAGAGGCTTAGAGGGTCCTAGAATATGGTGTCTACACCGCACGAGTTAAAATTGCTCCATTTTAAGTCATCCTCTGTCCATTGATAGATACCACTACTAGAAAAATACCCTTTTATGACAGTTTTAAAATTCATTTTTTTGAACGTTTTAATTAAACCATCATAATAAATATTATTATTTCACAATTATGACCCTTTTTCATTTAAACAAATAATTATGACCTGCGTTTATTTATTGGGTCATATTAATATGATATATTATGATGATAATTTTTTAGTTGTCATACAATATATTTATGTTTTATGACAGCTTTATATACATGGTAATATTAAATATAATTTATAAAATTATTATTTTTTTAATAAACTTATTTAGTTATTTATGACCCATTCTAAAAAAATGTTAATATGGAGAAATAATTTGGAGCGAATGAATCGTAACAATCTCAAATTTTAGAGATACCCACTTCTCCCCAACTCTATCTTCAATACGATTGTCATGGAGTTTACCTTATCCCCACTATGTTCTTCAACCCGCATACCATAACAACCGCATCCCACCCTTTTCTTTAACCCTCGTCCCACAACAACCACATCCAACACTCTGCTTCAACCCGCACACCGTCTTCTTCAATCGTATCCCACTTTGTACAACTGTCTCCACCCATGTCAGCTTGAAAATTTTGTTTTACTCTTTTCTTATCTTGAGAAGGTAGGTAGGTGTTGTTGTTAGTATTTTTACAATTATGTTGTTCTTTAAATTCAATAATTTGATTTCATTATAATCCCTAATAGAATTTATCATACTATGTGGCTAATATGTTAGTTGTTTCTGCTCTTGGGAGTGCTCGTTCTCGCAACATGAATGAGGACTCACAGTGGTCGGAGTTATTGTTTCCCAAGTTTATTGAGGAAATTTGAATTCTCATCCCTTACTCATATTTATTTTTAGGTAACAATATACACTTCTATTTCCTACTCTCCAATAGTCCCACTTGATGTCTGTCGACTTATAGTTTTGTTCTACAATACGATATAGTTAACTTTATAATATACAAGTATTAAGCTTTTTGCAAAAAAATATATACTTCTACCGGATGGCATTATATAAGTTAATGATATACATTTAGAATAGTTTGGACCCTTTAAAACTAGTAAAATTCTCATATACTTTGTATTTAGATTTTTTTTACAATGTCACATTATAATTTTCAATTTTTTACACTGAAATTGTAAATTACAAAAATTCTCGCCGAAAAAAAGGAATCAACATTAAATTTATACATAAATAATTCATCAATGTATGAATAGTGAGAAAATTAAAAAATACCAAAGACACAAATTAATTTTTGGGAGGAATAGAGTATGACATTAATCATAAAAATAAAAAAAATCAATGCATACAATTCTATAATAGGACTTGAATGATGATGAGCCTTATTTTTAAGTATATAATGATAGAATTTAAAAAATAAAAATATAAAAGTAAACGTACCCCAAACATCTCAAACATCATTATTTTTTCTCTCTGTATATATTGGGAGTGTGGGGGATTCTTTGTTTTATGTTAATTTTTCATCATCTAATCCACAACTTAACTTGAAACTCATGAAGGACATAAAAACCTTTATTAATTTTAACTATTAATAGATTACTTTTTATGGGTAAATTTTCAAACATTAAAACCTATGAGCTATTATCTCGATCGAATTAAAGTTCTTCAACTATCAATTTTTTTTGGGATACTTATTTGTAATCAAAGTAATAGTTAAAGGGTTTGTTTAAAAAATTACAATTCACACTCTACTTGTAACTTCAACGGTAGACATGTTATATGATTATGTAGTGTTACTCGTTCTTACTGTTATTTTAGCCGTGTTTGGATGTTCAAAAGTACTAAAAGAGGCCTTAGAAGGGAAAAAATATTTCTTATGAGAATATACAGAGATATCACACTTTTTTTTTTGTTGTATTTTTGGGCATCCCAACATTGGTGTAGCCCTCTTGGGGGTGATATGATGGTAACAAGAACGCAATGTATAATGGTTTGTCATTTTTTTGTAAAATGGATGCTACTATTAGGAAAACTAATTTCAGGACATAGATGGATAAGTTATTCACATTATTCAGAACTTTGTATGTCATACTTTTTCTCTAGAACTTTGGATGTCCGAACTAATTTTGTTGTGTTATCTGTATTTCACGCTTTATTAAATGAACTTGATTGGTTTGATAATACGAACTTCACTAACATGTTTTTAAAAGGATTTGGTCACATAATCAATTCCACAAAATCTTTTTTCAAATCTAAACACAAACATAAACACAATCAAGTACTTAATTTCACTACAAAAAATTTAATATCTTCATCACCGTCTGTCTCCTTTTGGGTCCAATGGTCCTGTAACATGCAACAACCAAGAACAATGAAGAATTAGCATATAAATATGCAACAATATTTTTCAATGTTGTTTTCTGAACTGAAAAGAATAGTTCAATTATATGCTGAAAAACCATGTAAAGTTTATTGTGCCTTTTAGCAAATAGTCCTTTATTTTCCTTTTTAGATTATGCTAACGTGATATTGAGAAAGTACATAATTGTTCAAATGTGGTGTCCAAACCATGCATCAAAGAATTAGCCGAGATAAAAACTTATAGACGAAAACAAAAATATGTTCACCTTTGAATTGAAAAATGAGAACGAAATATAAACTTGTCATTCTTACCATTCTGAGGCTTTCCTAATGGTGTCTTGAGGATGGCATTGACTCCGTTGATTCTTGGTTGGTGGTGGCTTAAGGTAGAGGTTCTCACAATGATCCCCACCAGTGGCACTGGCATACACCATGTTATTTGAGATAAGGCACTTTAACCTGTAAAATACCCCATGTTATTAGAAATTAAAAGAATATTAAAGTCGTGTCTAAGATGAAACATAGATAAAGATTGTAAAGGTGTAACAAAGTGTAAAAAGAATGTTAATTGCATTAAAAAAGAATATTTTTAAAAGAGGAAATGTTTAAACTTGAGTAATTATTGACGTTGACACAACTCATGTAAAACTAACAAATTTAATTCAATAAACACATGTAAAACTAAGAAATTAAGTCCTTGAATTGACGTTGACACAATCCATGTCATATACGAATAATAAAGGTTCTACTTTTAGATATAAATGCATTGAGATCATCAAAACAGTGACCAAACACTAGAAAACTAATATGTTGAGGATGTTTTAATACTAGTATACCTTGGTCAAATGCATTAGGTATCAAAGAATAAACCACGTCTCATAGTCCCATTAGACAAAGCTACAGGAAGCAGTCCATATCCCCTCTTATTGGACAATATTAAACTTTATTAGCAAAATATGGAAAATGCATGAAGTAAACTGATCAAACAAAACTCAATATTTTATTATTTTCACTTTATGGTTGAATGAGCATTGACATATGTCGAAATGACCTAGCATTTATAGTAAATATAATCAACATTATCAGATTTCTAAGTGTTTTCAGTAGGATTATCAATTTTGTAATAATTTAGATTTAATGTCCAAGTTCTTTTGCATAGTATCACTTGTTTATTATTTGGCATCAATACGCGAGACATATTTGAGACTACAACATGTAACAAAGCATGGGTAAAACTTTAAACTATAGGCACGATACTTAGAATCACCTGATTTTCTCCATATCTGTGGTTGACCTCTGATTATCAATTGGGCTTGGTTCGACATAAAGAGTGTAATTTGGGCCAATTATTTATATTATTCATTATAGGGAAATTATTTATCTGGTTCTACCCCGAATTCTACTGTTGTCTTTAACGATGTAACATATTGAACTTCAATGGACAAAATTGTAGCACGAACAACTGAAATGATTTAAATGGCCAAATATTTTTATAAGATTTCACAAACTAGTCAAGTGTCAATCTAAAAAAATAATATACAATGTAATAATTAAACATATAAAAGACACTAAAAAATAAGACTCGGAGGGTGCTAGCGAAAAAGCATTACTGCTACATCACGTGAGGAACTTTGATCCCACAAAATCTAGTTTCAAAAATAAATTCTATAAACATTGGAAATCGAATAGAAAGATGCATTACAAACAAATGCAAGCATTTGTTAAAAACTTCAAAGCCTCGTATCTTTCCAGTTCGATAGTCACACAATTGTTACTCTGAATAAGAATATATTTGGGATCATAAAACACATCCGTCCTAGCATGCCCCATTCATACAATTCAATGCAAGTAAACACATCAGTCCCAACGTACGTACCTTTTGAAGAATATATAGGAGAATTATGAGTTGAGATGACATTTTCGAGTAACTTACAATGAATCTTCAACAATATTAGTTGTCTGAAGTAGTAGTTGTTGTCTGTCGTAGTAGTTATCTACCAGATTATTTGGTTAGCATCCCTTTTAGCTTGCATCAGGGCTGCTATTGCAGCCCTTCAATGGAGCTTGCGTCACGCGTCTATTCTCATATTACTATTATTGCAGCCTTCTAGCTTGCATCAGGGCTACAAATGGCACTCTAATTTATCCTTAATAGTATTCTAGCTTGCATTAGGGTTTCTTACATCATGGCTACTACTATAACTAAAAACCGTTGTCTTCATATTACTTTTTACCCTCAACAGTATTCTTTCGTAGGTGCAAAAATGCATACCAACACACAATTACAATTAGCTAGAAAATAGGAAAAAAGTAATACTATGTATGAAATAGAACTAATGACCAAATAAAAAGTAGACGAAACATATAACAGTGGAGTCAAGAGGTTGTTCATTTGATGAAACATAAAAAAAAATGAATAACTAATTAGAGCATAGATATGTAATTAAAATTATATTGGAACAAACAAAAAGGTTTATCATTAAGTATTAGAAAATAAAAAACAGAGCACAAATGGTAGCTTTATAATGGCCTTATAAGTATTAGAAAATTCCATCAGCAAGAAAATATCAACACTAAAATGAAAATCCTAAATCATTAATGTTACTCAGAGAATGGTGATGTGAGTTGTCTATAATATATAAGCAAAGGAACAGAAAAACATGTTTACACACACTACCAATGGCACAGATGATTTTTTTAATTTTGTATCCATACAGTAGGTGCATCAATGGCTTTAAGATGCATATCCAATGATTGAAATCAATTTAGGCATGCCACATTATAACATATTGAACCGAAAAAGAGTATAAGAAAAGTATGAACCAAACAATTGAAATCAAATGTTAAACACACATTATTTAAAACCTCAGTAGCAGTACCAAACACAATAAAGTGATAAAAATAAAATAAAAAATGTCTTTTTCAAATATTTCCTATTTTCCTCATTAATGAAGTAAATATTAAATAAGAATAAAGACATTGGTTGTGAAGAAGAGTATCCTATAAAGATAGATGAGTGTATGTACAATTTTATGAATTTTTATACTAGTTTTCTTGCATTCTTATTTCTAACTTGGGGTTTAGCGCTTAGTAAGTAACTTGGAAGGTGGTTTCACAATTAAAGTAATGTCGCAGAATGCTTGCTTATAGTGATATTGTTTGGGACAAAGTATTAAGTATTGAGTTTGACTATGAACTATATTATTGTTATTGTTATTCTATATGAGCTGATAATGTTTTTCCTTTTTATTTTCTTATAAGAGAAATTATTCACTCTATTATCACGATTTTCTTTATCTTTTGACTAAACATACTCCTGGAATTTTTAGTTAACATTTTATTTTATTCATGACAACTTGCATTTTATTGATATTCCAAGATTGCTTAGTTTCCATTGCTTTTAATGGGTTGCCTTTTAATACTTAATTAATGTATCATAATATAACTATATGTTATCTCTCTTGGATGTGAGTAGGTGCGCTTATATATCACAGTCTATTTGCAATGGATAGATATTGGATTTCCATGAGTAGATAATCAAATGAGTATGAAGAAGATATAAGGGATATTTTTAGAGTTGCTGAAGCACATGCAAAAGGGAATAATTCCAACCCATGTCCATGCTCTAAATATGGGAATAGAGGTAAGTTGAGTCTAAAAGTGGCTAAAAATCATTTATATGTGAATAGTTTTGATAAAAACTTATCGTACATGGATATGGAATGGAGAAGCTGCTAAAAGTGATGTCCTACCTAATAACGACACATGTGATCCAAACCTTCAAGATTATGTGATGGAGATTCTAGAGGATCTTGAAAAAACAGTGGAGATGGTTCAAGATACACATGAGGATTTTATAGGAGATCCTGAAAGCTTTTCAAAGTTGCTCGACGATGCTCAGAAGACTTTATATAGAGGTTGAAAAAAGTTAACTAAAGTATCAAGATTGGTAAATCTTTTTAACTTGAAATCAAGGAGTGGATGGACCGATACAAGTTTTCGAAGCTATTGGAATTATTAGGAAACATTCTTCCACAAGATAATGAATTGCCTATAACTACGAAAAAGGCTATTAAAACATTACTAATTTTTGAAATGGGGTATGAAAAAATACATGCATGTTCTAATGATTTCATAATTTATGGGAAAGAGTATGTCGATGCTACTATATGCCCTAAATGCGAAACTTCAAGATATAAGTTGAGGAAGAATACAACTGAGCCAAATGTGGGTTGTGACACCCCGCCTATTAAAATATTGGGTGGCTAGCCCTTTATCAAAATAAAACATTGGTCTCATATGGTTCATTCTTAGCACTAACCACCTAGTAATTAAATAGATCGGTGCTAAATTTTATCTTACGTTAAATAACAACATGCGGAAATTAATAATAATTCAATCATTCACACAAACTGATAACTGAATCCAACACAGATAAATAATATGAATAAAGAAGACCGAATCAACTATTGGTTCAATAATAAAATCCAACAACAAATTGAAATAATAAACTTGATACACAAAGTCTAATCCATAAACTGGTAGTACTGAAATAGTCTGAAGGGCGACATGCCCAAATAAGTACTGAAATAAAGTCCCATACACAAGGAATAAATGAGTGAGGCATCTATAACAAAGCCCTGCAACTTCCACATAAGCTGCAACCACGCATCCCTAGAAAAAAATCCTCAAACTGGGCGACCCTGTAGCTGGACACCTAAAATATTTTGACATGGGTCAGAGCCCAAGTAAAACATTTTGAAAATATTTAGTAAGAAGTTAAATTGCAATCAATTAAATCTGCATGCACACTCTTCATATTTAAGCTAGTGTCGCACTCTCTTGAGGTATAACTCACCTCTCAACTAATGTGCACTCCTAATGCCTGCCTTCTAACCTTCCTAGTTAAGCTACCCCACCTAACTAGCCGTATCACACCTCTTTCTACCACACTACTCTAACCTGAGTACTCTTACTTTATTTAATAAGTTATCTACTCATTAACTTATTAATCGGTTCAACTATATTAAATCGTATAATGCTCACATTAGTTATACAGGAAATCCCATTTTAATCATATAACTTTCACACTAGTTGTATAAGAAATACATTCACTCTTATGTATTAATCACGTATATAATTATCTACTCATATTATATACGTACTAGTACACTATAACATTCGCACACATGTCGCGTATAATAACCATCCATTTCGGAGTAATAACTCACTGGATGCTTCCTCTAAAATGCTATCATGTCCGAGGCATGCTCACTCTAACCCGGCCACCTTAAGTCGAACTAGATCACACTGAACATCGACAAAAATCTCGCAAACATAGTGGAATCTTCCACATTCCCTCGAAAGCGAAACCGAATCATACCCAAAGAGTTTCACCTCAGAAATAAATCACGCAGTAAAAATACACTATATGATGTGAGGACTATACTCTCCCTACTCCTCAAGCCATGGGATTCACCTACATCACACAACCTCCTATGATAGCACTAGAGGGGTATGCTTTCATATAAATATCATTCACACCGATATCTATAATTCATATATATATATATATATATATATATATATATATATATATATATATATATATATGAGGAAGGCTCACATACATCATGCTCTATATATCACACCATACATCACGCCTAATTCTAGGCCCTAAAAACTTTTTTTTTAATTTTATATTTTTCCCTTGAAATTAACCTTCCAATCAACCCATATGCAAAAAATTGTTGGCGCACACCCTTATAAATAAGGTATTTTTAGCAATTTTTTGTGGATTTTTTAAAAATAGCTACAAAATGGATTTTGACCTAATTTATTTGCATATGGTTTGATTGGAAGGTTAATTTCAAGAAAAAATATGAAATTTGAAAAACAAAATTAGGGTCTAGAATTAGGCGTGATGCATGGGTGATGTATAGAACAAGATGTACTATGGCCTGGCTCATATATATATATATACTATCACACTAACCGTATATATATATATTTAATAAAATTTCGGACAACGCGTGCCTAACACACGTAGCACTAGCCCAAAATACCCAAATTTATATCCTGACTTGTAATTTAATTAATCACACATTAATTATTTTGTTGTTTAAGCAGTGTCACTCAACTACAATACCCAGACTCCCTCATTCGGTCCGTATCTTCACCCTTTAGAATGTATTACACCAAATCACAAACACCCTTTATTAAATTCGATATTCGATAATTTATTATATACATCTATAATAAATTAAATCGGCCACTCCGTGCCTAACTCTCGTAGCACTAGTCTGAAAAATATCCTAGTCAAATCCCCGACCCTTAATTAAATTAATTCCACCTCCATTAATTTTATCCAAGTGGTGTCACTCAACCATAATGCCTTGGCTCCCTTACTGGATCTGTATTTTTGTCCTTTTTAAATTTATTACACACAAAATCTCACTATTTAGTTTAACCCCTTTATTAAATTCAACATTCCTTAGTGTCCATTTCCCAAGCCCGTAAGAATTTCCTCCCTTTAATTACACTAATTAAACCCCAAAAAAACCCCAAAGGAAAACCAAAGTAGAGACGAAACTAGGCAAAATCCACCCCCACCGTCGTTCGAACGAGACCAGTTGTCGTTCAAACGACTTTCACCATCATTTGAACGACTCACCTGGTAGTTCGAACGACCCTACTCTTCAACAACTTCATCTTCTTCCCTACGATACAAGTTTCACCATTAACATTATCTTCCAAGCTTCATACTATAATTCAAAACCAATTTCTTATAATCCCCACTACTTTATGCATTTTTCCAACGATTTCACTCCTCAACCAACTCATTAACCATCATCGATGTATAATAATGACAGTAAGAACTAAGTTGGGTTTTCATGATTTTTCCTACACCCATTTTCTCAAAACTTAAGTTCGAACCCTAACTTTCACGACTGAGATTTTGATCCTATGAATAAAATCAGATATAAACCCTTTTGATTCGTAACACCATATAAACTTCACCTTTAATCTCCGTAAACTAACCAATTCATATACACCCGTTTTTTATATGATAGCCCACCCAAAAACGAATATGATTTACACCCACCATGATATGAATCAAAATACTGCAAATTAAATGATAGAAAGTTTAACTACTTGCTTGTATAAATTCATAGGGTCTGATTTTCTTTAACGTAGATAAAGATTTGACGAAGAACACACCCATCTTCTTGATTTGTCTCCTAATTTCTCCCTCTTTTTTTCTCTACAAAACTAGGGTTTTCTTTTTGAGTTGTGTCTTCCACAAACTCCCTAATGTAGGTTTTATATTACTAATCCTAAACTTAAGACTATGGGCCAATCCCAAATAACCCGAACACCCCCGTGTGAGCCCGGTTATGCCCAAAAATGCCCCAAGACCCAATCAACTGTGCACTCGAAATCGCCATATGAGTTACGTTACTAAAATCTCCAAACTCACCCTCAAATTACGACACATGTGAATTTTATAAAAATAAACCGAATTAACTAATTCTTAATTCACTAATCTAATTAAATCCTCCAAATTAATTAAATCCTATCTCACCAAATTAATTAAATTCTATATCCTCGAAAATACGAGGTATCACATATTTCCCCCTCACAAAGGAATTTCATCCTTGAAATTAAAATGAGTCTACTACTCCAGGTCTCAAATATTTTCTTACTCACATGCGTCTAAGATTGCTACACATATCTTTACCCCTTCTAATCGTGAATTATATTAAAATTAAATTAATTACCTAGGGCGCCCATACACCCAATACCCATGCTCATTCGCATTAATGTTACCTGGCTCTACTAGCTTTAAATTATAATATAACTTTCAACTCAATGTTATAAATACATGTGTGCATAATAACCAAGGTACCAAACGCATGTCCTGATGACCAAACATCTCTCCCTTACAACGTTTCACTAAGATTCAAGCGTGGGACGTCTCGCAAAGCGAAATCCAAATAAGGAACCCCCCAATACACTACTACCTAACATTGTCAGTCGTTGAGATTCGTTAGGCCCTCAGTCCATCGCACTTACCCCTAAATTCCCATATCTTGACATAAAAGTATACTCATCCACTCTCATGTTAGAAAACACATCATACAATACGACGCCCCTTACTATCACTAGTTTCTTAGCGCAAATCAATCACGAGATATATCTCCCCGCTCGATAATAAACCTATCCACCCTGAATCCTATTAGTAATTGTCCCTACTCATTGAGATCAAATATAACAATACAAACATTTTCGTATAAGTCTATTATGCAACATACCATAATATATATACACGTATATATAGGCTAGACCCTCTTTTGGGTGATAACTACCACAAGTAAATCATACCTCGGAACAACGAATGCAAAGTCTCACCATACGATATACTATAGCCCAAACACCCCAGCATAAATATCACCAACGTCTTGTACGCAACATACTTATCTCAAGCTTAGCTTCACACTCTCAGTGTGGCTATATCATACAGGTATTCTCGATTACCCCCACAAAGTGCAATTTAATTATTCTCGATATTTCCCCATCCATTAACTTGTGGTGTAAAAGTTTTCTCAATGCTTCCTTCGCAGCACTACCCGGCTCCATTGGCCATGTATCGTAATAGCTCTCAGCTTAAAGTGGTTCGTTTACATGTTCAATAATTTAACATTTAAAACTGATGCTCTAGCATCCAATAACATCTCACTACTCCCAACGTTCATTATGGTACATGCATGTAACATCCCTCTTCGAAGCTCAAAAGAACATTCCCTGATGCACTATCCCCTAGCATTGTCAGTCATCAAAATTCGTGGGTCCAAAGCATATAACTAAGATATCACATATCCTGTCTTCCAACACATAAATCAAATAATTTACACCCATGTCCCTCAAGGCATCACATGATACAACGCTCTCACTATCACTAAGTTTTCAATGCGTAAAAAAAAATGAGCTAAATCTCTCCACTCAACGGTAAACTCGATATACCCTGAATCACATCAGTAAAAGTCCCTACGCACAAGGATCCAATATAAGTAGACAATTGTACTCTCTGAAGTCTACTTCATAAAAATATCACCGTGAGCTCGACCCTCTCTCAAGTGAGACATCGCAAAAATATACATTATGTCCCAGAATAGCGAACACAATAGTCTTGTTATAACCTCCCACCATCGCTTAACCATCGCTGACCAGTCTGTACCCAGGATAAAATCATACATCGCATATCACCTCTCAAAACGATCTATCCTCATAAAATATATCCTCTTAGTGTACACACCTTCTCCCCTGTAGATGGAACTAAAGAGAGCCCCGCTACTCAAGGGTAAATATACACACTATAGTATTATTAACGATACCTCTACTAAACTCGTTTCTCATGCGAATTTAGTACTAATAAATTATTGTCACTCACTCGTGTCACACAAAATAGACCCCAATCACCCCGGGATAAAACTCATAATTTTAATTACCAATAGCACTAGCAGTTCAAATGGTTCCTGGACAAAACACCCTTATCCTAACCAAACCAAAATCTTCTTATAACTGTTTCCCCTTACTGGGCATCCCGTCCTTATCCCCCAATTCGCTCCGGACAAGACCCACACTTGTATTCCTACTCTTTACCCACAAGACACCTCCTTATTTCATTTCCCTTTCTCTGGCCCCACTAGCCATGTCGAGATTGTCCTTCTCACGGAACTAATAGTCCTGACCATGATTTCTACCCCTATTGTCCCTTTGGCTCCGTTGGCCTTATGGGACTCGTTGCTGGCCTCAACGGGCATAACTGAATCCACCGTCACCTGGTAGAAATTTTATTGGTCTCAATAACTAAAATGGATTCTCTTCTGGTTATCCCATCCTATGGTGCCTCACTAGCACTATTAAATCTAGTCTTTCCCTTCGGTTTGGTTCTCCAACTCTCTTGGCTCCCTTCTCACGACATTGATGATAATGGTACCAGTTCTTATATTTGGATTTCCCCATCCATGCTTTTATATTCTACCCATGAATCCCTTATTAACTTAAGGATCTTTTTGACTCTTCGTATCCACCTCGTTAGGTACGAAGTTAGCTAAACACATCAACTCTTCTTCATAACCGACCACCATACGGTCCTTTTGAAACAAGTATTGAAATCTCCTTTGACTCTCTATTTAAATAGCTGGTAAGCGGATTTTGCGATCAAATCGTACCCTAAATTCCTCGTTATTCATGGTATCTCTCCATGGTTATGGTGACTGACTCCCAGCACTACAACACCACTTCTATGAGCCAAAATTTTGCTCGAACTTGAATCATGGGGGCTACTGCACTACACCTACACAATTGCCTTTGGTTCATCTCCTTCCTTTGACCCATCACACTCCCTTTCTTCTCGAATCCTTATGGATGGCTCTTCAGAAGAGTGCCTCTGACTCCGCCCCCCCCCCCCCCCCCCCATTTTACTAACTACGCTGGGGGAGTCTAAGTTTGCACCATCGCTTTCTACGATGGTGCTTAGGGAAACTACAACGCCTTAGTGATTATCCCAATGCATATAGCTTTAACAATAATCATGGTGACTTCTATCACGGTCACCGTTCCCAGAATATTCCATGGCTTTTGCTGAGCCTCTCCCCCTATAGTCCTTCTGACTCCCCTCATTGGTCGTCCAAAATTATTTGGTTTACGAAGGTCAATCGAACTCGTATATAAATCGCATCAACTATACGTAATAGAAGGAGAACATAAGTCGCATACGTGAAGGAATACAACAATCCTATAATAAGACTCTATATCAAATAACGCTACGTTAAAACATAATAAGCCACACAGATCCTAAGGACTCTAGAACCTGATTCTCTGATATCATCTGTGACACCCCACCTATTAAAATATTGGGTGGCCATCCCTTTATCAAAATAAAACATTGGTCTCATATGGCTCATTGTTAGCATCATTGTCAAAAACATTTCACAGTTACTAACCATCTAGTAATTAAATAGACCGGTGCCAAATTTTTTCTTACATTAATTAACAACATGCAAAAATCAATAATAACTAAACCATTCACACAAATTGATACTGAATCCAACACAGATAAATAATATTAATAAAGAAGACCGAATCAACTATTGGTTCAACACTGAAATAATAAACTAGATACTCAAAGTCTAATCCATAAATTGGTAGTACTGAAATAGTCTAAAGGGCGACATGCCCAAATGAGTACTGAAATAAAGTCCCTACACTTGGAATAAATGAATGAGGCATCTATAACAAAGTCCTGCAACTTCCACACAAGATGCAACTACGTATCCATGGAATAAATTCTCAAAGTGGGCATCCGTGTGGCTGGACACCTAAAATGTTTTGGAAGATATTTTGACATGGGTCAAAGCCCAAGTAAAATATTTTGAAAATATTTAGCAAGGAGTTAAATTGCAATTAATTAAATATGCATGCACACTCTTCATATTTAAGCTCATGTCGCACTCTCTTGAGGTCTAACTCACCCCTCATCTAATGTTCACACCTAACGCTTTCCTTTTAACATTCCTAGTTAATCCAAATCACAACTATTTCTACCACACTACTCTAATTCGAGTACTCTTACTTTGTTTATCAAGTTATCTACTCATTAACTTATTAATCAGTTCAAGTAAATTAAATCGTGTAAGGTTCACATTAGTTATGTAGGAAACCCCTTTTTAATCATATAACTTTCACACTAGTTATATAGGAAATATATTCACACTTATGTATTAATCCCATATATAATTATCTACTCATATTATATACATAGTAGTATACTACAATATTCACACATATATCGCGTATAATAACCATCCATTCCCAAGTAATAACTCACTGGATGCTTTCTCTAAAATGCTATCATGTCCCAAGCATGTTCACTCTAACCCGACCACATCAAGTCGGACTAGCTCACACTGAACTTGGAGAAAATTCTCGCAAATGTAGTGGAGGCGGTCATATTACCCCCAAAAGTGAAATTGAATCATAGCCAAAGTGTTTCACCTCAGAAAATAAATCACGCAGTAAAAATAGGCAATATGACCTGGGGACTATACTCTCCCTACTCCTCAAGCCAGGGGATTCACCCACATCATGCAACCTCCTATGATAGCACTAGAGGGGTATGCTTTCTTATAAATATCATTAACACCGATAACTATAATTAATACAAATATATATGTACTATCACACTAACCATATACATATATTTAATAAAAGTTCGGCCAACCCATGCCTAACACCCGCAACATTAGCCCAAAGTAGCCAAGTCCATATCTCGACTTGTAATTTATTTAATCACACATTAATTATTTTGTTATTTAAGTGGTGTCACTCAACTGCAATACCCAGACTCCCTCATTCGGTCCGTATCTTCTCCCTTTAAAATGTATTACACCACATCCCACTATTAGGTATAACACCCTTTATTAAATTCGATATTCGATAATTTATTATATATATCTATAATAAATTAAACCGGCTCCCCCGTGACTAACTCCCATAGCACTAGCCTGAAAAATATCCGACTCAAATCCCCAACCCTTAATTAAATTTATTACACCTCCATTAATTATATCCAAGTGGTGTCACTCAGCCATAGTTCCCGGACTCCCTTACTTGATTTGTATTTCAGTCCTTTTTAAATTTATTACACACAAAATCTCACTATTTAGTTTAACACCCTTTATTAAATTCAACATTCCATGGTGCCCATCTCCAAAGCCCCTAAGAATTACCCCCCTTTAATTACACTAATTAAACCCCAAAAAAAATCCCAAAGGAAAACCAAAGTAGAAGATGGGACTCCCGTGGTCGTTCGAACGACTTTCACTATCGTTTGAACGACTCACCTGGTCGTTGGAACGACACTACTTTTTAGCAAATTCATCTTCTTCCCTACGATACAAGTTCCACCATAAACATTATCTTCCAAGCTTCATACTTAACTCAGAACCAATTTCTTATAATCCCCACTGCTTTATGCATTTTTCCAACGATCTCACTCCTCAACCAACTCATTAACCATCATCAATGTACATTACTGATAGTAAAAACTGATTTGGATTTTCATGATTTTTCCTACACCCGTTTTCTCAAAGCTTAATTTCAAACCCTAAATTTCACGATAGAGATTTTGAGCCTACGAATAAAATTAGATATAAACTCTTTTGATTCGTAACACAATATAAATTTCACCTTTCATGTACGTGAACTAACCAATTCATATACACTTGTTTTCTATGCGATAGCCCACCCAAAAACGAATATGATTTACACCCACCATGATAGGAATCGAAATACTGCAAATTAAATGAAAGCAAGTTTAACTACTTGCCTGTATCAATTTGTAGAGTCTTATTTCCTTTGGTGTAGACAAAGATTTGATAAAGAACACACCCCTTTTCATGGTTTGGCCCCCAAAAGCTCTCCTAATTTCTCCCTCTTTTCTGCTCTACAAAACTAGGGTTTTCTTATTAAGTTGTGTGTGCCAAAAACTCTCTAATGTAGGTTTTATATTACTAATCCCTAAATTAAGCCTATGAGCCAAGCCCAAATGACCCGAACACCCCCATGTGAGCTCGGTTATGCCTAAAAATTCCACGAGACCCAATTACTACCCTCGGATACTCTTTTACGACTATTTCGACATATCTAGAATCAACCATGCATTCAGAATTGTCATATGAGTTAGTTTACAAAAATCTCCAACCTCGTCCTCAAATTACGTCACATGTGAATTTTAAAAAAATTACCCAAATTAACTAATTCTTAATTCATTAATTTAATTAAATCCTCCAAATGAATTAAATCCTATCTCACCAAATTAATTAAATTATATATCCTCATAAATATAGGGTATTACATGGGTGTGCCTACAAAAGTGTTGTGGTATTTTTCGCCCATTCCATGGTTTAAATGATGGTACCAATTTGTTCAAAGATCAAAATATTTGACATGGCATGCAGATGAAAGAGAAATTGATGGTAAATTGCCTTACCCGACAGATTCTCCAGCATAGAAGTTGGTAAACGAGAAGTGGCCAGGTTTTGGGAAGGGAGCAAGCAAACTTCGGTTAGCACATTCACCTCATGGGATCAACACAAATAGTTCTCTTCGAAGTAGGTATAGTTGTTGGCCACTTATGTTGATGACCTACGATTTTCATCATTCGTTACACGCAAAGAGAAAAAAATTATGCTGATAATGTTGATATCTGGTCCACGACAGCCAAGCAATGATATTAATGTTTACTTGACACCATTAATTGAAGATTTACAAACTTTATGGCGTGAAGGTGTTCATACTTATATTGCATAGAAGATTTCTTCCAGATGACCATCCATTTTGAAAGAATAAAAGGCTTTCAATGGTCAGCAGGAGTTTCGAGTACAACCGGAACCGTTCAGTGGTGAACAAGTATTAAAGAAATTGGTAAGGATTAGGGAATCTTAGGGAAAGAATGTGGGTTTGAAAAAGACTGTAAAATCCACTACACCAAAATGCTAATTTTGTGACTGCCAATAGGAGTAACAAACTTGTCACTCCCGGGAGCAGTCACAAAATTATTTATAACTCCCATTAGGGGTGATAAAATCAATGGGAATAAAAAATTTGAGTCAATTAGTTTGTCACCGCTAATGGGAGTCACAAATGTTACCATATAATTAATTTGGGACTCTTATAAGCAGTAAAAAATTTATAGTTGTTACAAGCAGTCACAAATTTATCAGTAAGGCTACGTTATGACTCTTACGAACAGTCATAAAATTATAACTTCTAAGAGGAGTCACAAAATTTGGTCTAATACTAAATGTGTGACTGCCAATAGCGGTTACGAACCACATATTAGGCCAAAATTTGTGACTGCTAGAAGCGGTCACAAATTTTGGCCTAATATGCAGTCACAAATTTTGGCCTAATATGTGGTTCATAGCCGCAATTGGCAGTCACAAATTTTTTAACCCAACTTTTATTTTCCTCTTCTCTCTCCTCTCTCTCTTTTCACACTCCCGCCCCTCTCTCCTTCATCTATGTTGCGGTCTATTATCTTAATACACATTGTTTTGTTTTGTGCTCGGTGAAGTTTTGTGCTCGGTGAGTATATCTACACATTGCTTCGTTAATAATTTCATATGCTTCATATGCTTCGTTAGGTCAAAATTTTCATATGCATTGTTTATTTGTTTTAACGATTTCTAAATGATTTAGAAATCGTTTATTTATGAGCCATCAATTAGAACTGCTTATGTTGTTTCCTTATGTTATGGTACTTCAAAGTACACAGCTGACGAACTGTGAGAAGAAACAAAAATTATTTTTATCTAATGTAACGGCAAATATGATAATGTATTTTGTAGCCTAGGTTAACGATTTCTAAATCTGATTAATAATTTATTAGTTTTGTTTATTTGTTTTGTTGTGAGTATATCTAATAACCTAGGTTATCGATTTCTAAATCTGATTAATAATTTATTAGTTTTATTGTGAGTATATCTACACATCATTAAATTTGATTGTTTTGTTGTGAGTATATCTACACATCGTTTAACCTCTTTCGTTTTTTGAATATTATCTTGTTTGGGAATATGTTTGATTTTTTTCAATAATCATGTTATATTATTAATATTTATTTTATCTAAAAATTAATTAAATAATCATTGTTTTGTGCTCGGTGAAGTTTTGAAGTCTTGTGCTCGGTCGGGTTTTCGTGTGAGTTTTAATGCAATGATAGTATTAATGCAATGATAGACCAGAGATTATGTTCTAAATATCATCTCAAAATATTTTTTTACTATTTTCAAAAAAATTAGTCCTTAACAGCTAAAAGTGGCCTCAAGCGTTTTCTCCATATGAGGCGAGGCTATATCCTAGTTCATCGCAATCATTTTAAAAATATACACAATCATTTTAAAACTATCATCAAAATCATTTTAAAAATATACACAATCAATTTCAATGAAGATATAATTAGTTCATCGTCATCTCAAATCATAATAAAACTAACAATGTGTCATCATAAGTCATAACAAAATAAATTATTTCATTTTCCATCAGTACAACTAACATAAACTTCATTTAGTTTTATAATTTGTTGAGTTTCTATTTGTTTGTATTGTAGAATTAATGGGGTTTCCACAATATAAAGAGTGGATGGGTGAAAGTTGTAGAGTGGGGCAAGTATATGTTAATCGGGTTAAAGACTTTGTGAATTATGCAACGAAGAATCTCGAAACTGAATTTATCCCATACCCAGGCAATCGTTGTAAAAATGGTAAACATTTGAAAGGGGTAGATGTAAAAGTACATTTGTTTCATTGGGGTATGCAAGTTGACTACACGTTTTGGAATTTCCACGGGGAGAGAGAATTTAAGTATATTCTAGAAGAAATACTTGTCAATGAAACCGTTCACACAAATGGTAACCCGTTAGTACATGCTAGGTTAAACGATCTCATAAATGATACGTACGAAGTGCACGTAGCAATAGAAGAGCAAGATAATAGAGGGAATGATTTAGGCTGTGAGGATCATGTTGGCAACGATACAGACCAAGTTAAGGATTATATACGATTAAAAGCAGCAGGCGCAACACCATTATACCATAACTCCAACTCCGACGACACAATGTTATATGCATGGTTGGGTTGTACAACTTAAAGAGCAAATTTGGCTTGTCGGGAAAAAGTGTGACGGCAATACTCCTCTGGGCAAAATATTTGCTCCCCAAAGAAAATACACTTCCAGTCAATTATCCGATCATGAAGGATAATTTGAAAGGTTTGGGTATGAAATACAAACCAATTCACTGCTGCAAGTTTGACTACATTTTATACTATAAGAAGCACAAGGACAAACGGGCTTGTCATGTATGTAAGGAACCAAGATATGAACAAAAGATGATAGTACATAATAAACATTTATTGAAAGTAGATACGCAAATACCTAAGAAGGTGTTAAAGTGTTTTCCTTTAGGTACTCGATTGAAGAGACTGTAATACCCCGTATTTTTATGCTATATTTAATTTGGGGATTTATTAAATTTGATGTGATGATTTATTTAATAAAAATCCGAAAATTTATTGTTATAATTATTAACGTGACTAGAGTTAGTAATTATGGGAAACTTGTTGAATATTACTAATGAGCATAGTAATATACTATATTGGTTATATTGAATGTCTTAAGTGAATTAAATGACTATTTCGGAAATTTTAAGTCGGGACGTGCCTGTGTCACGTCGGGACTAATTTTGTTAAATAAGAAGTGAATATTTTATAAGTTGTCCGTATGGTCGTTTTGAGTGCGCCAACGCGTCCGGAAGGGTCGAGATAGTCAGAAAAGTGTACCCGGGGGTTTAGTTTGGGTCTCGGGATGTTTTTAGGCTAAATTAGTGACCCGGGAGGGCATTTTGGTCATTTTACAAAATAGGGTAATTAAACCCACGAATTTCAGCCATCCTTAGCAGCCATTTAAGTCAGCCTTTTAGGGTTAGAACATTAAGAACCCTAGAACGGACATTGGAGAAGAGAGGAGAAAGCTCTCAAGGTGATTCAAGGCCCAAAACACCACCGATTGCACCGCCGTCACCACCAACGCGTAGATCGCGAGGAGGAGAACGCGACCACACCAATATCAGCAGGAAACCAGACCTCTGAAATCCCAGGCAAGTGTTTAACTTGCGTATTTTCGTTGATGCAATATTCATATTAGTGTAGGAATGATTAGGAGTATAATCAATGGAAGAAAACCCCAATTTTGATAGGGATTTGCATGTAGAAATCATTATAACCATATTCTGGAAATATTATGTGAAGTAGATGATTAATCCACAAATTTGTGATGATTTGTTAGAAGGAAATTCTGGAGAAAACTGATTAGAACAAAAGTTAAGAAAACTTTAGGGTTCTTGATGATTAGATGAGATTTTAGGTTGTTTAACCATATTTAATGATGTATACACACATGCTGAACGTTAAAGATATCTGGAATTATGTTAGTATGTTAACAGTAGACTTTTGGGGTCGATTAGTGTTGGAAAATATGAGTTTTGATGAAGAACGTTAATCAATCCCGTCACTGCAATTTCTGCAGAATTTTTGCCTAGACCTGCTTGATCGATCGATCGAGCATAGAGCTTCGATCGATCGAAGGTTCGATCGATCGAGCCCCAAGCTTCGATCGATCGACCCCTCCTGGCAGACTCCTATTTCTCTTGTTTAATTAGTTAAAATTAATTTATCATGGAAGAACCTTTGGGCATTCTAAATAAAATGATTTGGGAGATATTGAGGACCAGTAGGATATATGGATAAATGTTAGAACCTTTAATCTTCAACGAGAATGGTATTTATGGGATATGTACTTTAGGTTGGTAGATTTATGAAATTTAAGGGTGAGGTGCGTAAGAGAGTTACGTTGGAATCAAATAAAGTCACTTACTGAATTTCAGATTTGCGAGGATATAATCCATGAGGGTTAGGTAATGAGTGAGAAAACCCTTCGAGTTAAGGTTAGGAATAAAACCTTATACGTAATTCTATAATTGTGAAATTAAGGATAAACGGTATAATTACGGGTGATGGGAAGAACCTATATTAATATGAAGTTGGTATAGTTATATGATTGTGTGTACATATATTATATACATGTGAAAATCATACCCACGCTACTTGCTATCCCTGAGGTTTCCGCGCTGGGACAAGTCTTATCTCGATGGGACCTTTATGGGGGATATTGACTTGTACCCTAGAAGATAGATGTCCTTGGTACAGGCTATCGATGTGATAGTTCAGACGGTCCTAAGTGACGCCGGTATGTGCTACCCTCTTAGAGACTTGGAATCTATGCTTCACCTCAATATTGTTTGTGTATTTATGTTAATACAATTCGTGAGTGGTTCTGAATGTATTCCCCTTTATGTGAGTGATATGGGGCTCTGGATAGTGGAAGTATGCACGCACCATAGTTTTATTCGGGGTGCTGTTATATATATGTTATACGAGTAGTTAATATATATATATATATATATATGAGATTATGTCATTTGAAACTGTCTACTGAGATTTGATAAGTAGAACATAGTTGTGGACTCTTATTATTAAATACTTGTTTTGAAAAAGTATAATATGTCACGGTAAAACTTTAGGGTTTTTATAAAGTTAAAATGGAGGACCTTGGTTACTGTTTGGAACACTCTTTTAAAATAAAGTCGTAAATTGTAAATCTTGCGGGTAATCTAAGCTAAGTTAAAGCTTTTGTAAAGACGAGTATGTTAGAGGTTAAAACGAACCGTTGGGAAGGTTAGTGCGTTAGGTGTGCACATTAGAAGAGAGGTGAGTATTTCTCAAGAGAGAGACGAACTAATATGTTGTTGCATTGGCCTGTATCAATTTAAATACTTGCTTAACGTAGTTTAAAAATCAAACACACTTTCGGGCCCTGACCCGTTTCTTTTTCTCTCTCTCTCCCTTGTGTATATATATGTATATTTTCAGGTGCCCAGCCACAGGGGCGTCTTGCTTAGGATCCTTTGAGAAGAACGAGCTGCAGCTTAGGTGGGAGTTGCAGGTCACTTGAGTAGACGGCTTCTGTTATTGACTCCACTCCTATTACTCTCATTTATTGGGCACGTGTCGCCCTTTTCATCATTTCATTTATTGTTGGGATTTTTATATTTCAGTTATTCCAGTATTGTTTGTGGGATTTATTCAGGATGGTTTATGATGTTTAGTTTTATTATGTTGACATTCGATTTACGAATGTATGGTTTTATTTTAGTTCATCGTGGTGTGATTCTATATTGTAGAAATGTTGTTTTGTGTAAATAAATCTTTTCTTTAATTAAAATTTGGAAGTTTGTACGAAAAATATTTTTGACACTTAGCTTAATTATTTAGGGTGTTAAATTGGAAAATTTATTTTTTTATCGACAGTGATGCTGAGAATGAACCAACTGTTTACCTTGATTTAATTTAATAAAGGAGTGATCGCCCGGTATTTAATTAGGCAGGGTGTCACAGAGACCTTACGATATACCTTGAATAGCAGAGGCAATGACTTGGAATGGTCGAGCGGAGGTGGGTGAGAATCTCATGCGACATCCGATTGATTCATCTATGTGGAAATCTACAAATTAGCGATACTCGAACTTTGCTAAAGAAATACGCAACGTTCACCTCAGAATATCAACCGATGGGTTCAACCCGTTTGGCAAATTGAGCACAGATAAGAGTATATGGCCTGTGTTTGTGGCGCCTTTAAATTTTCCCTCGGCGTTGTGCATGAGAAAGGAGTTTTCAATTTTGTCGTTGTTGATACCAGGTCCAAAATCACTGGGTAGTGACATTGATGTTTTCTTAGCGCCACTAATAGATGAATTGAATGAGTTATGGGTTGAAGGTGTGAGAGCGTTCGACTCGTACAAAAAGGAGGAATTCATTTTGAGAGCTATGTCGATATGGGTAATTCATGATTTTCCTGCTTATGGGACCTTATCTGGGTACAATATACATGGTTACCTAGGTTGTCCTATATGTGGAGAGGAGACGGAAGCCAAGTGGCTTAAGAAAAGTGGTAAACTTTTTTATCATAGTCATCGAAGATTTCTTCCCCAAAGTCACAAATTCAGATCAACACGAAGCAATTTTCTCCCAGAAGGCATCGAGCTGCGGCCACCTCCACCAAGACTTTCTGGTTTGGAAATTGAAGAAAGCTCATTAAAGGCTGATCAAAAGTTGAGGGGGAAACACCCCATAATTTTAGCCTAAAAGCGTAAAAGAAAGGATGTTGATGTGAAAATAGTGTGGTCGAGGAGATCAATAATGGTTGATTTACCATATTGGATGGAACATCCTGTGCAACATGTGATAGACATAATGCATGCTAAGAAAAATATTATTGAGCATCTCTTAAGCACATGCATTGGTGGTTCTCATTCCAAGGATGGAGAAAAACCCCGTGAAGATCTTCATGATTTGAAGATTAAAAGATCATTATGGTTGAAAGAAGATCCAAACACTGGAAAAAAGAATATGCCAGTTGCATCTTATACTTTGAGCATTGAAGGAAGAAATATGTTCTTAGAAACATTAAAGGGCTTGAAGGTCCCTTCTAATTTCCCATCCAACTTACGCAGGATTGTCTGCGATGCAACAAAAGATTTGAAAAAGTGCAAGTCTCACGATTGGCATGTGATAATGCAACTTGTCCCTCTATTTTTCGGACACTATTTTTTGAAACACAAGGATCTTCGAAAGTCCATTCTACAAATTAGTTTATGTTTCTCCCTATTGTGCGAGAAAGTTGTCAACAGGACGCACATAACGGCAGCGAAAGAAACTTTGGTCGAGGCTATATGTGTTTTGGAGAAGCATTTTACTCCCTCGTTCTTTGACATAAGCATCCACCTTTTAGTACATGTGTGCAATGAAGAGATTTTATGTGGACTAGTAAGGTACCGATGAATGTATCCGTTCGAACGATTAATGAAAACTTTTAAAGATTTCGTTAAGAATACACGGTACATTGAGGGGTCCATTGCTAAGGAGTACATTATGGAAGAGGCTTCCTTGTATGCGAAGGATTATATGCCTAACCCAAATGTTGGAGGTCGTGAACGCTTTATTAATGAATTAGAAAAGTTTGGGGATGAGGAGGCCCTGGGGAAACGTAAGGTAGTGAAGTTAACAAGTACACAATATAACCAGGTGGCTCGATATGTATGTGAGATGCATGAAGGCATAGATAAATGGAAAATATGAGTTTATTTAAAATGTTTTGTAAAATAATGTAATATGTTCGATGTTATATTCATTAGAAATTAATATTTTAGTTTTTTAACCTAGGCAATATAATGAGTGTGGTCGTGCCAAGAGGAGGAAGGGAGGCGCGAGCGCAGACAATGACTTTAGGCATTGGGTAACTTCCGAGGTGGCTATAGTAATACCTCACTTTTATTTACTGTCTTTGCAATGTATTCCCGATGAAAATTCTTTCTTGGTTTCAGTTATTGAAAGCTGGTGAAGTATCGATGAGGCTTGCACATCTAGCAAATGAGCCTAGTTTTGTAGCCAAGGAGTTTGGACAATATCGTGTCAATGGTTTTGTGTTCTCTTCAAGCATACACGAGCAAAAAATCATTGGGAAACACAATAGCGGCATTTCATATAAAGCATTAACTCATTTCAGGGCAAGCATGAAAGATAAAAACTTGATAGAAGCTCAGATGACGTATTATGGGATTATAAAAACAAATTATCCTATTAGATTATATATCTTTCAGCATACTTGTATTTTACTATGATTGGGTGAGAGTGGAGGACAAGAATGCATGTATGGTTGACCCTGACACCCACATGGTGAAGGTTGATTTGGCCAAGTTGAAGAGTAAAGATAATGTGAATGATGAGCCATTTGTTTGTGCATTACAAAACTTAAAGCAAGTGTTTTATGAAAAGAGCCCCAACAATGATCATTGGTCTGTTGTTTTACATTCTCCTAAGCGCTTGACTACATCGGTAGACGACATAGAGGCACCTATAGAGATTCATTCTATTCTGGATGACAACACAGAATTGAAGAAATTATTAAACACATTAGAGGAGTAGATGTTTAATTGTAGCATGTTATGTTGTTTTAAATGTTGACTTGAAAATTATGTATAATAGCACGTTTCAATTATTTCGTAGCATGTATTCATACAAGTTTATTATTACTTTTTCCAGGATGTCATATATTGTATATACATGCAACGATTTTCAAAACAAGTCTTTTATAGAGAACACATCAATTTATCGGCATGGCTATCGAAAAATCAAACAATGCAATTACTTGCGAGATCATGGGTGGAACATACCTGAAGCATATTTATTTCAATCAATACTACGGACACTAACTCAAAGTTGAGATAATGCAGTTGAAAGGGTTTTCATAAAATACAATCCAAGTAATGCAATGTAGTTAGTAGGGTTTTTATAACTCGAAGAAAGAAAAATCCATCCTTTGTGGATAGAACTGAAGAGGATAAGGATACGTTCTGACTCTACTATGAGAAAACATATGCATAACAAATTTAACATCTATTATCGGCTTAGAATAGAAGGCATACATCCTAATATGTTTAGTGTCAGAAATGCAATTATCAATACACTTTCGCAGATATGGCATATAAAAACTTTACGTGAAATGATGAAGTATGAAACTTATGACATGGTTGAATTATCAAAACTTTTAGAATATGTTGAAAAGGTATAACTTATATTATATTTTTTATATTATTTCCTTACTCTCACATTAACATATGGACTAATGCATATATATATAAATTCATAAAATGGCGTACGAGAATACAATTCCATCATCCAGGCTAGAAAGTTCAAGTCAGGATGAACATTCTGCCATTTATTCTCGCGATGACATTTCCCTTAACCTATTTGGTTTGCAAATAGGTGGCAAGAATCCTTTTAAAGCTCGAGCCTTGTCTTTGTTAAAATCTTGTATTGGCTTAAAATATTAGAGTTGGGATACAGTTGAGCAAGTAAAAAAGGACGACTTGTGGGATATGCTCATGAAAGAGTTCAATCTTTCGGCCGACCAAAAGGAGGGGACCATGAAAGTCATTGGTATTCAATTGAAGAATTTTAGAAGTAACCTCCGCTCGACTTATTTTAAGGGATTGGACAGTGATGGGATAAAGGCCCTGAAGGATCAAGTACCGGAGAAAGTGCATATCCCTGTTCGTGAGTGGAATGAATTCGTCTTGCGCGAAGCATCTGAGGCAAAATTAAAACAACGACACCAAGGCTGAGTGACAGGGCTAAAAAGACTGAGGTCCATTGTCTTGGTCGGATGTCGTATGCTGAGAAAACCGAGGAGATGGTATACACCCTTTCTTATTTTAATGTGTGTATATATATTATATGTCTTACTCAAATAGTTAATGGAAAATTAATTTGTAGGTGCTTAAAAATAAATGACTTGTTGATCGTTCGGAAGTGTATCTCAAAAGTCGTAGGTTAAAAACTAGAGAGTTTCACCCAAAGGTATCTGATGATATGGTGAGTTTTGTAATCTCAGTTGTAATAATTAAATTCCTTCAAGTTTAGCCATTCAATCGTTTTAATCGATTCATAAATAATTTTTCAACAAAAATTGAGTGAGCTGTGAAGTATTCAAGGTTCTTCAAGCCAAAATAGTATTGATACAGATGCATTGATTGCCTTTAGAGGAAAAGACACTAGGGGGAGACTCGTGGTGTTGGACCCGTGTCCAAAAGCAAACTTAAGGAAACTGCTCCTATAGTATCACAGTTGACTAGAGCAAAGACATGAGAAGAAAAACATGATGAGGATATGGCATTTCTCAAATCACCCGTTACCATGATTTTAAGTGCTTTTGAATCAAATGGACTCAAAATACCAAATCCAAGTCCTCACAATTACACTCCTGTCTCGCATCCAAGTCCTCGCAATTATACTCCTGTCCCACATCCAAGTCCTCGTAATTACACTCCAGTCCTGCATTCAAGTCCCCACGATTACACTCCTACCCCCTGTCAACTGAGCCATGTAAGGACACAAATTTCCAATTGAGTCCATATATAGTTTTGGCTCAATTCCGGACAAAAACATTTCTTCATAGGATTTTATTTAATTGTAATATTCAAGACCTATGAAGTGTTTGTTGAAGACGTAGCGGCAAAGAGTATAAAGCATCATCAACATGCCGTAGTTTATGTGCCTCGTTTGTACGTCATCAACTTAGGTTCCATGCTCCCAAGGTATGAATGTATTTATATGTATATAGGAGCTTGGAACAAAGTTTAATGGGTGTTAGGTTAATAAAAACTGCATTTTATTTTTCAGAAAGAATCAATTAGAAACTTAAAAATTAAGTATATAAGAGTTTATAAAAGTTTCTGGGCCAAAATCAAATTTTTCAAACTTTCTGGTCGTTCGTTAGAAATGTCGTTCGAACGAGTTTTTTCGTTCGAACCAGATTTCGTTCGAACGATTTTTGTCGTTCGAACCAGGTTCGTTCGAACGAGTTTGCCAACGACCCTAAGCTGGACAGTCGTTCGATATGTCGTTCGATATGTCGTTCGAACGAGTTTTCGTTCTAACGAGATATCTAACGATATTCTAACGAGCCCAGGCTGGTCGCTCGTTAGAAGTCTCGTTCGAACGAGAGTCAAGTTCGTTCGAACGAGACGTCAGGCGGGAACGGTTTTGAGCAGTTTTTGACAGTTTTTTCCCCACTTCTCCACTTGGTTTTCAACCAACTTTTTCATACTTTATTATGTGCGGGAAACACATTTTCCAAAATAACTTTTCCATTCCATATCCAACTCTTAGAGAGAGTTTGAGAGCAAATTTAATTAGGGAAAATGTTCATGTTTTTTAGTGTTAATCTTTAATGGAAAATTCATACACACTCTAGTTTACACCCATTGTTGTTTATTCCAAGTTCTATATATACATATCCTTACTTGGAGTTTTTGGCACCGGTTTTCTCTACCGAATTCAAGAGACGTTTCGGGTTTGCTTCTACACCCCATCACAAAGAAGACATTTGTTGAGATTCTACCCGTTTGGAGAAAGGCTCCATGTTCGGGTGACGGTGACCGTTTAAAGTCCTATCGGTGTATTCCGAGACCGCGGTGGAGGTCCGTTGGTTATCCGCTAATTGGAGGTTGATACAAGAAGGAGCATCACGGCTTGAGAGGGTTCGAGTTTAGGAAGTAAGTCTTTTGTCTTGTATTTTGTAATACCGTTTTTAGTGGATTTGAGGCTAGGGCCGTCCCGAGGTTTTTTCCCGTTAGTGGGTTTTTCCTCGTATATCGCGGTGTAGTGTGACCTTGTTTATTTTATCTTGCACAAAATTTAGAACGCATGCTTAGGTTTAATTTCAAGATAAAATTGGGTTTAATTCTCACACTCATTTAATTTGGGACTTAAATTAAATATTGGATAAAATTGGTTTATTCAAGTCACTTGCTTTAATATGGTTTCGCCTAACTTTGGATATAATTGTTAATCATGACTTAGGCAAATACTAGGACTTGAATTATGTTGTTTTAATTTGTTTCTTAAGATATTAAAACCCGGCCTTGTTGTTTTGTTGTGGAACCATCACTTTGTATTTAACGCTTCCGCATCTATTTGTTTAAAAAAGGAAATTACTATTTTAATTTGAGATTATTATTATTTCAAACCCGGGGATTCTCCAACCGCACGTTTACAAGCCAAAATTTGGAGATTCAACTGAGCCAGACTTTGGATATTTAACTGATCCTCCACATGATCCATATGTCGATTTATTAGATTTTTCAAATCAAAGGAAGATTGCAAGTGGACAAGTTGTTGCTTCAGCTGCTACTGGAATGGTGGTGCATGGCCATCAATTGCTAATATTTGAATGTAAGGTTTATGTTAGTAGTGTTGATCCAGGAGAAGAGAATTATCCGTTATATCGTCGAAGTCATGGGTGGACACTATTAAGGATGTTGAGAAATATTGGGTGGTTTGGCCGTTGCTTTGTCTTTCCCTTAAAAGATCCAGGTACTGTAACTTTTTAACCTTGAAGTTATGCTTTTAGGTTTTAGAATTGCACTCTAGTTATCCTCAAATATCAGTTTTGCCTTTTTTTATATAGAAGTTTATTTTAGAGTCTGGTTGATGAATAGACACATATGGTTGATCATGCTGCATATCTTATTCTACAAATCTCGTTTATCCTCTTTATTAAATTTTGTATATACCACGGTAACAGCAATAAGGATTTTCAATGTTGGATGGCAAATATTAATTGTTAATTGTTGATCACTATCATAAATAACCTTCATTTCAGCATTGAATCTCCAAAAAAGCCAAATCTTTCCACTAACATTGCTAACATACCCTTCAAATCCCCATTTCATGCTGAATTTATCAATTTTTTGAGCATTAACCTTAGGTTCTAGTAGAGATAAAATAGAAAATTTAAATTTTCTACACAACTGTTTGATCCTCCTACTAGCTGAAGTGGCATGTTCCTGTAGAATGCATATGGAATCCTAGATTATTCTCAATTTCATGCCATACATCCTCCACCTGTGTGTTTTGTATGAAATTGAGGTTAGTGTAATGGGGATGAAAAAGTAAACTACATGCCCTGCTTCAAAAGAAAAACCTTTTAGTCTATCGATTTCCTTATCTCGAGGAATATACATGTAAACTACATGCCCTGCTTGAATGACAATATCAATCAAAATTCTCTCACTCACCTTCTCATCCAGATTACCTACTAATTGATATGAAATCCAAGTTAGAACATAAATTAAATCATCCTCAGACATAAATCACAATCTCCCAGCACCATAGGTTCCTAGCCTCAAACATCTAGCCCCCAAGAGGCACCCCACGGGACTCAGTAGAACCAAAGATTAAACATATATTATAATTTATATATGATAAGAATAACAAAAAGATCGACTCTCAACTGTAAAAAATGTACATGTGTGTGCAAATTTATGTTAAACATTGGTTACTCACAAAAAATGTACATGTGTGTTCAACTGTAAAAAATGTACATGTGTGTGCAAGAATCACAAAAAGATCGACTCTCAACTGTAAAAAATGACTTTTAAGACCTTATCAATGATATTGGTATGTTAGACATTGGCTACTCAGGCTCTAAATTGAGAATAACTTGGTGAAATATACTATTGGTTGAAATATACTAAATCCAAAGTAATAAGTTGGACCTTCTACTCTACTGTGAGGGGGCTGAATACGAAATACAAATTGTTGTTCATTTATGTCAAACACAACTATGTTTCGAGTAGATTAACTATTGTGTTTGAGTTTATTCTTACATGTGATAGTATCTAACATATATGAAGAGGTAAGAATCATAGTACATACATCTGTTTGAGTTTATTCTTACTTGTGATAGTATCTATATTGGTGCCTTAGTATTTATGTTGGTGCCTCAGTGAGGAGATGATTTTTTTGGCAATCTCTAAGTTGGAATAGATTAACTGAAACTTCATAATAGTTTCAACCACTACTATATCCTTAGATATTATCACATAACAAGATGAAATTTGGGCATGTACTTATGCTATCCGCTATAGCAAGTTTTTAGGAGGTGTAATGTTTCAAATCTGTATATATGGGCAGCACATCATGCTTTATTAACCTTATAATTAATCATTTCACTCTTATATCTTATATGATATCTGCTTATATGGGCATCCCATCATGCTTTATTTATCCACTTCATTAAGTTTTAGTTTTTCATATAATTTCAAATCCCTGATCTTTTAGCAGTATATATGCCATCACATAGAAGCATATCTGATAGAAGTATATATGCCATCACATAGTAATATATATGTTATCTGCTTAACACCATTTAATAGCAAATATCTTATATATGTTATCTTCTTATATTTCATATGGTAGCAGCTCATCGTGCTTATCAGATAGGAAACTTTCAAATCTAACTGATATAATGAATTGATTGAGCACTGATAACTGATATATGATTGGGTTGATATATGATTGATATAATAACTGATATATGTTTGATATATCAGTTGGATTCAACTGATAACTGATAACTGATATGCTTGATATATTTAGTTGAATTCGATTGATATATTTTCAATACTTGATATATTTTCAATAACTTCATAACTTATACTTGATACCTGATATAGTAGACAAGGGACAATAGACTTGATTGATAACTGATATATTGAATTGATTGATACCTGATACCTAATATATAACTAATAAATTGAATTTATCAAATAATACCTTGATAACTGATACCTGATACCTGATACCTGATACCTGATAGACATGGGACAGTAGACTTGCTTGATAACTGATATATTAAATTGATTAAGCATTGATAATTGATATATGATTGGGACAATAAATTTGATAACTTGATAACTGATATATGATTGGGACTGTAGACATGGGATAGTATATTTGATAACTTGATAACTGATACCTGATAACTTGATATCTGATACTTGATCTGATATACTTGATAACTGATACTAGATATACTTGATAACTTGATATACTTGGGACAGTGGATATGGGATACCTGATTCACTACTTGAGATACCTGATAAGTGCAGTTCAATTTTGATAGTCATATAGTATGGGACTGATATATGATGTTCAATTTATTTTGGTACTGACATGTTTTAATTATGGGACTATTGTATATTCTCTAGTTGTATATGGAACAAAACGTAGTTAACATTCCATTTTGACATTTCTTAGAGATGTCACAACATAGAGTTAACATTCCAAACCTGATAGACGGATATAAATAATGAAATTCCAAAGTTGATACACTGATACATATATACAGATTTGCTAAATGATATGAGTTTATATCCTAGGACTAAAATTCATAATGTGGATCAGTCAATTAAATCAGATTGGAAACAAGTGTGGGCATCAGACTTGCTATTGTTTGTACATGGTTGCTAATTTATCATAAATCTGAATTTACATTATAAAGTAATGAATGAAAAATATGGGGGCATAATTACAAGCATTTTGACATTTATTTTGCGGATGAATACTACATACATTAATCTATATTGTCAATTTTATTTTAACTAGAATGCCTGACTGGAACTCCTTTAACTAGAATGCCTGACTAGATTTTTTTGATGTTGGTCAACTAGATGATCCTTAAGTGCTTACACTTTCTTTATATAGATAGACAATCTTATTCTGCAGAATGAGTTTGCTTTTGACACTTTCTTGATATTCTGTTTTGATATTGTGCCCCACATTCTTTATTGTAACTAACATAGTTACATTTTATTATTTGCAGGTATACACATGGCATACGTAGTATTCAAAGACCTAAATCCAGGTGTTTACACTTCGTGGCAAGCAACACAAGCACAAGTCAATGGATACCGAGGCGCTGTATTCAAAAAATTTGAGTCCATTGAACTTGCTCAACAGGTATACTCCGAGTACACGAGGGAGGATATCACCGCATCAATACCCCCACGGCTGATATACCTAGACTTTACGAAGCGTATCCACTGCGTGGTGACTCCTGGTCTAGATTTAGAATGATTTGTTACATGTTCATGACATTTCATGTCATCGAAGTGTTGTGTCGTTATTTTTTTTAGTTTTTTTTTATTCTATGTTCATTTTGTACTTGGCGCACACGAAGGGGCTGTTTGATGTTAAATTAAGTTTAAATAAGTTTTATGTGTACTTAATATTTGGAATATCAAAAATATAAATGAAATGTTGTCACAATTTTAGACTTGTTATCATGATATTTATTCTACTTTCATTATTTCATCATTTTGTGAAAATATAAAGATATTTGTAATAACTCTTACCACATTTAACAAATACAACTTTTGTAACTGCTAATAGCAGTCACAAATTTATCACTAGTGTCAATTTTGTAACTGGCAGCAATTACAAATTTGTCACTATTGTCAATTTTGTAACTGCTAACAGCAATTACAAATATAAGATTCGTAACTGCTGACAGCAGTTATAAATACGAGATTCGTAACTGCTGACAGCAGTTATAAATACGAGATTTGTAACTGCTAATAGTAGTTTCTAAATATTAGATTCGTAACTGCTAACATCAGTTACAAATATTTGATTCGTAACTGCTGACAGCAGTTGCAAATATTATATTCGTAACTGCTGACAGCAGTTACATATAGCAGTTACATAACCCCATAGGGGTTATAAAATTTTGTGACTGTTGTTAGGAGTTACAATTTTTCTTTTGTCACCCCATAAATTATGATGGTAAATAGCAGTTATAAAGTCCATTTGTGACTGCTGGCAGCAATCACAAGTCTCCCATTGTGGTGTAGTGATCAAAGAGAAAGCGTCGTGAAGACCACATTGAAGGTCGTGCTTCTTCCAAAAATGATAATGTTGTTTTCTTATATTGGAAGAAAATATCCGTGTTCTTTGAGCTTGAGTATTGGCAGCATTTTCTTATTCGACACAACTTGGACGTCATGCATATCGAGAATAATGTTTGCGAAAGCATCATAGGGAACCTACTTAACATTCCTGGAAAAAAAAAAGATGGAGTTAAGAGTCGTCTTGATCTTGAAGACATGGGAATGCAGGATGAATTAGCACCACAATATAATGGTTAACACACTTATTTTGCACCAGCTTGTTATACATTATCGAGGAAAGAGAAAATAAGGGTTTATGAAACTTTGAGACGACTTCAGGTCCCTGATCGTTACTCCTCAAATTTTGCAAATCTTATTTATATGGAAGAATTGAAATCGTTTGGTCTTAAGTCCCATGATTGTCACATAATAATGCAACAAATACTTCCCGTTGCAATACGATTTATGTTACTAAAGCATGTGAGATATGTGATTATTAGAATTTGCTTCGTTTTTAATGCTATTTGTGCAAAAGTAGTGGACATGTCAAAATTAAAAGAAATTCTGAACGATATTGTGACAACTCTGTGTTTGGTGGAAAAATACTTCCCTCCCACATTCTTTGACATCATGGTGCATTTAATGGTACATCTTGTTAGAGAGTTTAAACTTTTTTGTCTAGTTTTTCCACGATAGATGTACCCTTTTAAAAGGTAAGTTCGTGCTTACAATTATGAAATTAATCAATACCATGTCAATTAGTTAATACTATTTAAATTTTTTAACACTAATGTAGGAACATGAAAGTGATAAAGGGTCAAGTGCACAAAGGAAATCGTCCAGAAGGTTGTATTGCGAAACGTAATATTATAGAAGAGGCGGTTGAATTTTGTACCGAGTTCTTACACGAACTCGATGCAATTGGAGTTCCAATAGGTAGAAATATGAGGACTAATGATGATGATGACGCAAAACAAGATCGCAAACCAATAAGTGATGGTAATGTCATTGAAGTGGATGAATTATTATGGGAACAAGCACATCGACATGAAGAAGGTCTCTGTAGAAAGGATGGATATCATTGAGATGAGGGAACTCCTCAATGATGGTAGAAAGCTTATCGTGGAAGTTCATTTTCCTGTATTTAACTTTGCACATGTAAAATTAGCGAATGCGATTGATGGCATACCCCTTGTGGACAATAGTTGGCATTTGACTTTGGGTTCGAGAAAGAATGATACCAACGACATCCTTCCCATTAGGAACCATCGTAATTTTTTTAAAATTATATTGCATAATATCTGGTTGATATTAAGAGTTTTCTTTGTTGCTTTAAAGAGGCAAAGAAAATAACGGGTAGTTGAATACCAAGCGGCACAAAGTGTCTCCCCAAAGGAGAAAAGTATTGGTTTCATTTTCAATATCATGACTAATATACCTTCCTTTAAAAGGGAAACAAATATCTTTCCAAGAAACATTCCCTTTGTTCTTAACCATAATAGGAGCATACCGTATTTCTCAATTGTCTTCAAATCAAAACCCGTATTGGTTGTATAAACACGGTATTCAAATAAACTTGCATGCTAAAGAGGGCACTCTGAACTAGTTGTAACCCCCATCATATGATAGGTATTTTCTAGTCAATTAGAGGGAAACAGTAACTAACTTATAGCTTTGAAGTTGTGACTGAATCCCATGTACTTCATTAGCATTTCGTTGAAATTATATTAGAAATATTAAACTTTGTAGCATCATAAAGACCTCCCTAGTATATTTTAATCTTGGATAGATTTGAAATAAGACCAGAAAGATTTGCAAATTATTTTAAACATTGATTGGCCATAGCAATGGAATATTCAGTGCATGAATCTCATCTTTTGTGTAATTTTTATGATAACTCAAGTTTGGATTAGTTATGGCTTCCTGCTCAGTAATGTATCCATGGTTTGGAACTTGTTTGATAGTTTAAAAGGAAATTGTATCGGTACACCATGAGTAACCGATCGTACATGAACAGATCCATACACATAAATACATACAATTGTAAATGAACATATATATGGACATACACGATACACATTTATAAGACTATATTCATACACTCTATGCATAAAATCAAACTAACCAAGACACACAGAGCCATATAATCATAAATGAACAGAATTATGGACAAACATGATATGCATATATATATATATATATATATATATATATATATGTAAGACTATATATATAAAGTGTATGCATATAATCAAAGTAACCAAGACACGGAGAGCCATACAATCGTAAATGAACCGAATTATGGGCATATATGATATGCATATATATAAGGCTATATATATAAACTGTATCCATACCATCAAAGTAAGCAAAACACACAGAACCATACAATCATAAATGACCAAAATTATTGACATTCATGATATGCATATATATAAGACTATATATATAAACTGTTTGCATACAGTCAAAGTAAGCAAGACACACAGACCTATACAATCGTGGATGAACTGATATATGGACATACACGATATATTGTATATATAAGACTATATATAATAATACTAACTTAGTTTAAAAATGAAAAATAAGGTCTAATGTGTAAACACCAAACCTTAGTTTAAAAAAAAAAGACTGAGTAAAATGAACGACAATAGCTAAACCATATTGGTAATAAGAAAATTGGATTCTAAGTTGAAGCAACCTCAGCAAGTTGCTACATGCCTATATATAGTAAGATACTTTTATCTTGTATTCCCTAATTTATTTTCATTTTTAATTCACAGTTTAAATTTGATATGGATCCGAAGACAATGAAACAAGTGTTATCTAATATGCCAGCTCAGTGGAATTTTTTTAAAGGGGATTTGATAAGGCTTTACGTTCAACCATTCAGAGATGAACATGATTAACTCAAGCATCGGACAAGGATGTATAAAAAATATATTGAACGGGAGGATTGGGAGGAATTCGTAAAAATGATAATCTCAAAGGGGTTTGAGGTATATAGAAAATGGTTAAAATCACACATTTTTTTAAGTTATTTGTATAAATTGCTCATGCTTATGTATTTATAAGGTGCTAATCACGACACAAGCTGAAAGATGGGGGAAGAATTTATATAACCATTGGATGAGTAAAAAAGGCTATCCTGGACTTATCGAAGACCTTGTATGTACTTATTTTTGTTAGTTGACAAACATTGATATTTGTGAATTAAACTACACATTCTAAGTTCACCCAATTATTTTTGTCTAATATGTTAACAGAAAGAGGCAGGTGATAAGTTTTATGATGAAGATAGGGCTTATCTATGGAAAAAGGTCGTCAAGATAAAAATGGGCAATTTGGTGATGAGGCTAGTAGGGAAGTAGCGGATAAAATTGTGAGTTTATAATTATGAGTTTGTTTACATAAATATTCAACATCAAATACATCTAATTGAATTATTGTTAATGTTATATATCTTCACTTGATTGATTTTTTTTTTTTGCAAGATGTGCTAAATAGTCAGGTTAAAGCTGGGAGTTTGGTCACCGAAGGAACCTGAGAAGTACTAACCTTGGCATTAGGGACACACGAGCACCCCAATCGTGTTAGGGGCAAAGGGTATGGAGTCACCCCCACTACCTTTTTAACCTCACTAAGAGAGGATCAAAGAAGCATATTAATGATTTGGTGTCTACGTTACATGTGGAAAGAGAAATAGACAAAGAAAAGGATGAGTGGATGCAAGTATTACTGGTAAAGGTGTCAAAGTACGAGAGAGGGCAATGATGAAGGTTGAGTTGAATAGCTCAAAAAGTGGCAATAGATTGCACAAAATAATTTCATCAAATTTAAGTACATAATGTGATTCTTCTGCCAAGAAGACAAATAAAAAGAAAAATAGCAATGTAAGAAATAAATGATATATATTATTATTGTTGACTTTTACAACAAGAATATGTTATTGATTTGAGTTTTTATTTTTATTCTTTACGTATAAATAGTTGAAAGATGATGGAAAGAGATACGCTCACATGACATCTTTGAATCCTACACTTCATAATGGCATGGGCAAACCACGTAAATTGGTGTTAAATTCACGTACCAATATTGTCACTAAGGATTGTGTGTTAGATAGGGTTGGGCCAGACGACAAAGTTCACTATAAACATTTGGGAGAAAAGTACGTGCGAGTGTCTCTGGATACTGTTTACACTCCAGACGCCCCCCTTCCCGTACCTTATGGTGATGAATTACTAACAGTTATGAATGTACAAAATTAGCAAGTTGTGTGGCCTAAAGAATTTGTTATAGTAGACACATAGGTAAAGTTGTGAGCAGTTTTCTTTTATATTAAAGATACCATTATTGATATTTTTAAATGTCCTCTATCTTCACCCTTTACAAGTCTCTCTCTCACTCTAAAAAATATATTTTTAAATTAACTATTTTATAACCAACTCAAACCACGAGGAAGATAGAGAAAATGGTGTTGAGAGTGGGGCATTTATGGTATTTGCAAGCATGCTAGATTCATTCATGACAAGTGATACCGTAAAAATTTCGGTCAGGATATATGGAAATGGACTTTAATCAACCTACATTCCTAAACATGAGGTGGTGCATTTTTGTAAAATGGAGGAGCTTGATGCTAATTGTCTAATTGGGTACATGAGGTGCGAGAATAAGTTGTTTTCATCTGAATTTTATTTAGCTACTCTTTTCTGATATATTTTTATTTTGTTTAGATTATTGTGCGAGAAGCTTCAAAATA
The DNA here is from genome assembly GCA_949130495.1 of Sambucus nigra. Lineage (NCBI taxonomy): Eukaryota > Viridiplantae > Streptophyta > Magnoliopsida > Dipsacales > Adoxaceae > Sambucus > Sambucus nigra. Next base: position 439,967,557 of record OX422219.1, read on the forward strand.
ATCGGGATGTTATTGTATTTGTTAATCCCAGGGCTGCTTAACAAGCTTATTTGAATAACAAAATGCATATTGTTATTAGAAATGCAATGAAAGATGCTAAAGAGAACCAAACATATTTTATGACAATTAACATAGGGTAAGTGTATTTATTGTCTTAAGTTGTTATAATTATATCAAAACATATTTGTATCATTAATGTTAACAGCTCATTACATTGTAGGTTTCATTGGTCTTTATTCGTCATCGATTTCTCTTCGAGGAATATATTCTATTTGGATTCTTTACAGAGGGCGCCAAACCGAGACTTGAAACTTTTTACAAGCACGTGAGTAATATATATATATATATATATATATAGTGTCAGTCTCTCCAACATACCTCAGTTAACATAGTTATGAACATACCCATTTTTTTAAATAGTAAAAAAAAAGTATCTTTTAACTAAACTCGGTATATATAATCTACATAATAAGAAGATCTATGAAAAAATCATCAAAAAATTCAACCCGAAAGTGGATGAGATGATCAAAAAAATTTGAACGGCTGGAAAATGCTCATATACGTCTACTTTTCATTTCACTCATTTTCGGGTTGGATTTTTTTATGATTATATTTTTAATATTTAAAAAAATGGGTATATTGCTAAGAGGTATGTTAGAGAACCTGATATATATATATATATATATATATATATATATATATATATATATATATATATATATATATATATAGTCATATTGTCTTTCTACACATATTTTTTCATTTCAATCTTTATCTTGAAGTAAATTTAAAGCATTGGTGGTATTAAAAGGAGGAAGATTTTCAGGTTCAAACTGGGAGAATGTTAAGGTACGATAATAGTAATGAATATACATTACTGACTTATATCTTAAATCCTAATATAACTATTATCTTTAACATATCATTCTATAGAGCCCTCTACAATCGGAGAATGTCAAATGTAGGTTTTAGATATTGAAGATCATGAGAGATCTATTGGAGGATCCGTCTCAGTCAACTAAACTAAAGGTTATAAATATTTATTATATAATATTTTATTTCCTTGCTAATTACTTTTGTAAGGAAAAATTGAATACAACTTATGTTATTTGATTTGTTAGATGCATGAGTTGGCTGAAAAAGCAACCTATGAAAATCATGAGATAGAAGAAGTTCAGCATATGTTCATCGATTTCATTTCGGATTATTTTTAGTGAGCTACAGTTGTGGACAATTTTGGCATATCTTTTCAGGTACTTTTTTTTCTTCAATCCAATTAATTACTTTGTGCCGACGTTAATAATATTTAATATAGAGAATGAACAATATATATGAAAATATAATAAAAATCATAATTTATATTATCAAAACACTATAAAATATGATGTCAAGAATAATGTTGTTGTTAGTGAATGGAAGGGGTGAGATTTATATTATTGTTGTTGATGATGATGTTGAATGCCTGGGGTGGGCTTTATATTGTTAATGGTGAATGCCCGAGGTGAGATTTATTTTGTTAATGGTGAATGTCAGGGTTGGGATTTATATTATTATTGTTGGTTAAACATGTCATGCTTAATTTTATATTATTAAAAATATAAAGAAAACTCTGCCAAAATTTTCATTAAACCTTCCTGATTTATCTATATCCTGCTTTAAAAAAGAATGAAGTAAAAATTAACTTTGAGATTATGCAAATATTTTGTGATGCTCGTGGTGGCCTTTATATTGTTGTTGATTGTGGATCCCCAAGGTGGTATTTATATTATTATTATTGATAATTAATGTACATGGTGGTATTTGTATTATTATTGTTGATAGCGCATGCCCACGGTGGGATTTATACTGTTGTTGATGATGATGATGTTGAATGCCCAAAGTAGGCTTTATATTGTTCTGGTTTGTTAAACATGTCATGTTTATTTTAATATTATTAAATAAACAGAGGAAATTCTACTAAAATTTCCATAAAATATTCTCCACTTATCTCTTCCATGCGTTAATAAAGAATAAAGTAAAAATTAAATTTGAGATTATGCAAATATTTAATTGTGATGTCCATTTGGGCCTTTATATTATTGTTGGTTGTGAATGCACAGGGTGGTATTTATTTTATTATTATTGATAATGAATGCGCAGAGTGATATTTATGTTGTTATTATTGATAGTGAATGCCTGGGGTGGAATTTATATTGTTGTTATTGATGATGCTAAATGCGTGGGTTGGGCTTTATATTATTGTTAATGGTAAATGCCCATATTGGGCTTTATATAGGTGTTGATTAAAAATGTCATATTATTTTGGACTATTAAAAGACAAAGGGAACTCTGCTAAAATTTTCATGATACTTTCCCCATTTATCTCTCTCATGCCTTAATGAAGAATGAAGTAAAAATTAACTTTAAAATTATGAAAATGTTTATTTTTGTATCCTCGATATTATATTAGAATATCATTATTATTTGAGTTATAATATTTATATGGTTAATACATTTTAGTTATTAACTACTATGTGTAACCTGCTTTTGTTCAGATATCGATCCCGTTGTTGCCTAGGTTTAGGGACAACAACATTATCAACTATTACAGTGGGTGGTGTCCACCCTCTTTCATAAAGCAACCAGACACGTTTATCAATTAATTTTAATGTAGACCTCATCCTAGCTTTCCAGTAAGCATAATTCGAACCATAAAAAATGGGCATTCGATTAGACAGATTATCCATTAAATTCGAGATTTTTAAAGATCAACAACTTTTCAAAAGAAAATTGATATAAAAAAATTGCGACAAAAGGATCACACGAAAATTTACTATAATAGGCTCTAATACCAATTTGAGAGAATTTGTATCTAAAAAGAAATCTCGAAAAAATCTGGATCAGACAATATTTTAGTGTTACCCGCTCCGATACCAATTTGAGAGTGTGCACGAACTAATGGATCAATTCATTTAATTAAATGCCCCAACACACAAATCCAAATTTTAACCTTTAACTAATTATGGTGTGGATGCGAGTTATGTCCAAATTTCAATTTTCAATTATCAAGCCCAATATGCAAAAGACACAATCAAGATGAGGAAAAATTCCTTTGCAGAGCAAAACCTTTTATTAAGCAATATTGAGAGTTTTGAATACAATAGACTCACAAACACTTAGCTACACTAAGTTAGACGCGCAAAGTCTTCAAAACACCGACAGATACTACTCAGCTCTAGAGTCGTTCACAAGTAGTGGTCTACTATCGGTCTCCACCGATTCATCCTTCTTCCTTCATCTCTAGCAGTGAAACCTTATTTCACAAAGTTAGCTGTAGAGAAAAGTCTCTACACGATTGTATCATAAGAAACCTTCTTGATGTTGGTAAAAGTCATCTTGAATATATCCCCGGGGTAAGGATTATGATATGAGGTGTTTGATCACAAAAAGAGAACTCAAAAGGTGTTTTTCATTATTAAAAAGAGTTCTTAAGATATTTGATCCCATTCAGCCATTTTACAAGAAGGGAAGATAAAAAGGATCAACATAAAAGATATAGTGAAGATAATCTTTAAAAAAAATCGGTGTCCATCGTTCGAATGAAAGGGAGGGTCGTTCTAATGGTACTTACATCTCATTCGAATGATACTTCCGACGAAACCTACTAACGAGATTACAGCGAAACCAAAAAAAAAGGATCTCGTTTGAAAATTCGTTAAACTCATTCGAACGATACTTCGAACGAGATGTCGGTATGGCCCAAAATAAATCTCGTTCGAACGAGGCAGGGCTTCGTTCAAACGAAATTTCAAAAAAAAATTATACAAATTTTGAGTTCCTTTATATAAAGAATTACCTCATTATTGATGTAAAAAAATTAGATTATCTCTAATTAATCAATCGCAGATAAAATAAATAAAACAAAAGATTTTCAAAGTGGTTCGGCCTTATAAGAATGGCCTACATCCACTGTTTTTTTATTGCTGTTTGACTGGAATTCTCGATAAGTGGTTTACCAAGAGATCCAGAGTCCCCCTCCAATGAGGAGGTTACAATGTATTTATAGCCTTGAGGCTGTACTGTGAAAGTACAATGCGTTGTTATCTAGTAGACATATACATCTGTACGATAATAATGAGCATTTAATGCGCAGTCGTCTTTTTCATTCTCTCGATTTGGATGATTTGTACATTGAGTTGCTCGGACCGCCTGAGTTGCTCGGTACTCTTGAGTTGCTCGGATCCTTAAGTTCCTTGGGGCACCTAAGCTACTCGGTATGATTGAGTTGCTCGGGGCACTTGAGTAGCTCGGTGACAGTATGTTGTTCATTGAAAGTGTTTGTTATTGCCACATAGGTTGACACGTGTCTTCAAGTGAATGGTCCACATCAGCAGACTAAATTTGGTATCAACAGAAGTCCCCAATGTTTCACATTTTGGGGTTAAAGAAAAGTGTGGAATATTCTGTTCGAAAACTGCTCAAATTATTGGGTCTTATGGTTTTTAGGAGAATGTTCGTTGCATATAACTCCTTTTTGAGTAGGACTCCAAAATATTTTAAATTTTCATGACCGCTTTGATATTTGTGCCCCTTTTGTTCTTTTAGCCGCCGTAGATGCAAACGTCCTCCTTTGTAATCATTGCCTTTCTCTATTCCCGAGGTAAAGTATTTAAGCGCGGCAGAAATCCTATCGTCTTTCATTTTTCAAATCTGTATCTTTGAACTCTTCATTTTCTTTCTATCTTGTGCCTCGTTCTTTCCATCGTTCGTTGTCAACTGATCTCTCTTTTTCTGTAAGATTTTCTTCCTTCTCCTTTATTTACTTTGTTTATCATGGTTAGCCTTGTTGAATCGATTGACAAATTTCGGTCTGAATTTTCAATCCCTTCATGGGTTATTTCGGAAGAACTTTCTAAACCTTCTGATTATTTTTCTTTGCCTGAGGGACATTGGTTCCCCAGTCTTTTTGTAGCCGAATGTGGCTTTTCTTTCCCGCCAAATCCCCTGTGTTTGGAGTTTTGCCAATATTTTGATGTTGTACCTGCAAGAGTAGCTCCAAATACATGGAGGATAGTTAATGGCGTACATAGGTTGAATCAACTTCATGGAACCCGTTTAGGGATTCCAGAGATTATGTATTGCTACAGATGGGTTATCAGGGATAGTACTTTCTATTTAAAAACTAGGTTTTTGAATAGAGCGTTAGTTGTCAACCTTCCTGATGCCAATAGGGATTACTTTGATCATGGGGTGGTGATGAAAAATTGGCAACACCCTCCATTAAATGGAGATGACGTATACCAAGGTCCCAGATGTCCACCTTATGGCAATGGGATAGGTTGTTTTTATTTTTGAAATCTTGTTCTCTTTGTGTTTGATACATCTCTGATATTTGATTTTTACTTATTATAGTTGACAGTAAAAAGAAACCTCCAAAGGAAACGGATGTTAATATAAATCATTTAAAACTTATTTGGAGTTTGCACCAATCTGTTGCTGAGGAGCATATTAGATCTGCTTCTTACTTGTTGCAGTACAAAAGTTATACTTCATCTTTCACTACTCGTCCTCGTCCAGTGGTATTTAATCTTGATCAAGTACCAGCCTCTGAGACTAGTGTGGAAGGTTCTTCCTCTGAGTCGAGTATTCCTATCAGTGATCTAAAGAAGAAGAGAAGAGCTCCTTCCTTTTTTGATAAATCTGCCTCTGCTACTGTGGAGGCAAAGTAAAGTAAAAAAGATGTCTCAGAATAAGGGACAAAAACCACTGATCTACCCCCTCCTGCTGCTGCCAAGAAGGCTAGCGAGAAGCCCTGTGGCTCCGAGCAAGACTGTCGCTATCTCTCCTCCGAATGAGGCTATTGTCATATCACCAATAAAGACAACGTCTTTAGTTGAAAATGTTCCTACTCCTCTAAGGAGGTTAAAGAAAAGATCTTCTGATAGACATGCTGAACCTATCTCTCAACCTTTAAATGTTGAAGGTAGTGTTCCAACTTTTGTTCCTCCGAGCTCTGCTATGGGCTTGGTAAAATCATGGACTATCCCAGAAGTTAAAGGCATTAAAGATACTCTTTCTCATGAGAGAATCACTACCCTGGTTGCTCAACACATTGCCTCAGTAAGTATCTTTAGCTCGACCCCTTTATTTTTTAATACTATGTTCGTGTATTGACTTTAAGTGATTTCTTTTTTCAGTTGGTGACGTGTTTCAACATCATTTTGAAGAAGGATGAAGTTATCAAGGCTTCAAGCTCCTCGGGAGGAGTAGAGGAAGCTGTTGTTGGGCTGACCCAATCTTTAAAAGACTCTCGTCAAAAGTACGAGGAAGATAAAGTTGCTTGGGAGAAGCAACGCAAGTCCATTGAGCTGAACAGAAATCAAGTTGTGAATGCCTCCAAGGAATTAGAGAAGAAGTTAAAGGAGTTTGAAAAGAGAAACAAGGATTTTGAACAGAGCAACAAGGAGCTTGAGTCTAAGCTCAAGTCTGCTGAAGAGGAAGTTGTTAAACTTCAAGATATCGAGTGACAAAAAATGGAGGTGGAAGAGAAATTGAAGGCTACCGAGGATCTCCTTAGGGAAAGGACTTCCTCGGAGTAGTCAAAAAGGAGAAATTCAGTTAAAAAATCATTCAGTGTTAGTTGGGACAAAGGCTGGAACAAGGGCCTGGCTGCCATGCCTTATCAAATGGAGTATGCCAGCCTCAAATATTTTAGGGATGGATGGGTTGCAGCCTTGTAAGAGCTGAAAGTTGCTGAGAATTCTGAGTTATTTCAGCAGCACGCTCATGGCCCTCCTCCCTCTTCTGGAGAAGAAGAAGAAGATGATGAATCTGCTTCAGATGAATCTTCTATGATGATTGGAGATCAGGTCCCCGCTATTCCTGTTGTTCAACCTTGCTCCGAGCAACTCCAACCAACCAGCACTTCTGCTGAGAAGCTACCCTTGTCCTCCGAGCAACCAGTATCTTCCTCCAAACCTTCTGAGGAAGTCATAGGAAATAAGGAGAAGGTGTAAAGTTATTTAGCATTTTTATTTTGTTGCTTTCTTGAATGTAACCTTGGACTATGTATCTTTTCTTATGATGAATAAAAATTCGAACTTTGGTTGTTCGTCTTGACTTTATCTTTTACTTGTTCTGTCTGCATCATTATTGATTCTTTTTATTTCTTCTCATTGTTAGTTTATGGCTAGGATGGAGCTCTTATCAGCTCATTACACAGAATTGATGAAGAAATGCAATGATTATTTTAAAGCTGGTCATGCAGATCTTATTGAGGCTCAAATCATCGATATCCTTGGTTCAGATGCTTCTGAACGAGCGGTTGAAGTTATCAATACTTAAATTGCTTTCTCAATCGTGTTGTTGCCAATAACGTGACCTACTACGAGATGATTGAAGATCTCCAAGGAACTATCGAGGAACTTCAACAGCAATATAAAGAATCTTCTACCCTTTTGCACCAAGGATACGAGAAAAAATATCAACAATTGAGTGCTGACAAAGGGTATGACAAATTTATCTCTGCTTATAAGAAGAAAGATAGTGTTCTAAAGCTTGAAGTTGAAGAGCACAGGCATATCGTCAAGTTGTTGGAGCAGGAGAACATTGCTTTTCAAGAAGAGATAAAATAACTCAAATCTTCTGCATCTTCTTCGGGAGCCTTGGTCCCTGTTAATGATGAAGGTTTTTCTTTCTTAGAGGTAGAAAATGCCAACTTACGAGATGAGTTAGAAACTTTGAAAAGAGTTGGACCCTCCACATCTACTCGTGGACGAGCAATATCTTCTTCTCGTGGACGAGCAAGGGTTGGTCGGGTTTCTATTGAAGAAGCGAGAACTCAATCGGATTTGGAGAATCAGACATTTTAGTTGATGGCGAAAAATCAAGCTTTGGCAGAAATGTCCAAGAAAATTCTGAATTTTACTGACCAACTCTCTTCCCTGAGTTCTGCTTTAGAAAATAAGGAAATTCTGGCGAAGAGTCTCCACGAGCAGCTGGAGCGATTAACTTATCAGTTCCATAAACAACCTAGAGAGTTTTGGATGGCTAGGTATAATGAAGCCCTTTACCATCTTGATGCTCGGATCCATCAGTCAAATAACGAGGGGTACAAGCAAGGGTGGTTGAATGCACTGTGTGTGCTAAAATTGGAGCAAGGCCACTACTTATGGGATTATTATGACCCTAGAGTGCTCAATTTGACCGTGCCTCCTTTTAAGCTTGACATCAGTTAGATTCCTGCTCGGGCAATTCCTCAATGCTTGATCTCCACGTATCTCGGCGATTACAGTCTTCATGCAAACTTTGAGATATCTCGCTCAGAGCACTTGCTTGATCGGCCCTCTGTGATGAATGTTCGAATGATGCGATATCAAAATTTTATAAATTCCCCTTATGCATTAGATGACCCTCCTGCTGGGGTAGAACCTGTTTCAAAGGCAGAAGGGAAAAAACCAATAGAATAGGGTTTTTTCTGTAATGAAGTATATTTTTCACATCATATGTAATTCTACTTGATTTGAATGAAGAAATTTTTAGTCTTTTGCCATTTTATTTTCTTCTAAATAATTTGTAGAATGTCCTTGTTTGTTTGTTTGTGAATATATGTACATTCTGTTTTGTTTTTGGATCATGGAACTTGTCTTATTTATTGTTTGATTGTAGTGACTTGTCACTTTTTGGGGCTAAGCAATTGAATTGTTTGCATCCCATGTACCTGCTTAGTTTGGTACTAACCAATCGGAGTTGATTATAATTGATTTTCCGACCAACCGGAGTTGGTGGTAATTAGTTCTCGACCAACCGGAGTTGGTGGTAATTAGTTCTCGACCAATCGGAGTTGGTGGTAATTGATTTGCCGACCAACCGGAGTTGGTGGTCATTAGTTCTCGACCAACCGGAGTTGATGGTAATTGATTCCCCGACCAACCGGAGTTGGTGGTAATTGATGTGTAGTGTGTAGCATTAATATTCCAAAAAAAATTCAACAAATAGAGAAACTAGGTGAAACATCACTTTATTCATACTGAAGAAATTGTATTACATAGGAATTTCAATTACTGATAATATTTGCGCATATGCTCTGCATTCCATGCATTCTTGAATTCTACTCCTTCCAAGGTTTCAATCCTGTATGTCCCTGGACGAACAACTTTTGTTACTCTGTAGGGTCCATGCCAGTTGGCTTCCAGTTTGTTATTCTTTTGGATCACTTTTTTCAGCACATAATCCCCTTCCTTCAAATCACACTTCTTCACTCTTTTGTTATAGAACAAAGTTGTTTGTTGTTGATACGCTGTATTCCTGATTGTTGCTTCTTCCCTAACTTCTTCGAGCATATCCAGGTCTAATCTTCTCATTAAATCACTGACAGGAAAATTGAAATTAAGCACCCTATGCGTGGGTAAACCCAATTCAGTAGGTATGACAGCCTCACTTCCAAACGCCATCATGTATGGAGACTCTCCAGTTGCTATTCGTGGTGTGGTACAATAAGCCCACAGCACAGAATGTAGCTCGTTAATCCAATTTTCTTTTGCATCATCTAGCCGTTTCTTCAAACCATTCAGCAGCGTTTTGTTTGTCACCTCAGTTTGCCCATTGCTTTGGGGATGGCATGGTGCAGAATGGATCTTCAGTACATTGGATTGATGATAATACGCAGCAAACTCCTCGTTATCAAATTGGGTTCCATGGTCAGTAATGAATGCATGTGGCAGACCATATCTGCAGATAATATTCTTCCAAATAAATTGATAGACTTTGTCGTATGTCATATCAATGAGAGGCTCAGCTTCCACCCATTTGGTAAAGTAATCCACAACAACCACTAGGTATTTAAATCTTCCCCTGGTCGTTGGAAGTGGCCCGACCAAGTCTATTCCCCACATGGCGAATGGCCAAGGAGACGTGATGGGTGTTAACAATGCTTGGGGAGTTCTTCGGATAAAAGAGAAACGTTGACATTTATCACACTTCTTAGCATAAGCTACACAATCAGCTCTCATCGTTTGCCAGTAATACCTCTACGTTGTTATTCTTTGCAAAAGCGTCTGACCTACCACATGGGCTCCACACGACCCTTCATGAACTTCTTCGATCAAATCTTTCGCTTCGTAGGGGTTAACACATCTTTGTAGCCCTGCTATACTTCCTCGTCTATATAAAATGCCATTGGTGAATACATAACGAGCAGCTTTAAACTTTAGTTTCTTGGCTGTGAGTTTATCAGTTGGTAAATCCCCCTCTTCAATATAGGCCCTGATGGGATCCATCCAAGATGGTCCCAAGTCGAGGGCAATGAATTTCATCATCAAATCTTAGTCTATACTCCGACCATCCAGTATTTCTATTGGGATTGTTCTTTGTATCTCGGTGCGTGTGGCTGAGGCTAACTAAGCTAAGGCGTCTGCTCTTGCATTCTCCAATCTTGGTATTCTAATCAACTGTACTGCAGTAAAACTCGATACAACCTCCATTTCTTTTGCATGATACTTGATCATTAATTCTCCTTTTATCGCATATACCCCCTGTTGATGTAAAAAATTAGATCGCTCTAATTATTCAATCACAGATAAATAAAATGAGACAAGGATTTTTAAAGTGGTTCAGCCTTATAAGAATGGCCTACGTCCACTGTTATGTTATTGCTAAGTGTCTGGGAATTCTCGATTACAAGTGCTCTCAAGAAATTCCGGTCCCTTTGAATGAGGGTGATACCATGTATTTATAGCCCTTAGGCTGTACATTTGAAAGGGTAATACATTAAATGATATGCATATGAAAGGATGATACATCTAATGCCCTTTAAGCGTGTGCGTCAATGATAAGCATTCAATGAATAGTTGAACTGTTGATTATCTGGCAATCAATGTTGTGGCCGAGATGCAGCTCGGACCGTCTTAGTTGCTCGTCGTTCAAGAGTTCCTCAGAGAAGTCTGAGTTCTTCGGAGAAGTCTGTTTCTCGGAGCGTATGAGCTGGTCGGGGGAATAAACCTCCTCGTTGCTATTGAGCCACGTAGATCAACACGTGTCTTCTCCTAATTCGTCCATATCAGCATATTAATTTTGGTATCAACATAAGCCCCCAATGTTTCATGTTTCGAACATTGAGGAATATGGAACATTCTTTCTCGGTATATGGCAATATTAAATGACCTTCCTGATTTTTAGGAGTATTTTCTTCGTATTTGAATTTCCTTCCCAATTCACAGAATCCGCCTTTTTTTATAAGCGCTTCGATCTTCGTGCAATTTTTGTCCTTTTAGTCGCCGGTAGCGTAATAGTTTCCTTTTTGTAATCATTTCTTTCGCCGTTTCCCAAGGCAAAGTACTTAAACTTCTTAGGCAATCATACCGTCTTCTACCTTTTCCAATTTTCTGCTTTCGAGTCTTCCATAGCCTTTCTTTCTCTTGTGCGTTCATCCTTGTTTTCGTTCGTTGTCAACAGATCTCTTTTTTTTCCCTGTAAGCTCTTCTTCCTTCTTCTTTTATTCATCATGGTTTATATTATTGAATCTCTTGAGAAATTCCGTTCTGATTTCTCTATTCCTTCTTGGGTAACTTTGGAGGATCTTTTTGAGCCTTCAAATTACTTTCGTTTGGCTGAGGGACATTGGTTCCCCAGCCTTTTTATTGCTGAATGTGGATTCTCCTTTCCACCAAATCCTCTATGTTTAGAGTTCTGTCAACATTTTGATGTTGTTCCTGCAAAAATAGCCCCCAATACATGGAGAATAGTTAATGGGGTGCATAGGTTAAATCAAACTCATGGAACTCATATAGGAATTCCTGAGATTATGTACTGTTATAGATGGGCTATTCTAGATAATGTTTATTATTTAAAAACTAGATTTTTGAATAGGGCTCTAGTAGTCAATCTCCCTGACGCTAACAGGGATTATTTTGAACATGGAGTAGTTATAAAAAATTGGCAACATGCTCCTTTGGTTGGAGATGAAGTGTATGAAGATCCCAAATGCCCTCCATATGGCAATGGGATAGGTTATTTTCATTTTATTTCATTTATGAAATTATGGTTTCATTATGTTTGATAAAATGTATGACTGATATTTCACTATGTATTTGTTTGCAGTTGACAACAAGAGAAAAACTCCAAAAGAAACAGAAGTTAATATCAAGCATTTAAAACATATCTAGAGTTTGCATCAGAAGGTTGCAGACGAGCACGTCAGGTCTGCTTCATACTTGCTGCAGTACAGGAGCTATACATCCTCCTTTACTGCTCGTCCTGTGGTTAGCATTAGTGAACCATTGCCAGCTTCTGAAGATTCTTCACCAGACTCTCACATTCCTTTAAGTCAGAAGATGGGCAAGAGAAGAGTTCCTGCTCTCTTTGAAGAAACCTCCTCTGCTGGAGATGGAAAGAGAAATAAAGATGATGTCCCAAAGGGGACAAAGAAAGTGGATGCTTCCCCTTCTGCTGCTCCTCAGAAGGCCGCCGAGAAGCCCCCAGTGGCTCCTGTGCAGAATGATGCGCCTGTGGAAGTAATCACCATATCTCCAACCAAAAGTTCTTCTTTGGTTGAGGTTGTTGAGAAGATATCTAGGAGACTGAAGAAATCCTCCTCGGTTAGTTTTTCTGAAGCCATTCCTCAGCTCCAAGCTAGTGGAGCTGGTGTTCCAACCATTATTCCCCCGAGCTCTGCAATGAGCTCGGTAAAGACTTGGACTATTCCTGAAGTCCAAGGAATCGAGGAGAACATGTCTAGGGATTACTGACATCCCTATCTACTCATCACATTGCTTCAGTAAGTTTCTTCTTATCTTGAATTCTTCTTTCCTTCTATCAATATATGTATCTCGGCACTAACTTATCACTACCTTCTTTTTCAGCTGGTGAGCTGCTTTAACACCATAGTGAAGAAAGATGAAGCACTCAAGGCTTCTAGCTCCTCGTCTGGAGTGGAGGATGCTTTTCAGGGCTTGGCCCAATCTTTGAAGGAGTCTCGTCAAAAATATGACGAGGATAAAGGTGAATGGGAGAAGAAGTTGGCTGCGTCTGAGGCAGAGAAGGTGCAGTTGGGAAATAAAGTGAAAGACTTGGAGAGAGAGAGTAAGAAATACGCCGAGAAGCTCATTACCTTCGGGGAGCTTGAAAATAAGCTAAAATCAGCTGAGGAAGAGCTGACCCTTCTGCGAGAAGTAAATCGCCAGAAGGAGGAGGTGGAGGCCAAGTTGAAAACTACCGAGGATCTTCTATCCGAGAAGCTCTCCTCGGAAAAAATGAAGAGAAAAGTAGCTGTAAAGAAATCCTTTCGAACTGGTTGGGACAAAGGATGGGATAAGGGGGTAGCAGCAATGATGACCCATGTGCAGTACGGGAGTTTGAAATACTTCCGAGATGGTTGGGTTGCTGCCTTACAAGAATTGAAGGTGAGCGAGGACTCTGAGCTATTTCAACAACATCTCCCTGGTCCTCCTCCAGCTATTGAAGACGAGGATGAAGACGAAGCTGCATCCGAGGAGTCCTCAATGACAGTGGGTGATCAAATCCTTGCTCCTCAACCCAATCAGATAACCAATGAGGAGACTTCTTCTTTGCCTGCTCCTCCTGAACAAGTCCCAACTTCTGCCAATCAAATTATTGTTCCCACCGAACAACCAAGCTCCTCGTCCCAGCCTCCCGAGAAAGTCTTGGGAGATAAGGAAAAGGTGTGAAGTTGTTCGGTATTCTCTTTCTTTTACTTGTACTTTGTATTTCGAACGATGTACTCTCTTTGATGATATAATAAAATCACCTATTTTTGTTCCTCTACATTGTTGATGTTATGTCTGCTTCTTTTATTAACTCTTGACTTCTCTTCTTTTTTATGGTTACTTTTTCCTTCTCTGCTAGTTTCTGGCCAGGATGGATATGCTATCTGATAATGACACAAAGCTGATGCAGCAATGCCATGAATATTATAAGGCTGGTCACACAGAACTAAGGGCATCAGAAGTTGCAGACATCCTCGGCCATGATGCTTCAGAGCAAGCAGTTGAGGCTTACCAGTACTTGAAGGGTTTACTTGACCGTGCTGTAGCTAACAACGTGGCTTACTATGAAATGATTGAAGATCTGCAAGGTACTCTTGATGAACTTCAGCAGCAATATAAAGAATCAACTTCTCTGTTACATGAGGGGTATGGGAAGAGGTATCAACAAATTTCTGCCGAGAAGGGCTACGACAAACTCCTGGCTGGTTACGATGTCAGAGAGAGAACCCTAAGGGGTGAAGTTGAAGCCTGTAGACAGATTGCCGAGCTGCTAGAGCAAGAGAATAATAATTTGCAGAAAAATCTAGCCCAGTATAAGTCTGTAGCTTCTTCTTCAACAGCCGTAATCCCAGTGACTGACGAGGGATTTTCCTTTCTGGAGGTTGAGAATGCCAAATTAAGGCAAGAGTTGGATACCTTGAGAAGGTCGGGTACTTCCACTGCTACTCGGGGACGAGGAAGAGGTTCTCGTGGACGAGGAAGAGTTGCTCAGGATGTTGCCGAGGAACAAAGCACTCCACCTACTCGGGGTCGAGCAAGAACTATTCGTCGTTCTGTTGAAGAAGCTCATACTCAATCAATATTGGAAACACAAGCGTTCCAATTGAATGCAAAAGATCGGGCTTTATCTGAGCTGTCCAAGAAAGTTAGAGATTTGGAACTGTAAATCTCTACAAAAGAATCAGAGTTGGAGACTAATAAACTTTTCATCCAGAGTCTTCTTGAGAAGCCTGAGCGGTTAACATTCCAATTTCATAAATAGCCCAGGGAGTTTTGGATGGATGGATACAACGAGGCACTATTCCATTTAGATGCTCGTATCCAGAATGCCAATAATGAGGGCTACAAACAAGGCTGGTTGAATGCCTTATGTGTGTTGAAACTCGAGCAGGGACACTATTTATGGGACTACTATGAGCCTGGATTGCTTGACTTGCCTGTGCCTCCATTTAATTTGGACATGGAGTGGATCCCTGCTCGTGCCATTCCTCGGATCTTACTTGCTAAATATCTTGGTGACTACAGTTTGCATTCCCAATTTGAAGTATCTCGTCCTGATCATCTTCTAGATCGACCTTCTGTGATGAACGTTAGGATGCTGAAGGACTTGAACTTCATTAACTCTCCTCAGACTTTAAATGATCCGCCTGCTGGCGAGGAACCTATTTCAAAAGCTGAGGGGAAAAGACCAATAGAGTAGGAATCTCAATGTAATAGTTAGTATACATTTTCATATAAATGTAATAAACTTGTGTAATTTATTTTGAATTTAATGTAAGACTTTCATTTTTGTTTGCAAATTTGTATTGCTATTCTTTTGTACTTGTCAAACACTTTATATTTGTGCTTTCATAAAAATATTATGTGGTTCATCGACCAACTTAGTAATAAAAAGTTACAAGTATTAGTAATGTTGTTCGATCACTTAATAATAAAGTAATGAGTATAAAAATGTTTAAAAAAATTTCAACCAATCAAGGTTGTTAAATTGTGCTCGTCGACCAGTTATAGTTAGTGAGAGTTTTTATCCCCGACTAACCATACTTGGTAAATTTTTTTCATAAAATATGTCCGACCAACCAAGGCCGATAAATTATCCTCGTCGACCAACTACAGTTAGTGGGTTTTGATCCCCGACCAACCATACTTGGTTCAGTTTGGAATTTTTGTATTTTCTGGAATAGTTTTACCTTCCGACCAACATAAGTTGGCATATTTTAGGAATGTCGACGTTGTTCTCGCTCTTTTACCAACCAAAGTTGGTCTGATTTCGAACTATCATGTCCACTAGTTCTTTTACCAACTGGAGTTGGTCACGCTAGTGTATACCTCCACTAGTTCTTTTACCAACCGGAGTTGGTCACGCTAGTGTATGCCTCCTAACCAAAGGAGTATAGTTTGTTCTCGCTCTTTTACCAACCGGAGTTGGTCATGGGTTTGAACTATCAGTGTCCACTAGTTATTTTACCAACCGGAGTTGATCACACTAGTGTACGCCTCCTAACCAAATGAGTATAGTTTGTTCTCGCCCTTTTACCAACCGGAGTTGGTCGTGGGTTTGAACTATCAGTGTCCACTAGTTATTTTACCAACCGGAGTTGGTCACGCTAGTGTAGGCCTCCTAACCAAAGGAGTATAGTTTGTTCTCGCCCTTTTACCAACCGGAGTTGGTCGTGGGTTTGAACTATCGTCTTCTTTTTGCTGTCGAGCAGCGTAGTGTACAACACTAGTATTCCCCGAAAAACTTTCAAACAAAGGAGAGAAAAATGGTGAAACATCATCGTTTTATTCATATTGATGGAACTGCTTTACATTTTACATCACTGATAATACTTGCGTAGGTGTTCAGCAATCTTGAATTCCTCTCCTTCTAGAGTTGCTATTCGGTAAGTTCCTGGTCAAACAACTTCTGTAACTCGGTAAGGTCCATGCCAGTTTGCTTCCAATTTATTTTGCTTCTGAATGACCTTCTTTAGCAAGTAATCTCCTTCTTTTAAATCGCATGTCTTCACCCTCTTGTTGTAGAACAGAGTTGTTCGTTGTTGATAAGCAGCATTCCTAATGGCTGCCTCTTCTCTAACCTCCTCGAGCATATCCAAATCTAATCTTCTCATCAGGTCACTGACTGGGGAATTGAAATTCAGCACTCTGTGTGTTGGAAGACCCAACTCGGCAGGTATTACAGCCTCACTTCCAAACGCTAGCATATATGGTGATTCTCCAATTGTTTCTCGGTGAGTTGTTCGGTAAGCCCACAATACTGACTGTAGCTCATTAATCCAATTAGCTTTAGCCTCACTTAGCCTCTTCTTCAAACCATTTAATAATGTTCTGTTCGTCACTTCAGTCTGTCCATTGCTTTGAGGATGGCCTGGTGCTGAATGAGTCTTCAAAATGTTTGATTGTCGACAATAGGCAGCAAATTCCTCGTTATCGAATTGTGTTCCATGGTCTGTGATGAAGGCATGAGGGAGACCATATCGACAGATGATGTTCTTCCAAATGAACTGGTACACCTTCTCGTACGTCATATCAATAAGGGGTTCAGCTTCTACCCACTTAGTAAAATAATCCACTGCGACGAAGAGGTATTTGAATCTTCCTCGGGTGGTCGGCAGTGGTCCGACCAAATCAATTCCCCACATGGAAAATGGCCAAGAGGAAGTTATGGGTGTCAAAAATGCTTGTGGAGTTCGTCGGATGGAGGAAAAACATTGGCACTTGTCACATCTCTTAGCATAGGCTATACAATCAGCCCTCATCGTCGGCCAGTAGTATCCTTGCGTCATCACCCTTTGCAAAAGTGTCTGACCTGCTACATGGGCTCCACAGGACACTTCATGAATCTCTCCAATTAATTCTTTCACCTCGGAGGGATGTACACATCTCTGCAAACCTGCCATAATTCCTCGTCTATACAAAACACCATTAATTAGTACATACCGAGCAGCTTTATACTTCAATTTCTTGGCAGCGAGATTATCCTCTGGCAGTTCTCCATCCTCAATGTATACCCTGATGGGATCCATCCAGGATGGTCCTAAATCAAGGGTAATAATATTCATCGTCGGGTCTTCATCTATGCTCCGACTTTCTAATACTTCAATTGGTATCGTTCTTCGCAGCTCGGTACGAGTAGCTGATGCTAGTCGGGCCAGTGCGTCTGCTCGTGCATTCTCCATTCTTGGTATTCTAATCAACTGAATTGCATCAAATTCTATCAATAACTTCATCACCTTTGCATGATACTTGACCATTAATTCTCCTTTAACTGCATATGTTCCCATCATCTGATTCACAATCAATTGAGAATCACTGAATACCGTCACTTGTTGCGCTTCCATAATCTTTGCTAAATTAAGACCTGCTATCATGGCCTCATACTCAGCCTCATTATTGGAGGCTTTGAATTGGAATCGCAAGGCATATTCCATGTCAATCTCGTCAGGGGTGTTCAAAACAATCCCTGCCCCACAACCTGCTGTGCAAGATGAGCCATCTACATATAATCTCCATATGGGTAACCCGTCTTCAAATTTCTTATCTGATAGAGTTCCTCGGTGAAATATTTGCTGCCTCCTTTCATCCTCCCCTGGTACTTTTCGCTCCTCGTCGACCATCTCTTCTCGCTCTTTTACCAACCGGAGATGGTCTGAGTTCGAAGTTGATGATCCTTCTACATCCACAAGTTCTTTTACCAACCGGGGTTGGTCTGAGCTTATGTCTGTTGATTTTTTAACATCCACTCATCCTTTTACCAACCGGAGTTGGTCTGGGCTCGTGTTTGTTGATCCTGTAACATCCACAGGTTGATCAGCGAGCAACTTTTGCTCCTCGGGGGTATCAGGATAAGTAAATTCTGCTATAAAATCTACTACGGCCTGCCCTTTTAGTGATGATCTGGGTTCATATACAATATCATATTCACCGAGCTCTATTGCCCAATACATCAGTCTCCCTGATTTTTCTGGCTTATGAAGGGCTTGTCGCAACGGCATGTCGGTATACACGACGATGGTATGGGCCTGGAAATATGGCCTCATTCTTCTACTTGCTTCAATTAATGCCAACGCCAATTTTTCTAGCTTTGGGTACCTGATCTCTGCACCTCGAAAAGCCTTACTTGTGTAATAAATTGGCTTTTGGACTCCATTCTCTACTCTGATCAATGCCGAGTTGACTGCATTCTCTGATACTTCCAGGTATAAGTATAACTTTTCTCCCATTACTGGCCTGGACAATAGTGGAGGTGCTCCCAAATATTTCTTCAAGTCTTGAAAGGCTTTGTCACATTCCTCATTCCACTCGAAAGTTTTTCGAAGTGTTTTGAAGAATGGAAG
Source organism: Sambucus nigra (assembly GCA_949130495.1). NCBI lineage: Eukaryota > Viridiplantae > Streptophyta > Magnoliopsida > Dipsacales > Adoxaceae > Sambucus > Sambucus nigra. The sequence continues at coordinate 439,986,377 of OX422219.1, forward strand.
TCATCTATCAGTTGCTCGGGATACAAATCTGTTGAGCGCTGCAACTCGTCCTGTAAGACTCTGCACCTCTTTCTTCGTCGTTGGAGATCGCAACCCTAAAAGAGCTTTGATCTTTTCTGGATTCGCCTCAATGCCTCGTTGGTTGACGATGTACCCGACAAACATTCCTTCTCGTACTCCAAATGTGCACTTCGTCGGGTTGAGCTTCATTTGGTATTTATCCAGTTGATCAAAGGTCTGAGCTAAGTCAACTAGATGATCAGCAGCTTTCTTGCTCTTTGTCAGCATATCATCGACATAGACCTCCATATTGCAACTGATTTGTTCGGCAAAAACCTTGTTCATCAGCCGCTGGTATGTCGCTCCTGCATTTTTCAAACCAAAAGGCATAACATTATAACAATAAGTTCCCCTAGGGGTAATAAAAGAAGTACTTTCCCTGTCTTCAGGTTTCATTTTGATCTGGTTGTAGCCAGAGTAAGCATCCATGAAGCTGAGCAGCTCGTGTCCCGAGGTAGCATCCACTAGTTGATCAATTCTGGGTAATGGAAAGTGATCCTTTGGGCATGCCTTGTTGAGATCGGTGAAATCAACACACATTCTCCATTTATTGTTTTTCTTTTTTACCATCACCACGTTTGCTAACCAGTCTGGATACTTCACGTCTTCAATGAATTGGGCTTTCTGGAGCTTATCGACCTCCTCTTGAATAGCTTGATTCTTCTCGGGGCTAAATACCCTTCTTCTCTACTTTACAGGCTTGATCTCCTTATTCACATTGAGCTCATGACATAAGAAATTTGGATCTATTCCTGGCATGTCTTCATGACTCCACGCAAAAGTTTTCTTTCTGTTTCTCAAGAAAGTTATCAACTCCTGTTTTATTGAAGCATCCAACGACGAACCTATCTGAGTTGTTCGTTCAGGGTATTCGTCGTCCAGAATAACATTTTCTGTAGATTCCACCACCTGTCCTTTTAGAAGTTGGGATTCATCTCTCGGATCAAGTGTTTCAATTTCTGTACCTTCATCCACCTGGTAGGTAGTAGTCTTTTTTCTTGACTCTTCAAGCTCCTCTTGCTCGGCAGATGAATAATAGCATTCCCGAGCTACTTTTTGATCACCTTTCACCACTCCCACTCCGAAATTTGGTGGGAATTTTAAACATTGATGTACTGTAGATGGGATTGCTTCGAACTTCTTCAAACCAACTCTTCCCATGATGATGTTGTAGGCTGACTGCACATTCTTATCCATCACAAAGAAGCGTATTCTCTCTGTTCGACAAGCAGGCCAAGTTCCAATGAATATATCCAACTTGATCGTCCCAAGTGGAAACACTTTCTCGCCAGCAAAACCCAGAAGAGGTCTGTGATAAGGTTCCAATTGAGATAATTTTAAATTCAAGCTGTCAAAGCATGAATAGTACATGATGTCTGCCGAACTGCCATTGTCTACCAGCACCCTTGAAATCACTACTTCTTTCATCCTCATTTTGATCACCAAAGGGTCGTCGTGAGGGTAAAGAACACCTGCCAGGTCATTTTTTGATAAGCCAATAACCAGCTTCTCTTTGTTTACCTTCCTCGGACGAACCTCCTCGGCCAAATTTATTCGCTGAATGTACGAGCAAGCTTGTGCCTCTCCGAGGTAAGCTTTTCTTTCTGCAGCAAGATCTCCTCCTCCTGCATCTCCTCCTGTAATAACATTACAATCAAATGACCCAAAACATATGGAAAATACCTCTTGTTCTGGCTGCCTTGGTTTCTTGGGAAGATTGGGGTCATCCTCGGCATCATCTTCATGGTCTCTCTTTTTTTTCTCCTCTGCTCGACGAGGAGATCTAGATCTCTCTCTAGTTCGATCATTATTTCTTCTTTCACCTCCCCGATCAACATACTTTGCTAGCTTTCCTCTTCGGATGAGTGTTTCAATCTTGTTCTGAAGAGCTATGCAATTTTTAGTCATATGGCCATGATCTTTGTGGAACTCGCAATATTTATCCCTGTTCCTCGCATCAGGGTCTGACCTCAGTTTCTTCGGCCACTTTACCTCCTCGCTATTCTTGATTTCTTCCAAGACATGATTAATACCCATTTTCAAGGGAGTATAATTATGGAATTTCTTCAGGACTTCCCATGACGACTTATTATTTCTGGAACGCTTGTCACCGCCATTGCCCTTATGCTCTTTATTTTTAGACTTGTCGACTTCCACCTTAGTGTCTTTATCGATATTCTTCTTTGCATCCATAGCCTCCTCGGTATTCATGATTTTGGTTGCTTTTTCCATCAACTCTGACATAGTTTTAGGTGGATCTTTCGCCAAAGTGTAATACAACTTATTAGGCAACAACCCACTCATCAAGGCGGTGATTGATGTCTTTTCCTCATAATCTATGACTTCCAGCTTCTCGTTATTGAAACGAGTTATGTAATCTCTAGTACTCTCACCAGATTTTTGTCTAACACTTAACAAGTGTCCTACTCGTTTTACTGGTTTTGCTCCAAAACAGAAATTACCGATGAACAACTCGGCCAATTGAAAGAAAGTTGAAATCTTACTCCGAGGAAGATTGTTGTACCATATCTGGGCAGATCCAGTAAGAGTTCCCGAGAATGCCCTACATCTCATCTCGTCGGGAACAACATAGATGTTGGCAGCAGCTTGATATTGCTCTATGTGAAGAACAGGATCTGTCTTTCCATCGTATTTGGGGGTCACCACAGGGGCTTTAAACTTTGACGGTGTAGGAAAATCCACAATGGCCTGGACAAAAGGTGTCCCTTGAACAAAAGTTCGTTGTAGGGGATTCTTCGCCTTAAACATTTCTCCCAATCTATCCTCCAACCGCTGAAGGGATCCTTTCCACGCTTCATTTCCTTCCTCGGGTCTATTGGTTCGAGCAATTGATCATTCTGAAGTAGCCTCCTGAGATCTATCTTGACGAGCAACTGGTCGTGATTGTGCTGATCCTTCTCTTAGATATGATGGTTGTCGAAAACTCCTCGACATGGTCTTAGGTGGACTCATATTCCTCCTAGGGCCTAATCGACTGAAAGGAGATGCCCTGCTCAATCTTTCCATGGCACTGGTCCTTTCTGGAGAGAGAGTAATATGTTGCTCAGTATCTGTGGCCCTTATCAATGAAGTTTACCCAGGTTGATAAGAGAAATCATTAGATTCCTCATTATGATACGTCTCTGTACGTCTGGATCGTGAAGAAGGTGCACGGGTATATCTTTGGATGTTTCGTGATCCAGGATGGGTTGGTGTACCGCCATGGAGAGTTTGGATGAGTTGCCGCATTGTCTCTTGCATGGCGGTTTGTCCTTGAGCCAGATTCATCATAATTCCAGCCAGATCTGGAGGTGCATATGGGTTTGGGGGATTTCCAGCATTTCCAGCGTTTCGATTACTGGATTTCGGATTATCTGCCATTGATGATGAATGATTCTTGGTGAAAAACAATAACAACAGTCATTTCCCACAGACGGCGCCAATCTGTTGATGTAAAAAATTAGATCGCTCTAATTATTCAATCACAGATAAATAAAATGAGACAAGGATTTTTAAAGTGGTTCAGCCTTATAAGAATGGCCTACGTCCACTGTTATGTTATTGTTAAGTGTCTGGGAATTCTCAATTACAAGTGCTCTCAAGAAATTCCGGTCTCTTTGAATGAGGGTGATACCATGTATTTATAGCCCTTAGGCTGTACATTTGAAAGGGTAATACATTAAATGATATGCATATGAAAGGATGATACATCTAATGCCCTTTAAGCGTGTGCGTCAATGATAAGCATTCAATGAATAGTTGAACTGTTGATTATCTGGCAATCAATGCTGTGGCCGAGATGCAGCTCGGACCGTCTTAGTTGCTCGTAGTTCAAGAGTTCCTCGAAGAAGTTTGAGTTCCTCAGAGAAGTCTGTTTCTCGGAGCGTATGAGCTGGTCGGGGGAATAAACCTCCTCGTTGCTATTGAGCCACGTAGATCGACACGTGTCTTCTCCTGATTCGTCCATATCAGCATATTAATTTTGGTATCAACACCCCCAGAATTTGATTTACGATTAACTGTGAATCACTAAATACAATGACTTGCTCTGCCCTCTGTAACACCCCACTTAAAATAATAACGGGTGGCCAGCCCTATACTATATTAAATCAGGAATTCCAGATGGTCCAGTCTCAACATCAACTAACGGTACTATATAATATAGGACTAACTACCCGAAATCATATAAGCGAGATGTTAAAAAAATTTAAAACTTGCAACATACAACAACCCAACGCTATATAAAACTACTACTAAATAGGAGAGATGCAGGAAAGAACTATAATAAATAAAATGCTAGAAGTAAAATGAAACAATTAAATTCAACCGAATGTACTATAGAAAGTAGACCCGAATAAGCTGTCGGATCACAGCAAATACATATAACTGAATGGAATAAATATAAACATGTAGGTAAATATCCCTTGGGTACAACCCGATATACAACATGAATCCTACCTAGAATTTTAAGGAAGTAGGAAGCGGCTACATGAAACATCCCGCAACAGTCCGCACCTGTCACGGCTCCCAAGACTCAGGATAGAAGGTCATCCGGCATCCATGCGGTAGGATACCTGTGGTAACATATATATATATACAAGGAGGAGAGAAAAGTAAACGGGTCAGAGCCCCGAATGTGTAAAATATTTAGCAAGTGCGTTAACCGTGCATAATAAATACCGGTGTACTTAATTTCATAAATAAGTGAGACCGCACTCTCGTGGAACCCCAACTCACCTCTCATCTAAAGGCGCGCACCTATTCGCGTCCTCAAATTTAGTTAAATTACCCCCATTGATTTTAGGACAACCTAACTTATCAGGCCTAGCCTATATCCACGAGAGCTACCTTCCCGTCATAATCTAAGGATCCACCCATTTCTACTCCTATAAGATTATGATTACAACAATTATGCCATAAAAGGCTTAATGAATTCCGATTAATAATCTCATGAATTATAATTATCGTAATTACTAAAACATTACCCCTATACATATACATATATATATATATACCTATATAGGCTAAAAGCGTAAGAATTAATATACTTAATAATATGCACATGGAATATTGGCAAGACTTCTCTCTAATACCAAAATTGTACTACGTTTCGTGTGTGGGGAGTCTCGCAAAGCGAAATCCAAACAAGGAACCGCCCCGTTACACTACTCCTGACAAGGTCAAGACCAGAGATCCGTGATGCCACCTATGGAATTACTTCTCTCAAATCTCGACATGGCACTGCGTTTCGTGCGTGAGGTGTCTCGCAAAGCGAAATCCAAACAAGGAACCACCTCGTTACACTACTCCTGGGCAATGTCGATCCTAGAGATCCATAATCCTCAACATACAAGTTAATACTACCATTACTACTAACTATAACTCCTAAAGAAAGAAAGAAAGAAAAGAAAAGAAAGAAAACAAATAAGATAAAATAAAAGAACCTCCAATAATATCCTTGGGATGATGTAACCGAAATAATACCTTATGTTCGATACATCAACCCCCATTAATCTAGTACACCATAATCATCTAAGATGTACTTCATAAAAGTCCATATCCTTTCATCTATAGGATATATATATAAATATATGTATATATATAGGTATTTATTTCTAACCGTATATATATATCATCATCAATCCAATAGCCAAGTGTACATACTACATATGATGTACAAGGCCCTGCACATAATATACCCGGCTATATATATCACCGATAAACTGCATCAATGCTATCATCTTCCCAGTGCCCGGCTCACGTAGCAAAAACTGGGGCCACCATGGTGGGACTAAACGACACCCATCTCGTGGTAAACTCACGCACACGACGTCCCGGGAAGCGGTCATAGCTCCAAACCGGCAATGAGACGAAACATACCCATCACGTCTCATCCCAAAATAAATATATATATATATCATATGGTAACACACGGGATGACTATGACCTGGGGAATATCCACACCCTGCTTATCTAGCCAGGATGCTCACCCACTACGCGCGCAACTTCCCAATGATAGCATGAGAGGGGTATGCTTAACCAATTAAGTATATATATCATTTACATGCATAATATATAATCCATATGATCCAATCATATGATCAAGTAATAAACCATCATATACGGTTTAAATATCCATACCATGTATGTCCACAACATAAAGATATCCATATATCTATATACATACAGATATATATATATATCAACACATATTCACATATCCTTATCTATATATATAAACTAATTCTCGTTCATATGTATAAGATATATATATACTTGGCTATAAGTATACATAGTCCTCGATATACAAGCCGTCACTACCATTTCCATTCAATTTACCTTGATACGTGAATATAATTCCATACTTGAAACATATTCAATCATTTTCCTATGATGAATAGTCTCCCAAAACCGTATGTATATATCTATACCTATATATATTCAACATTAGGGCTATCACCCAAGAGTTTGTGTAGGAATCTTTCACTACACATATCATCTATATCTCCGAGTACATTAAAGAATCTAGTAATCATTTTGACTATCGGTATACATATAACTAATAGTCTATCAGCCTCAAGCTCATTCTTTCAATCATCAAATAATCTCATTTCCCTCGATTTCGACTATGGTTCGATCACTTTTGTGAATACCCTAATCTAAGATCTCTCTAAGAGTTCTTAGCCTCACATCACATCTACACTTACTTTTAATCTACAATTAGGATTCCCAATCCCAAAGGGTTTCCCCCAAAATCTCTATACATAACTCCAAATACATACATGGATACATTTCTCCCAAATTACCCTAAGGAGTCCCCAAAACTCTAATGTGTGAGAAGCTCCTTATGTGTCTCCAAGAACATATCTCTTTCATCATAAGAGAAGGCCCCAAATCAATAAACCCAACCAAAAAGGGTTTGAATTCATTATGGAGAAAATACCTCAAAATGCCCTGTTTCCGAATCGATTCAAGGCGAATCGATTCGGGTTCTGCAATAGGCCAAATCAATTCGGCTTGGGGTCCGAATCGATTCGGTCAACGCAGACCTGCCAATTTCACTAAACCGAATCGATTCGCTTAAGGGGGCGAATCGATTCGGACCTGCAATTTTTGAAGAGTTCATCTGCATCTTCAAAACCCACGAGTTTTAAACACTTAATTTCCATTTCTAACCCTTAAACCTTCAACAATTTATGATTTTAAGCCCATAAATCAACCCAAAGTCGATCCCAACCATTTCTAATCCATTAAATCCATATTTAAACATTGATTTCAAGATTAAACCTAAAATCTAGGTTTTGACATTAATACCCAAAAACCATTTCTTTACCCCACAATTTATGAAATGAAATACACAAATAGCTATTTAGCAAGATTAAACACTTGCCTCAGATTTGTAGAGGTTGGATCGTCCTCGATGTCGCGGTTGGACCGGAAATCCCAAGCTTTTTCTTCCTCTCTCTCTTCTTTTCCTTCTTCTTTCTTTCTTCCTTTTTCTTTCTCTCTTTCTCTAATTGAGAAAGGCTTGATCCGTAAGCCTTAAATCCTTTAAAACAACAAACCCAGTTTTAAATGTTAATACACACTTTAAATGACTCGTTTAGACCAAATTAGAGTCAAACTGACTTAAAAACATTCCGGAGCCAAAATAAAACCCAATGACAGTCATTTTGACTATCTCGGCCCTTCCGGGATCGATGGTACCCTCAAAAATATCATCCGGAATACTTTAAAACATCCTCTATTTTTGGACTTAAATTCCCAAATTCTAAAATTCTCCAATTCAATTAAATTTTTATTTTCCCAAAATTAAATTTCTCAGTCTCCAAAATCGAGGGTTGTTACACCCTCATGGTTTTGGCCAGACTTAGACCCACGATCATTGCTTCATATTCGGCCTCATTATTAGAAGTCTTAAATTGAAAGCGCAGAGCATACTCCACATCAATCTCATTCGGACTGTTTAAAACAATCCCTGCTCCACTGCCCGTAGTGCACGAAGAGCCATCCACATACAAATTCCATATAGGTACTTCATCATCAAATTTTTTATCAGACAGAGTTCCTCGGTGGAATATTTGGTGCTTCCTTTTGTCCTCCACAGGCACTTCTCGTTGCTCGTTGATCATCTTCTCTTGATCGTCTATCGGCGTAAGTTGGTCGGGATTTAAATTTGATGATCCTGTAATATCCACAGGTTGGTCTGTATTCAACTCATGTTCTTCAGAGGCATTTTCTTGAGTAAACTCTACGATAAAATCCGCCACTGCCTGCCCCTTGAGTGACGATTTAGGCTCATGAATTATATCATATTCACCAAGTTCCACTGCCTAGTACATCAATCTTCCTGATTTCTCCGGTTTATGCAGAGCTTGTCTTAATGGCATATCAGTGTACACCACTATAATATGGTCTTGGAAGTATGGCCTCATCCTTATGCTTGCTTCAATCAGTGCTAGCGCCAACTTCTCCAGCCTTGGATATCTGATTTTCTCTCCTCGGAAAGCTTTGCTAGTGTAATAGACTGGTTTTTGTACTCCGTCTTCCAATCTTATCAACGCCGAGCTTACTGCATTTTCTGAAACTGCCAGGTACAAGTATAGTCTTTCTCCCATCACTGGTCTAGATAATAATGGAGGTGTCCCCAGATACTTCTTCAACTCTTGAAAGGCCTCCTCGCATTCATCATTCCACTCAAAAGTTTTTTGGAGTGTTTTGAAGAATGGGAGACATCTGTCTGTTGCTCGTGACAAAAATCTATTAAGTGCTGCGACTCACCCTGTAAGGCTTTGCACTTCCTTCTTTGTGGTTGGAGATCGCAGCTCCAATAGAGCCTTGATCTTTTCAGGGTTCGCCTCAATCCCTCGTTGGTTAACAATATATCCGAGAAACATACCTTCTCGTACTCCGAATATGAATTTGGTGGGATTCAATTTCATTTGATATTTCTCTAGTTGATCAAAGGTCTAACCTAAGTCAACGAGATGATAAGCATCTTTCTTGCTCTTCGTCAGCATATCGTCGACATAAACCTCCATGTTGTAACTGATTTTCTCTGTAAACACCTTGTTCATCAGCCGCTAATATGTTGCACCTGCATTTTTAAGTCCAAAAGGCATAACATTATAACAATAAGTTCCTCTTGGGGTGATAAAAGAGGTACTCTCCCTATCCTCAGGCTTCATCTTAATTTGGCTGTAACCAGAATAAGCGTCCATAAAACTCAACAATTCATGCCCCGAGGTAGCATCCACCAGTTGATCGATTCGGGGCAAAAGAAAATGATCCTTTGGGCATGCCTTATTAAGATCAGTTAAGTCTACACACATCCTCCACTTGTTATTTTTCTTCTTCACCATCACCACATTTGCTAGCTAATCAGGATATTTGACATCTTCAATAAAAGAGGCTTTTTGTAGTTTCTCTACTTCTTCCTGTATAGCTTGGTTCTTCTCAGGACTGAACACTCTTCTTCGTTGTTTTACTGGCTTAATTTCCTTGTTCACGTTGAGCTCATGACACAAGAAACTCGGATCTATCCCTGGCATGTTCGGTTCAGAATTATAACAAAGTATTGTAAATGGGTGCTATAACTAGAAATTTGGGCATGTACTCGAAGTAAAATTCCCAAAATAGGATTTTTGACTCACAAGACTCAAGCCTTCAATGTGTTGCCTACGTCAATGACAAAACGGTAACGAACATCAGCTTTCAACAACCTCTCCATGGCAGTGTTGACATAGTCAAAGGGGATAACCTCAACATCCGCAGTTATGTTGTTTTCAGCAGCAAAATCAAGCATCTCTTGCGTCTCTTTCATCCCTCCAATATCACTCCCACCCACAAGCTTCCTCCCAGCAACAAGCAAAGGAAACACAGGTAGCTCTAGTGGCTTCTCGGGTGCACCAACCATAATAAGCTTTCCATGATACTTCAATAGACTAAGCAATGGTTGAAGTGTGTGAACTGCAGACACGGTATCAATTATACCATCCAATGTGCCCGTTGCAGCCTAATCAATATTCCAACATACCAACATGAGAATTTTTCTAACATATTAAAGTATCTAACGATCAACTCAATGAACATTCTATTCGGATAATATTTAAACATTTCAGGTTCAAAAAAAATAAACTCAAAATAATTTATTTTACTATTTTAAAAAATTTATTACGAAATGTCTTCATCCCTGCAGTTGAGAGATGAAGATGCTATAAATAAAGATTGGAAAACTGCAAAAGAATTGAACGCTTTGCTCCATAATAAATATATAAAATCAGTATGTTTCAAGGACTCTGTGTGTGTGTGTGTGTGTGTGTGTGTGTGTGTGTGTGTGTGAGAGAGAGAGAGGAATAAAGAATAAAATAAACTAACAAATGAATAATAAAATAGGGAACCCTTTTCACATGCAAGGATACAATGGCCACAATAATCGATGATTATGGGTTGCACTATTTTTCATGTCGTATATCAACGAAACTAGGGAAAGATGGAGCATATGTTTGTATCAAATGCAACAAAAATACAGAACTAAAAATAGTGATAAAGGTGCAATTAGTTGAAGATGAAACTCATTTTTCTTCATTCACAATATTTGGATTTATAGTCTACAAGTAACACAACAAGAAATAGTTGAATCCAAGGTACGAATACGATATATATATATATATATATATATATATATATATATATATATATATATATATATATATATATATATATATATATATATAAATTGATAATTAATTTATAATTAATATGTAAAAACAAACAAATATTGAAAAAGATGGCGAAATTCAAACAAGGCATGGAAGGTAAAAACTTCATTTTTCAAATTGAGATGAAGCCATACAACCTCGAAACCAAAAAAGGATTCTTTACCGTTGCGATGACATACAAGATTGAAAATGACAATGATGATCCACCACTTAAAAGAATGATAACATTTGAAGAGGTACTCATACAATGAATAGTTGTCTTGACGAATGGAATAAAGAGAAGCATTGAGAGTTCAGGGGGCCTTGAATTTAAATATTTATTTTAGAAGTAGTTTCAAAAATTAGAGTTTCATCCCCAAAAAATTGAACTCTTTGCTATTTCTTATTTGTAGCAATGAACGTTCTCATAATTATTGTTGAAAGTGTGATTTTTGAATATTTTAGTGAACTGAATTGTTGGACCGTATTACTGTTGTTATTTCGGGTTTTGTTTTTATTTAAAGAAATTAAAGAATTTTCATGATTAAAAGGAAGAAACTCTACCAAAATTTCATAAAAACTGAAAAGGAGTTTTACACGTATACATATATGTTTTTTTTAAAAATTACTGGGTTTAGATTTCACAGTGGATTGTGTTGCTGTTGTTGCGTGGTGGAGGTTGTTATGCTATGGCCCAAAACATCGGATTACAAATACCTAAGCCTATGTTGTTTTCGTTTATATTGCACGGATTGAAGACTAGTTTGACCAATTTGCGAGTTACCCACTTTCCGTCCATCTGAAGCCCGTTCGCTGCCCATTTCCACCCGCAATTAAATAGTTGAACACAAAACCAAGCACCAAATTCCTAATGGGTTTTATACGGGAACTTACAAAGACGGGCCAAGACTATAGGGCCCTACCTGAAACCATAAGGAGAATTAAATAGGAATTTTATAAATTTAGGACTTATTGTAATATGTATTTAAAAAATAAGATAATAAATATTTTATTTATAATTTTAGTCCCTATTTTCAAATTAAAGAAACACGTGACATGCTGTGATGGGTTGACATTTTATGAAATTAAAAAATAGAAACTAAAAATGTAAACGAAATGTTTATTGTCATATATCCATAATCAATATTATTTTAAATCCTAAAATTACATGATCTAAATTAAATACCGGAACAAGCTTACAAATGCAAAAAAAAAAAAATCTTTATTAGAAAGAGACCCAACATAGGCTTAATGTGAAGAAATGTTGCAACATTATTAAAAAACAGTTTGAAGGACACGATCCACACCAAAACATATTTGGAGATTTGAACTAAAACCCTCCAACTCTCATCAGTCTACTACAGAACCAAAAACAACACAATACCGGGTTCAGAATTATAACAAAGTATTGTAAATGGGTTCTATAACTAGAAATTTGGGCATGTACTCGAAGTAAAATTCCCACAATAGGATTTTTGACTCACAAGACTCAAGCCTTCAATGTGTTGCCTACGTCGATGACAAAACGGTAACGAACATCAGCTTTCAACAACCTCTCTATGGCAGTGTTGACATAGTCAAAGGGGATAACCTCAACATCCGCGGTTATGTTGTTTTCAGCAGCAAAATCAAGCATCTATTGCGTCTCTTTCATCCCTCCAATACCACTCCCACCCACAAGCTTCCTCCCAGCAACAAGCAAAGGAAACACAGGTAGCTCTAGTGGCTTCTCGGGTGCACCAACCATAATAAGCTTTCCATGATACTTCAATAGACTAAGCAATGGTTGAAGTGTGTGAACTGCAGACACGGTATCAATTATACCATCCAATGTGCCCGTTGCAGCCTAATCAATATTCCAACATACCAACATGAGAATTTTTTCTAACATATTAAAGTATCTAACGATCAACTCAATGAACATTCTATTCGGATAATATTTAAACATTTCGGGTTCAAAAAAAATAAACTCAAAATAATTTATTTTACTATTTTAAAAAATCTATTACGAAATGTCTTCACCCCTGCACTCGATTCAAAACTTCAGTGTGAGGATGACAATAGAAAATTTCAAAGCGGACGCATACAAATAATGCATATGGTTCAAGCAAGATACACGCATAAAAATTGCAAAAGATGATGGATCTATCAAATTGGAAAAATTCAATTTTGTTGAATTTAGTGAACCTGAAAAAAGAGCCGTAAACAATGAATACCTATGAGGTATCATAAAAAAGCCACCCACGATACATATATAATATTCACAACAGATTAGCAAACTCTTTTGCAGATATCATCTCATATTCCCCACTAAATGACAAAACATTTTGTGGGAAGACAGAACAAATGACATAAATTATTTTAGAGGACAAAAGGTATTAAGCATATAGAGACAAACTATGAAAAATATTGTAAACAAACTTTTCCATTTACTGATTTTTGGTTATGTAATTCTTGGTTATGCAGTGACAACAAAGTCAAACTTACTTTGTAGGGAGATCAAGCAAAAACCTTCTGCAAGAAAGTTTAAGAGAGAAGAACAATAATGCATCATCATTGCAACCACGATGAAGGTAATAACATTTAATAGTAAGTTCTTTAATAAATTAATATGTATATAATTATTCATAGCACGAAAAAAATAAACCAACAAAATATTATTTATATGATGACAGAGGAGAGCGACATCACAGGTCATGGATCCACTGCAGTATATTACAACCTGGACTTCAAAGAAGTCGCAAAAATTAGAGAGGTAAAAACATATAATTTTAAATATTAGTCACGTTATTGAAAATATTCAATAACTTTTACATTGCATGTCACCCCCACATAAAGTTGATCATGTCTCCAATAGTATCAAAGTAGTTGCACCTGAGAGATGAAGATGCTATAAATAAAGATTGGAAAACTGCAAAAGAATTGAACGCTTTGCTCCATAATAAATATATAAAATCAGTATGTTTCAAGGACTGTGCGTGTGTGTGTGTGTGTGTGTGTGTGAGAGAGAGGAATAAAGAATAAAATAAACTAGCAAATGAATAATAAAATAGGGAACCCTTTTCACATGCAAGGATACAATAGCCACAATAATCGATGATTATGGTTTGCACTATTTTTTATGCCGTACATCAACGAAACAAGGGAAAGATGGACCATATGTTTGTATCAAAATGCAACAAAAATACAGAACCAAAAATAGTGATAAAGGTGCAATTAGTTGAAGATGAAACTCATTTTGCTTCCTTCACAATATTTGGATTTATAGTCTACAAGTAACACAACAAGAAATAGTTGAATCCAAGGTACGAATACGATATATATATATATATATATATATATATATATATATATATATATATATATATATATATATATATATATATATATATATAAACCCTAAACCCTAAAATATATATATAATTGATAATTAATTTATAATAAATATGTAAAAACAAACAAATATTGAAAAAGATGGAGAAATTCAAACAAGGCATGGAAGGTAAAAACTTCATTTTTCAAATTGAGATCAAGCCATACAACCTCGAAACCAAAAAAGGATTCTTTACCGTTGTGATGACATACAAGATTGAAAATGACAATGATGATCCACCACTTAAAAGAATGATAACATTTGAAGAGGTACTCATACAATGAATAGTTGTCTTGACGAATGGAATAAAGAGAAGCATTGAGAGTTCATGGGGCCTTGAATTTAAATATTTATTTTAGAAGTAGTTTCAAAAATTAGAGTTTCATCCCCAAAAAATTAAACTCTTTGCTATTTCTTATTTGTAGCAATGAACGTTCTCATAATTATTGTTGAAAGTGTGATTTTTGAATATTTTAGTGAACTGAATTGTTGGACCGTATTACAATTGTAATTTCGGGTTTTGTTTTTGTTTAAAGAAATTAAACAATTTTCATGATTAAAAGGAAGAAACTCTACCATAATTTCATAAAAACTGAAAAGGAGTTTTACACGTATACATATATGTTTTTTTTTTAAATTACTGGGTTTAGATTTCACAGTGGATTGTGATGCTGTTGTTGCGTGGTGGAGGTTGTTATGCTATGGCCCAAAACATCGGATTACAAATACCTAAGCCTATGTTGTTTTCGTTTATATTGCACGGATTGAAGACTAGTTTGACCAATTTGCGAGTTACCCACTTTCCGTCCATCTGAAGCCCGTTCGCTGCCCATTTCCAACCCCATTTCCACCCGCAATTAAATAGTTGAACACAAAACCAAGCACTAAATTCCTAATGGGTTTTATGCGGGAACTTACAAAGACGGGCCAAGACTATAGGGCCCTACCTGAAACCATAAGGAGAATTAAATAGGAATTTTATAAATTTAGGACTTATTGTAATATGTATTTAAAAAATAAGATAATAAATATTTTATTTATAATTTTAGTCCCTATTTTCAAATTAAAGAAACACGTGACATGCTGTGATTGGTTGACATTTTATGAAATTAAAAAATAGAAACTAAAAATGTAAACGAAATGTTTATTGTCATATATCCATAATCAATATTATTTTAAATCCTAAAATTACATGATCTAAATTAAATACCGGAACAAGCTTACAAATGCAAAAAAAAAATCTTTATTAGAAAGAGACCCAACATAGGCTTAATGTGAAGAAATGTTGCAACATTATTGACAAACAGTTTGAAGGACACGATCCACACCAAACCATATTTGGAGATTTGAACTAAAACCCTCCAACTCTCACTCTCATCAGTCTACTACAGAACCAAAAACAACACAATACCGGGTTCAGAATTATAACAAAGTATTGTAAATGGGTTCTATAACTAGAAATTTGGGCTTGTGCTCGAAGTAAAATTCCCAAAATAGGATTTTTGACTCACAAGACTCAAGCCTTCAATGTGTTGCCTACGTCGATGACAAAACGGTAACGAACATCAGCTTTCAACAACCTCTCCATGGCAGTGTTGACATAGTCAAAGGGGATAACCTCAACATTCGCGGTTATGTTGTTTTCAGCGGCAAAATCAAGCATCTCTTGCGTCTCTTTCATCCCTCCAATACCACTCCCACCCACAAGCTTCCTCCCAGCAACAAGCAAAGGAAACACAGGTAGCTCTAGTGGCTTCTCGGGTGCACCAACCATAATAAGCTTTCCATGATACTTCAATAGACTAAGCAATGGTTGAAGTGTGTGAACTGCATACACGGTATCAATTATACCATCCAATGTGCCCGTTGCAGCCTAATCAATATTCCAACATACCAACATGAGAATTTTTTCTAACATATTAAAGTATCTAACGATCAACTCAATGAACATTCTATTCGGATAATATTTAAACATTTTAGGTTCAAAAAAAATAAACTCAAAATAATTTATTTTACTATTTTAAAAAATCTATTACGAAATATTTAAACATCCCTGCCATGTCTTCATGACTCCATGCAAAAGTCTGCTTTCTACGCCTTAGAAATGCTATCAATTCCTGTTTTATTGATACATCCAGTGATGCACCAATTTGAGTTGTTCATTCTGGATTCTCGTCGTCCAGAATGATTTTTTCTGTAGCCTCCATGACTTGGCCCTTCACGAGCTGAGATTCATCTCTAGGGTCTAACGTTTCAATCTCTGCATCTTTTATTTCATCCACTTGATAGGTAGTAGTCTTCTTCCTGGATTCTTCACGTTCCTCTTGTTTGGCAGATGAATAGTAGCATTCTCGAGCTACTTTCTGGTCGCCTTTCACAACTCCCACTCCAAAATTGGTTGGAAATTTTAAACATTGATGTACAATAGATGGTACTGCCTCGAACTTCTTCATACCTACCCTTCCCATGATGATATTGTAAGTTGATTGAACATTTTTATCCATTACGAAAAAGCGTACTCTTTCGGTTCGACAAACAGGACATGTACCGATAAGCATATCCAACTTGATCGTCCCAAGTGGAAAAACCTTCTCGCCAGTAAAGCCAAGGAGGGGCCTATGATATGGCTCCAACTGGGCTAGCTTCAGATTTAAGCTGTCAAAGCATGGATAGAACATGATATCTGTCGAGCTACCATTATCCACCAGTACTCGTGAGATCACCACTTCCTTCATCCTCATCTTGATCACCAATGGGTCATCATGAGGATATAGTACTCATGCTAGGTCGTTCTTAGAGAAACCAATGACCAGTTTGTCTTTATTCACCTTCCTCGGGCGATCATCTTCAGTCAGATTTATTCGTTGAATGTACGAGCAAACTTGAGCCTCATTGAGGTAAGCTTTTATTTATGTAGTCAGATCTCCACCTCCTGTATCTCCACCTATAAAAACATTACATTCAAATGATCCGAAATGGATTGAAAATACCTCACGTTCTGGCTGCCTTGGTCTTTTGGGGAGATCGTGGTCATCTTGGTCATCTTCTAGATCCTCTTTGTGACTTCTCTTTTTGTCTTCTTTTGCTCGACAAGGAGACCTAGACCTTTGCCTTCTTCGATTGCTGGTCTTCCCACCATTTTGACGATCAACATACTTAGTCAGTTTTCCTCATCTGATGAGTGCTTCAATCTCATTCTGGAGAGCTATGCAATTTTTGGTCGTGTGACTGATAATACGCAAATATCGCGTATTTCATCCTCCGAACCTACGCATTTTAGCCCCCTCGGGTGCCTTAATCTCTATATTTAAGCCTGTTAACCAGAAAACCTCGGTTTATATTGTTAACATGCTATATGAGGTATAATTGGGCTTTTGTAGGTATTTAGGTACTAAGTATGAAGTTCGGATGCGTTCCGCTCTATTTCCGTACACAACCGTTCGTTCAAGGGCATTTTAGTCATTTTACAGATTGGGCACCTGGTCCAACATCTTCATGGAAGTTGTATCCCTCCTCACAAGCTTCGCGTGGCCGCAAACGGTGCGCGATTCCGATTCATAACGAAGAAGTTACGACGATTTTAGCGGAGGAGAAATGCAAGCCAAAACAGGGGAAAATGCAGTCTGCCCCTGCTTGGTCGATCGATCGACCAAATGGTAGATCGATCGACCCTTCCCATTTTTGACCCGTCTTATATGGTAGATCGATCGACCAAATGGTAGATCGATCGACCCCCTGTTTTTCAGCAGATATTTTGCTTTTATTTTCTCTTTTCTTTTCTAATTTAATTCCCACTTGGTATATAAGCCAATGTTGATCTAATAAACAGAGGTGAACGTTTTTAGATAGTTTTAGAAGATATAATAGTTAGGGTTTGGGTGATTTGCTTAGTTCTTCTTCATTTCTTCTTGGATTGACACACTTTTGGGTTTGAATGTTGACTATTCATCATCCTCTCCATTAATATAGTTTGTATTTCTTCATTTCTTGCTTTCTAGTTAATTTACAAGCTTTCTAATTTAGGTTTACATGCTTTGATTACTTGCTTTGTAGTGTAATTTTATCGCGTTTATTTACCGCTTTCCATTTATCGCGTTTTTAACATGCTTTCTAGGTAACTTAAATTAGGTTGTGTTTGAATTGAACTCACTCGGGTTGACGCGTTGCTTTGCTTTGGTGATGGAGTTTACGGGTCTATTTTGGGTGCGTTGTCCTAGTTATTACGCCTAGGAGATTTGACGGGGCATATCATGTATGTCCCGTGCTTACGACCTTTCGCGCGTAATTTCCGGGATATTTGTTGACGCCAAAATCTTATTAGGCTTTTATGATGATTTAGGGCGTAACAACCCTTGATTTAATTAACTGTCGAAACGAGACGCATTTGTAATAACTCGTCGACCCATGTGACCATTTTATACTAATTAACTCGGGTGAGGGATATTCGACGCAACCTATAGTTTTACTCGCTTTCATAATCTAGTTTCAACACATTGCCTAGATTAACTTTTCCTTTTAGTTTGTAATCATCTTTTACACTTTTATTTCGGATTATTAAATCACTTAAATTCTAGCAACTTGTCCCTGTGGATTCTCGATACCCGACTTACCGCTGTGCTTGCCTCGCAAGTGTAGTAGTAACTTAGGTTTTTGTATTGAGTTGGCGAAACGAAAACAACGATTAGCGTATTTACACGCGCTACTTTTCGCACTTGATCAAAATGGCGCCGTTGCCGGGGACTAGTTTGTTTTATACTTTATTTGATTTAATATTTCATAGTATTTTCTTTCTATTTGTATTATTTGCTAACTTTTTGCAGGACTTCCACATTTGAGCACTTAGAAACGCTCGAATTCTTTCCGCGCGCACCTACTTTGTGGAATTCGCCACTTGAGCCATTTTTGGGGTAAGCATGTCTTATTCCAATTCTTTCAGTAATCCTTCTTGTAATTCTCAAAATTCTCGCAAACCTATGACTTTCGGTGAATACTTAGCATCCCAAAGTAAAACAAATTCAAATATTACTTTGGGCGAGTATAACGAATGTCAAAACTTAGGTTATTGGAATTTTGATGATGATGATAATGATTTTGGGCCTTTACCTCCTTATAATAGGAATTTTGAAACGAATTGCAATAGTTTTCAAAATTCCTGTATTAATGAGTTTTCGTTTAAGTCCGATGGTAATTTTCAAAGTTCCCATTTTCATGCATCCGCACCTCGACCCATGACATTCGGTGAGGGTTTGCATATGTATGAAAATGAGAAAATGGAAAATCGCTATCGGGAAGAAAATTATTCGTGGGAACATGAGTTGGATTTATTATTTGAGTCCGACGACGATTTTGCTTCCGAGACTTTCGAGGTCGACGAATGTTTTGAACCAAATGAGGTACTTGTGCCTACTTTGGAACAAGCCATTCTAGACTTTGCCCATTGCGTAATAGATATTGAAAGTGAGGATGATAATGACGTAATATCTATTTGCAATGAAATGATTTCTTCTTTGGCTCCCAAAGAAGAACATTTAATTGAAAATGATATTATTTCCTTTGAAATTCCAACTTCATGCGATGATGATTCATCTCATGAGTTTGAATTTCTTTCATTCCCATTTTCATTCTCTATTACCCCACCGGAACAAGTACCCGATGATTCGGTTTCGAACTTTAATGTTTTAAACCTTATCGTCGATGAGGAGTACTTGCTCGAGTCGCCCTCCACGATTGCATCTTTGCCTTTGTGTGCGCCACCTCCCATTCCAACTTCAAAATCCTTGGGAGGATATTCGTCTTTTCTCGGTCCCCACTTGTTTTTGTCACCCGTGCAATCCAAACCCCCCATCGTCCCACCAAAACTTTTAATTGGCGATGGTTCATTTCTTTCGCCTTACACATGCCTTCCGTTGTTAAAACGGAATTCATATTCTTCGGAGGGCATGCTTGTATGTGAGGGTACACCGGTTATCCTCCAAAGTCAAATCATTTTCACGGTGGACCCTCAGCTATTTAGACTTCTAGTGTACAGTTAGTGTGAAGTCTAAATAGTAGGTTGTATATAGTTAGCTTTTTATTTTTTCTTTCCTTTTTAATTTAGTCTAGTGTAATTAGTTAACTTTTTTTTTTTTTTTTGCTATGCTCGGTACTAACTTGTTTTGTAGATTCTTTGGACTTGTTCTCATGGGGATCGCTCCACGTTTGGGTAATATCGCTCTTTTCCTCTCTTTGACTTGGTTCTTAATTAACATTGAGGACAATGTCAAGTTTTAAGTTAGGGGGTGTGGGATATTCTATCCATTTCTAATTTTAGTCCATGTTTTTGCTCACATGTTAGTTACTTAGTATGCGTTTCTTAGAAAAATTAAAAATTTCAAAAAGATTTTCTTTCTTTTTTCTCCTTTTTGGGCATTTTGCCTTTGTTTCCGATGATAAATTTCAATAATTTCCCGATCCAATTGACAACCCAATGATGCATGTTCTCGATTTTAGAAGTTATTAGACTTTAGTCTCCATTATTGATATTATGAATAACTTCATGAATTAAACTTTAATCCCATGAGCACATGCACTTTTAAGGTTCTATTGATTTGGTTTAAGATTTTTATAACTCGGTAATCTTTTGTTGCATTGTATATACTTACACCGAGTAAGCTTTGTACCTTTCGTCGTTTGTGAGTGTATACACTATTCTTTTCTCATTGAAAACGTTGAATTCGTTGGTAATCTCACTATTCTTTCATTTGACCGTTCATTAATTGAGTTCATACTTGAAATGTGTTACTTGATCATGATTTTCATATATTGTTTTGATTCGAGAATTGCGTAAACTTTTTGAAATGATCATAGGCCCTCTTTGATATATCACCCATATTAGCCTTGACCTCACCCTTATATGTTTACCCTCGTTAACCCCGTTGAGCCTAAATATAGCCTTTCGTTTCATAACCCCCTTCCCATAACCAACTCTAAATTGGAGTTATATACCATATATACACTTTCCATACCTTTGTTTGGAATGTTACTTGGGATTGAATGTTGTTGTTATGATGTCGGTTGCAATTTAGGCATATGAAAGTTTGACAAGTAAAGAAAATAAAGTAGTGAAAAAAGTGAAGAAAAAGAGAAGGCAAAAAGCAAAAGAAAACAAAAGAGAAAATGAGAAAAAGAAGAAAAGAAAAGAAAGAGAAAGTTGTAAATGTTGTGTATATAGTTCAATAAGCTTTGATTACTCTCCCCGATGGTATATGTAATGCCGTTTTGGAACTTATTTTCCAATTTTGATATTGCCCACATTTTCCCATTATCCCGAGTTTTCATCCCGAACACTTTGAATCTGTTCATACATTCCTTCGTTTCGCACCTTAGCCATACCTACATTATAACCCTATACAAGTCCTATGTGATCTTAGGTTGATGTAATTTAAAAGTCATAATAGTTGTGATAATCTGTGAAAATGCATTTCGCCTCTTTTAGTGTGCGGTATCCTTTCATTGAGATTACATTTTTCATTTTATATATCGCGTTCTTCTTCTGTGACATGTGTGCGGCCTAGTTTCCATTTACAATTACTCTTTAGCCCGCATGTTCCGTGTGTTACCTCCCTGTTTCGAGTGAATTCGCTTGATGAGTGTAATGCCCGTGAGGATTGAATATATGCTTGCTTTAATGTTTATCCGGTTTATTTAAGTTTTTCGCTAAATCATACTTTGCATGTGCTCGCTCCCCTCCCACATTTTAAGGTTTCAATTCTATGAGGTGCATTATATAATGTTAATGATTTGGACTTTTGTGTGAATTCATTCACTTTGCTAATAATGCGTATGAAATCCTTTTCGCTATTGTTGGGCTTGTTGCATGTTGGGCTGGGCATATTTTGAGGAAACCATGTGATGTTTGTGGGTACCATCTCTGAAAACCCTCACGAGACGACACTCGTCCGCTAGGGTAACCTAGGGGTTTAACGGATTATTGCATACGCTAAATGCAATCGAATCGCCCGCGAAAGTGGCCTTTTGCTTTTATACCATACTTTTGTACTATCTCCTGCTTTTGGTTTACTTGTTCTTCTTGTTGCATCCTATTTCATTGCTAGGGACTAGCAACGTGTAAGTTAGGGGGTGTGATAATACGCAAATATCGCGTATTTCATCCTCCAAACCTACGCATTTTAGCCCCCTCGGGTGCCTTAATCTCTATATTTAAGTCCGTTAACCAGACAACCTCGGTTTATATTGTTAACATGCTATATGAGGTATAATTGGGCTTTTGTAGGTATTTAGGTACTAAGTATGAAGTTCGGATGCGTTCCGCTCTATTTCCGTACACAGCCGTTCGTTCAAGGGCATTTTAGTCATTTTACAGATTGGGCGCCTGGTCCAACATCTTCATGGAAGTTGTAGCCCTCCTCGCAAGCTTTGCGTGGCCGCAAACGGTGCACGATTTCGATTCATAACGAAGAAGTTACGGCGATTTTAGCGGAGGAGAAATGCAAGCCAAAACAGGGGAAAATGCAGTCTGCCCCTGCTTGGTCGATCGATCGACCAAATGGTAGATCGATCGACCCTTCCCATTTTTGCCCCGTCTTATATGGTAGATCGATCGACCCCCTGTTTTCCAGCAGATATTTTGCTTTTCTTTTCTCTTTTCTTTTCTAATTTAATTCCCACTTGGTATATAAGCCAGTGTTGATGTAATAAACAGAGGTGAACGTTTTTAGATAGTTTTAGAAGATAGAATAGTTAGGGTTTGGGTGATTTGCTTAGTTCTTCTTCATTTTTTCTTGGATTGACACACTTTTGGGCTTGAATGTTGACTATTCATCATCCTCTCCATTAATATAGTTTGTATTTCTTCATTTCTTGCTTTCTAGTTAATTTACAAGCATTCTAATTTAGGTTTACATGCTTTGATTACTTGCTTTGTAGTGTAATTTTACCGCGTTTATTTACCGCTTTCCATTTATCGCGTTTTTAACATGCTTTCTAGGTAACTTAAATTAGGTTGTGTTTGAATTGAACTCACTCGGGTTGACGCGTTGCTTTGCTTTGGTGATGGAGTTTACGGGTCTATTTCGGGTGCGTTGTCCTAGTTATTACGCCTAGGAGATTTGACGGGGCATATCATGTATGTCCCGTGCTTACGACCTTTCGCGCGTAATTTCCGGGATATTTGTTGACGCCAAAATCTTATTAGGCTTTTATGATGATTTAGGGCGTAACAACCCTTGATTTAATTAACTGTCGAAACGAGACGCATTTGTAATAACTCGTCGACCCATGTGACCATTTTATACTAATTAACTCGGGTGAGGGATATTCGACGCAACCTATAGTTTTACTCGCTTTTATAATCTAGTTTCAACACATTGCCTAGATTAACTTTTCCTTTTAGTTTGTAATCATCTTTTACACTTTTATTTCGGATTATTAAATCACTTAAATTCTAGCAACTTGTCCCTATGGATTCTCGATACCCGACTTACCGCTGTGCTTGCCTCGCAAGTGTAGTAGTAACTTAGGTTTTTGTATTGAGTTGGCGAAACGAAAACAACGATTAGCGTCTTTACACGCGCTACTTTTCGCACTTGATCAGTGACCATGATCTTTATGGAACTCGTAATAATTGGACTTATTCCTCTTATCAGGATCTGCCTTCATTTTTTCTGGCCAGTTTAGCTCCTCGCTGTTCTTGATCTCTTCCAGAATGTGGTTTATATCTACCTTCAAAGGAGTATAATTTCCAAATTTCTTCAACTGTTCCAGTGCTTGCTTTACTTTCGACTGTCTGTTGCCCCCCTTATTCGTCTGATCCTTCCTCTCAGTCTTGTTAGCCTCGACCTTGGTCTCCTTAGTGTATGTATTCTTCTTCGCAGCCATAGCTTCCTCGGCATTCATGATTGTAGCTGCTTTTGCCCTCAATTCAGCCATGGTACTAGTTGGATCTTTGGCTAAAGTGTAGTACAGTTTATCTGGCAACAATCCACTCATCAGAGCAGTAATTGCTATTTTCTCCTCGTAATCAATTACTTCAAGTTTCTTGTTATTGAAACGAGTGATATAGTCCTTGGTGCTTTCACCTGACTTCTGTCTAACACTCAGCAAGTGTGCTACTCGTTTGACTGGTTTTATTTCAAAACAAAAATTCCCTATAAAGAGCTCTGCCAGTTGAAGGAAAGTCGCAATTTTCCCCCGAGGAAGGTTGTTGTACCATATCTGAGCTGATCTGGTAAGAGTTCCTAAAAATGCCCGGCATCTCATCTCGTCTGGGACTGCATAGATGTTGACAGTAGCTTGATATTATTCTATATGAAGGACAGGGTCAGTTTTTCCATCATACTTAGGCGTTACCACAGGGGCTTTAAATTTTGATGGTGTGGGAAAATCCACAATTGCCTGTACGAATGATGTCCCCTGGACAAAAGTTCTTTGCAGAGGATTCTTGGCCTTAGTCATTTCCCCTAATCTATCCTCCAGCCCTTGAATAGAGCCTTTCCATGCGTCGTTTCCCTCCTCGTGCCTATCGATTCGAGCAACTGATCGCGTTGAATTTGCCTCTTGGGATCTTTCATTACGAGCAGTTGGTCGTGATTGGGCAGAGTCTTCCCTTAGATCGGATGGTCGTTGAGAGTTCCTCGACACAATCCTAGGAGGACTTTTATTCCTCCTAGGCCCAAACGATCAAAAGGAGAGACTCTACTCAACCTTTTTAGAGAACTAGTCCTCTCTGGAGATAGAGTGACGTTTCGTTGAGAATCTGTAGCTCGTACTGAGGAAGTCCGACCAGGTTGATAAGAAGGATCATTAGATCTCTCAGTACAATATGATTCGGTGCGTCTAGATCTATATTCCTCTGGGAATAGCGTTCGCCTAGTTCGCGAAGATGGTAAACGGGTATTTCTCTGAATACTTCATTTTCCTAATTGGGTCGGCACCCCACCTTAAACAGTTTGAATAAGTTAACGTATGGTTTCTTGTATGGTTGTTTGGCCTTTAGCTAAATTAGCCATTAAGCCAGCTAAATCTGGAAAATTTGGGGGAATAGATGAATTTGGAGGGATCCTAGCGTTTCGATTACTGGATTCTGGATTATCGGCCATTGATGATGAATTGTTTTGGTGAAAAACGCTAATTACAGTCGTTTCCCACAGACGGCGCCAATCTGTTGATGTAAAAAATTAGATTATCTCTAATTAATCAATCACGGATAAAATAAATAAGACAAAAGGCTTTTAAAGTGGTTCGGCCTTATAAGAATGACCTACGTCCACTGTTTTTGTATTATTGATTGTTTGACTAGAATTCTCGATAAGTGGTTTACCAAGAGATCCAGAGTCCCCCTCTAATGAGGAGGTTACAATGTATTTATAGCCTTGAGGCTGTACATGTGAAAGAACAATGCGTTGTCATCTAGTAGACATATACATATGTACGATAATAATGAGCATTTAATGCGCAGTCGTCTTTTTTATTCTCTCGATTTGGATGATCTGTACATTGAGTTGCTCGGACCGTCTGAGTTGCTCGGTACGCTTGAGTTGCTCGGAGCCTTAAGTTCCTCGGGGCTCCTAAGCTGCTCGATATGATTGAGTTGCTTGGGGTGCTTGAGTAGCTCGGTGACAGTATGTTGTTCGTTGAAAGTGTTTGTAATTGCCACGTAGGTTGACACGTGTCTTCAAGTGAATGGTTCACGTCAGCAGACTAAATTTGGTATCAACACTCATAAAAATAAGTAAACACGCAAAAGTACTCAAAATCTTTTTACCAATCAAAACCCATACTTCTACCAAGTTGTTGAAATGACCAGATCTTCAATGCCTTGACGATCTTCAACATAGACTTCAAATACCGAGAAGTGGTGACGTATATGTGTTTCGGTGTCATGTTTGTGTAACAGGATACGCCAAACTAAAATAAATAAAAATGTGAGCACTCATAGATTTTACTCTTACATATATTATAATATTTACCTTGAATGTAATAGAATACAAATATGCAAGCAAAAGTTCTATCAGCACTGATAGAGCAATTTGAAGATAACATGGAAAAAGGAAAAGTGCACTCGATTCAAAACTTCAGTGTGAGGATGACAATAGGAAATTTCAAAGCGGACGCATACAAATAATGCATATGATTCAAGTAAGATGCACGCATAAAAATTGCAAAAGATGATGGATCTATCAAATTGGAAAAATTCAATTTTGTTGAATTTAATGAAGCTGAAAAAAGAGCCGTAAACAATGAATACCTATGAGGTATCATAAAAAAGCCACCCACGATACATATATAATATTCACAACAGATTAGCAAACTCTTTTGCAGATGTGATTTCATATTCCCCACTAAATGACAAAACATTTTGTGGGAATACAGAACAAATGACAAAAATTATTTTAGAGGACAAAAGGTATTAAGCATATAGAGACAAACTATGAAAAATATTGTAAACAAACTTTTCCATTTACTGATTTTTGGTTATGTAATTCTTGGTTATGCAGTGACAACAAAGTCAAACTTACTTTGTAGGGAGATCAAGCAAAAACCTTCTGCAAGAAAGTTTCAAGAGAGAAGAACAATAATGCATCATCATTGCAACCACGATGAAGGTAATAACATTTAATAGTAAGTTCTTTAATAAATTAATATGTATATAATTATTCATAGCACGAAAAAAATAAACCAACAAAATATTATTTATACGATGACAGAGGAGAGCGGCATCACAGGTCATGGATCCACTGCAATATATTACAACCTGGACTTCAAAGAAGTCGCAAAAATTAGAGAGAGGTAAAAACATGGAATTTTAAATTTTAGTCACGTTAGTGAAAATATTCAATAACTTTTACATTGCATGTCACCCCCACATAAAGCTGATCATGTCTCCAATAGTATCAAAGAAGTTGCACCTGAGAGATGAAGATGCTATAAATAAAGATTGGAAAACTGCAAAAGAATTGAACGCTTTGCTCCATAATAAATATATAAAATCAGTATGTTTCAAGGACTCTCTGTGTGTGTGTGTGTGTGTGTGTGAGGAATAAAGAATAAAATAAACTAACAAATGAATAATAAAATAGGGAACCCTTTTCACATGCAAGGATACAATAGCCACAATAATCGATGATTATGGGTTGCACTATTTTTCATGTCGTAAATCAACGAAACTAGGGAAAGATGGAGCATATGTTTGTATCAAATGCAACAAAAATACAGAACCAAAAATAGTGATAAAGGTGCAATTAGTTGAAAATGAAACTCATTTTGCTTCCTTCACAATATTTGGATTTATAGTCTACAAGTAACACAACAAGAAATAGTTGAATCCAAGGTACGAATACGATACATATATATATATAAACCCTAAACCCTAAACCCTAAAATATATATATAATTGATAATTAATTTATAATTAATATGTAAAAACAAACAAATATTGAAAAAGATCGCGAAATTCAAACAAGGCATGGAAGGTAAAAACTTCATTTTTCAAATTGAGATCAAGCCATACAACCTCGAAACCAAAAAAGGATTCTTTACCGCTGTGATGACATACAAGATTGAAAATGACAATGATGATCCACCACTTAAAAGAATGATAACATTTGACGAGGTACTCATACAATGAATAGTTGTCTCAAATATTTTGTATAAGCTTGACGAATTGAATAAAGAGAAGCATTGAGAGTTCATGGCGCCTTGAATTTAAATATTTATTTTAGAAGTAGTTTCAAAAATTAGAGTATCATCCCCCAAAAATTGAACTCTTTGCTATTTCTTATTTGTAGCAATGAACGTTCTCATAATTATTGTTGAAAGTGTGATTTTTGAATATTTTAGTGAACTGAATTGTTGGACCGTATTACTGTTGTTATTTCGGGTTTTGTTTTTGTTTAAAGAAATTAAACAATTTTCTTCATTAAAAAGAAGAAACTCTACCAAAATTTCATAAAAACTGAAAAGGAGTTTTACACGTATACATATATGTTTTTTTTTTAAATTACTGGGTTTAGATTTCACAGTGTTGCTGTTGTTGCTTGGTGGAGGTTGTTATGCTATGGCCCAAAACATCGGATTTCAAATACCTAAGCCTATGTTGTTTTCGTTTATATTGGACGGATTGAAGACTAGTTTGACCAATTTGCGAGTTACCCACTTGCCGTCCATCTGAAGCCCGTTCGCTGCCCATTTTCAACCCCATTTCCACCCGCAATTAAATAGTTGAACACAAAACCAAGCACTAAATTCCTAATGGGTTTTATACGGGAACTTAGAAAGACGGGCCAAGACTATAGGGCCCTACCTGAAATCATAAGGAGAATTAAATAGGAATTTTATAAATTTAGGACTTATTGTAATATGTATTTAAAAAATATGATAATAAATATTTTATTTATAATTTTAATCCATATTTTCAAATTAAAGAAATACGTGACATGCTGTGATTGGTTGACATTTTATAAAATTAAAAAATAGAAACTAAAAATGTAAACGAAATATTTATTGTCATATATTCATAATCAATATTATTTTAAATCCTAAAAGTACATGATCTAAATTAAATACCTGAAGAAGCTTACAAATGCAAAAAAAAAAAATCTTTAATAGAAAGAGACCCAACATAGGCTTAATGCGAAGAAATGTTGCAACATTATTGACAAACAGTTTGAAGGACACGATCCACACCAAAACATATTTGGAGATTTGAACTAAAACCCTCGAACTCTCACTCTCACTCTCATCAGTCTACTACAGAACCAAAAACAACACCATACCGGGTTCAGAATTATAACAAAGTATTGTAAATGGGTTCTATAACTAGAAATTTGGGCTTGTACTCGAAGTAAAATTCCCAAAATAGGATTTTTGAGTCACAAGACTCAAGCCTTCAATGTGTTGCCTACGTCGATGACAAAACGGTAACGAACATCAGCTTTCAACAACCTCTCCATGGCAGTGTTGACATAGTCAAAGGGGATAACCTCAACATCCGCGGTTATGTTGTTTTCAGCAGCAAAATCAAGCATCTCTTGCGTCTCTTTCATCCCTCCAATACCACTCCCACCCACAAGCTTCCTCCCAGCAACAAGCAAAGGAAACACAGGTAGCTCTAGTGGCTTCTCGGGTGCACCAACCATAATAAGCTTTCCATGATACTTCAATAGACTAAGCAATGGTTGAAGTGTGTGAACTGCAGACACGGTATCAATTATACCATCCAATGTGCCCGTTGCAGCCTAATCAATATTCCAACATGAGAATTTTTTCTAACATATTAAAGTATCTAACGATCAACTCAATGAACATTCTATTCGGATAATATTTAAACATTCAGGTTCAAAAAAAATAAACTCAAAATAATTTATTTTACTATTTTAAAAAATCTATTTAAAAAAATTTGGGATCCTTGAAATATTTTAAAACTCAAAAAAAAATTGAGGTCCTTAGTGGATCCGGGATCGAATTTATATTGTAGAAATATAGGTATACCTGCATCTGATCTGGGTCACTGCTGACCAAAAATGAATCGGCACCAAGTTTTGAGATTGCTTCTTCCTTCTTCTTAGGTGAGGTGCTAATAACTGTAACTTTAACCCCAAAAGCCTTTGCAAATTTCACAGCAACATGTCCCAGTCCACCTAAACCAACCACACCGATTTGCATCCCAGGCTTGTCAAGCCCATAATATTTCAATGGACTGTACACCGTGATCCCAGCACACAATAGAGGAGCACCCGAATCAAGAGGCAAATTCTCAGGCCAGTGGACCACAAAGTGCTCATCTGTGACCATATCGCCAGAGTAGCCTCCGTATGTAATGGTTCCATCGATATTTGGAGCACTGTAGGTGAGTATTTGTTTGGGGCAGTAGTTTTCGAGATCATTACCACAGTTCTCACACGAACGACAAGAATTTACCAGGCAACCCACGCCCACTTTGTCACCCACTTTAAAGTTATCAACTTTGTTACCCACTTCAGTCACTATTCCCACTAGCTCATGCCTGTCTCAGTCAACATTGTTATTCATTTCATCCATTATAAAAAAATATATATTTTATCAAACAATAAGAGGGATCTGAATCGTACCCAGGGACAATAGGGTAGTGGGTGAATCCCCACTCGTTCTTGACCATGTGAAGATCGGAATGACAGATCCCACAATACAACACTTTGAACCGAACATCTTTATCTCCCGTTGCTCTACATCAATATTATCAACAAAATCATTTAATATAAGGTATATCATTTTATTTTATACATGCAAAACTAGGAACCAAACGGAGAAAAAGAATATAATATACCTTCTAGAGAATTTGAATGGAGAGAGAATTCCAGATGTGTCACGGGCTGCCCATCCAAAAGCCTCAACTGGGTGCTCTGTTTCTGGTGACTTCGCCATTAAAGAGAGTTGGTGAGTTTGGTTTGGTCTTTAAAAATTGCGGTTTTGATCTAGAGAGAGATGGTTGGAATTGGTGAGTTTTGGGCCGTGATAGGAGAGGGTATATATAGGGAGGTCACAAACGCAGTCAATAAGTAACCACGGGGGTTAAAAGTCAAAGACGCCGGCTTACGTAATCCATGAGATGATGGACAGGTCTTGAAACGGACCTTTACAACAATGTCGGAATAACACAGGCCCCCACTTGGTTAGGTGTCCAAATTCACGACGGACTTGTTTTAATGGACTTCTCATGTTAGTCTTTCTTAAATAAAAATCATCCTTCTCGAAGTGGGTCCCCAAAACTCAATTTCATGAATCATATCTTTAGTATATAATTAAAAGAGTAAATTATTAAAATAACCCCTCATCTTTGACTCCGTTTGAATTTCATTCCTCTCTATTCTTGTCTCAATTTCAACTATAATCTTATATTTTAGTTTTTATCGTCAAGATAATTGATGAAGCGTTAATATAAGAACTAAATTAAAATAAATGAAAGGTTTAAATTAGGGATAAAAATGAGACCAACAAAAGAAAAGGATAAAATTAAGATGGGGCCAAAGGTGAGAAACAATTTTGATACTTTACTCTAAATATATATATATTTGTATAATGGATTAAGATATATTTATAAATATACGTTAATATGCAAAAGAAAAATTAGGACTATTTTCATTATTTCATAAATATTTACTTAAATAATTAGTCCCAAATAGTTAGTCACATAACAATCTATTCTCACTTTATTTTAATAAAATCTTAAAGGTCATAGATATTCAACACTAAATAACCATATTCTGTTTATATTAACAATACCCAAATAATTTCAAACCCCCCATAACAATATATAGTCAAATTTGTAGTGATAAATAAATGCTCCCACCAAGATTAACAAATCTAATAAATTTCAATCCCCATATAACAAGATGTATTTTCCTCTTTCGCTTCACAGACGACCAATTCTCTAGTAGCGAGCTTTATGTTCTAGTTATTCCTCAATTACCAATAGTTTCATTATATATTTATAGATAAATTTGTTTAAATTAGTTAAGATTGTTTGTTATTTTTATTTGCGATATCAACTCGTCCTTCGTTACAATAGCTCCCACCGACACCTCCTCTACCGATCTCGAACCCACAAAAGCTCAAGTTCTCTTCTTCCATCATTTATCTAAGACCCTCCATCTCTCATTACAAAATTTTGTAATTAATGACCCGATAAAGCCATTTTGTGGGTCAGATCATGCAAAGATAACAATATTTTAAACCTTCTAATCATGGATAGTGTGTGGAAAATGATGGATTCTCTATAAATGTATAAGTGTTCCATGTTTTCCAATACAAATTATTTTATATGCATTTTTGTTCATTTTCCCCACTCTATGTCCCTCTCGTCCGACAGACGGCATCCAAAAAGTTCTCTAAGATTTTTTTTTATTTTTCCCTCTTAATACATGTAAGGACACAAATTTCCAATTGAGTCCATATATAGTTTTGGCTCAATTTCGGACAAAAAACATTTTTTCATAGGATAGTATTCAATTGTAATATTCTCAAGCCTATGAAGTGTATGTTGAAGACGTAGCGGCAAAGAATTTAAAGTTTCATCAAAATGCCGGTTTGTGTGCCTCGTTTCTACGTTATCAACTAAGGTTCCATACTCCCAAGGTATGAATGTAATTATATTTATATAGGAGCTTGGAACAAAGTTTATTGGGTGTTAGGTGTAATAAAAACTGCATTTTATTTTCAGAAAGAATCAATTAGAACTTTAAAATAAGTATATAAAAGTTTATGGGCCAAAATCGAATTTTACAAACTTTCTGGTCGTTCGTTAGAAATGTCGTTCGAACGAGTTTTTTCATTCGAACCAGGTTTCGTTCGAACGAGTTTTTCGTTCGAACCAGTTTTCGTTCGAACGAGTTTGCCAACGACCCTAAACTGGTCAGTCGTTCGAACGAGTTTTTTGTTCTAACGAGGTATCTAACGAGATTCTAACGAGCCCAAGCTGGTCGCTCGTTAGAAGTCTCGTTCGAACGAGAGTCAAGTTCGTTCGAACGAGACGCCAGGGCGGGAACAATTTTGAGCAGTTTTTGGCAGTTTTCACCCACTTTCCCCACTTGGTTTTTAACTAACTTTTTCAAGACTTATTATGGACGGGAATCACATTTTTCTAATTAACTTTTCCAACATTGTTTATCTCCTAGAGAGAGTTTGAGAGCAAAATTAGTTTAGGAAAATGTTCAAGTTTTGAGTGTTAATTTTTAATGAAAAATTCATACACACTGTAGTTTACACCCAATAATTGTGTTTATCCAAGTTTCTATATTTATATCAATTGCTTGGAGTTTTTAGCACCGGTTTTCTCTACCGAATTCAAGAGACGTTTCGGGTTTTCTTCTACACCCCATCACAAAGAAGACTTTTGTTGAGATTCTACCCACACGGAGAAAGGCTCCATGCTTGGGTGACGGTGACCATATAAAGTCCCATCGGTGGATTCCGAGACCGCGGTGGTGTTCCGAGGTTGTCCGCTAGGAAGAGGTTTCTACGAGAAGGAGCGTCGAGGCTTGAGAGGGATCGAGTCAGTCGTTGTAAGTCTATCTGTCTTGTAATTGTAATTCCATATCTAGTGGACTTGTGGCTAGGGCCGTCCGAGGTTGTTTCCCGTCTTGGGTTTTTCCTCGTACATCTCGGCGTAGTGTGACATTGTTTATTTTATCTTGCACAATAATTTAGAACGCATGCTTAGATTTAATTCAAGATAAAACTCGGTTTTATTATCACACTATATTTAATTTGGGACTAAATTATATATTGGGTAAATTTGGTTTATTCAAGTCATTTGCTAAATTTGGTTTCGCCTAACTTTGGATAATTGAAAATTATGACTTAGGCAAATTCTAGGACTTGGATTTAATTAATTGGACTTAACCGGTTTAAGTGAGTAATAATTAATTTGGTGTGTTTCATTAATTATTCACTTTTGTTTATGTTAATTTTTGAAAGTTGAACCATCACCTGTTTTACAACGCTTCCGCATCATCTCTATTAAGTTTTTATAAAAAAGGAAATTAAATGTTTTAATCGAGATAATTAAAAACCGGGGTCCTTCAATACAATAAGAATTTTTTATTTTTTTACGGCTCATATATTGTAATTCCCTTTCTTTATGAAATGTCGTATAGAAGATAAAACTTATTTGTAGTTTTGTTAGTCCTTTCTTGATGAATATTTTCTTTATAAGATTATTTCTTATAATTATGTAAGTGTATCTATGTAACTGGGTCTTAGCAACTACTTAAAATATACCCAATATTATTTGTAATTGGGTTAAGATGGTTGTTGATTTCATTTCATTTAAGTACAAATGACTGAACAGGGAAGGGTGAGTTAATTCCAGTGGGTTATTACCATACATAATAGATGTAATGCCCCGCGACCTACCCTATTTATTCGCAATCGCATGCCACTTTTATATCGCAATTTAAATTTTCACTCAATTATAATTAAGGAAAATCTTACACTGTCACGGCCTTCTAGTAGGTCCTTGACTACATCATTAGAATTAGCAGAATTTATTCATCATTATACTTAGAACAAAGCTCCATAAAAAGATTTAACACGTGAATAATACCTTTATTAATAGTTGTAAAGTTTATAAATACAAGCTTTGCGGCATGATATAAAATTAATTCGACTCATATAATTCTTTAATACAAAAACTTAAAAGATTACAACTTAGAAATGGAAAGAGTAACTAAAATCTCCTCAAAAACATCCAACTACGACCTCTAGTAGTCCGCTTCTTATCATGAGGAAATAGGGAATATGGAAGGGGTGATCTTAAATATCTTAGCAAGGGTTAAATCAAGTCCCTCCCCCACTTGCCAGTGTTAATATTTAACAAATATAAGATATACTATCATATGAAATAAAAATTTATTAACGCAATAAGGATAAGAGTGCAATATAACCAAATAGAAAGGAAAATAATATAAGTTTCTTAACCCCGCAGCTTACCTCGATGACCTAAGTTTCAATCTCTTTCATATCATAATACTACGGCTCCTCCTAAGGATCAATGTTCCCCATGACTCAATCTCTCATGTTTTTCCCTCACAGTCCTCGACCTTTAAATTATGGCCTTTGACACAATATATGTGGCCTTATCCTAGATATCTTTGACCTAGTCATGCTATGGGTCGCAACCTCCCCTCCTACCTAATTTTAGGATAGCAGATATATGATTTGCTACTAACTCCACATCTTGGTCGAGTTCTGCTGTAGTGTAAGGCCCATGGTTGGTCATAAGCTCAATATCCTTAGGAATAACCATCTTAACCTGGAGCACTATGTAGGAGACCCTCAAATAGACAATGATATCTCGACCTGTCTAT
Organism: Sambucus nigra; assembly: GCA_949130495.1. NCBI lineage: Eukaryota > Viridiplantae > Streptophyta > Magnoliopsida > Dipsacales > Adoxaceae > Sambucus > Sambucus nigra. The sequence continues at coordinate 440,021,350 of OX422219.1, forward strand.
ATAGTGTCACGGGGCTCAGCATCGAATCCCATCTCAGATTTACCTAGGCACAATATATACTGCATTTCCACTCCACGGACTCTACTAACATGTCGTGACCTTAAAAAAGGAGTTAGAACTCCTGATTAGGAAAACAACAAGGGCTATTTTAGTAAAATATTAGTTTTAAACCCTAATTTTCTCATAAATCCAAACCTCAAAGATTAAAACTAAAATATAAATAGAACCTCATACGGTTAAATAAGAAAATTCTCAAAGCACTCAATAAACTCTCCTTAAGAACCATAGTAAAAAAGTTCTAAAATTAAGTATTCTTCCAAGATTAACCTATAAACCTTGAAAGGTTCTCGACAGCAAGCATCCATGGTCTCTAAACTTAACAACTCCATGACCTAACCCAAAAATACACATAAGGACTCATCTCATTCAATATAAACCATGAAAAGTAAGGTTTTGAGCAAGAAAGAAGATGAGAAGAGTTCTCTTATCTTTGCAGACCTTAGTTCGATGAACAATAACCGATCATCACCTCTAATGCTCGTCATCCTCCTCCTCCTCCTCCTCCAATGAACAATATTCTTATGTGGTCTCCTCTCTAATAGATTTTCCTTTTCCTCTAAAAATATCACTTTCACTATCCAAAGTGGGAATTAAGCTTGTTAATAACTTTGCAAAAGTTAGCAAAGGTTTGTGTTTATAACGTGTATTAAGGAACTTAGGGTTTCCTCTCAAGATGTCACTTTTACGTAAATAACCCTTTAGAAATGTTTCTAGAATCTCCCAATATTTGTTCTCAACTTAGGTTGTGGCCTTTCTCAAAGCCCATGACATATTCCCCTTAGGTCGTGGCCGTTCCCCTTAAGTTGTGGCCTCTCCAAAAATTCGCGACCTTTTATATCTCTGGTCGTGGCCTCTTTCCATACTTTCATAAATGGCGAGGCCTACACCCCAATTGTGGCTTTTTGTATTATTTCGCGGCCTTTATATTCCCAGGTCATTGGTCTTTTTTTATTATCATTTATCCCATGGCCACAGTCTAATAGTATTTTTATGGTCGTTGCAATACACCACACATGTTATTAAAAATTTAATTGATTTAAGAAATTGTGGTGAGGAATCCCGTTTGTAATTTATGAGTAAAGTCTTTTTTTCTTGTTTTTGGATTTTTTTTTATAGACAATATGTTATGTGCAATACTACTAATAAAAAGTGATGTGTGACTAACGAGGATGAAATGCTAAAGTAAGGATTAGATAACTAATGCGAAAATAAGGAAATTAAACGAGAGAGAATAATGTTTGGACCTTCTTTGAAGACTTGAAGATTGATCTTGATTATTGAAAAGGCTGCCCTTGTAAGGGGGTGGAGGTGATAGGAGGAGAGGGAAAGGATTTTTGCTAAATTGGGTGTGAAAAGGGTGGAAATGAAATGTGGAGCAAAGATTTCAATTAGAAAAATCACGTTGACTTTGAGAGAATGTTGTTAAGATCACTAAGAGGGATGTTTCTGAGGTGCCTTTCGAACTGAGCTCATGTTCTCCTCATATAGGATCAAGGAGATGTTAATCGTTATTTTACTTGACCTGCCTATCAGTAGGCATCCCCAGACACACTGTCGATAGGCCAAAAAAAGATTTGCCATTCGGTAACCTTGTACAGATTTCTCAAAATAATGGTCGTACAATGCAGTCCGTAAGTCTGAATCGCTCACGGGTCATACATATAATTGGAAAGGGTATTCAGAGCCCTTTAAGAATCCATTGGGTAGCTCTCAGGTTCGGGAGTTGAATTTAGTTAAATGGGGCTCGGAAGCGCCCGACGGTCTTTTAGACATGAGATTCTCAAATGCAAACGGATCATTTGTCCAAACTGTAAGGACGATTCGCACACGGGACAAACCGTTGGAAATGGTATTCAGAGCACTTCAAAGATTCATTAAACTTTTGCTCGTGTGAGGAAGTTGATTGGGGTCAAAATGAATTATGGGAGCGCCCGGGGGTCTCCATTTAGTTTTCAATAGTAAAACGGATCGTTCGTTCGAACAATGAGGCTGATTTGCATATGGGGCAGACATTGTAAAGGGGATTCAGAGTCCTTCAAAGATTCATTGAGCTTTTTCTCAAACGATAAAGTTGATCCCAGTCAAATAGGGAGGGCCCGAGGGCACCTGGTGGCTTCTAAATCAATACTCGGAGTATGACCTAGGGTTCTATAGTGAATGGGGAAGTTTTAAGAACCTAAGGAGAGTTTAAGGAGGGTCCTAGAATATGGTATCTATAGTAAATATAAAAATAAAGAAAACCCAAGAAGAAATCAGGGTGATTAAGGGTGACTTCACCCAAGCTAGCAATGACGTCATCACTTAGCCCAACCTTTCCATTAGGAAAGGTATGCTCAATAGTAAACTGTTCGACCTTTTGGATAGATGCCAAGGAAGCCTAGATAATACCAGGCTTTTCCAAAAGGTGATGATCGGTGTAAGAAGGATCACCCTCATGAATACTTCCCTTCTAGAGATAAATAATCCAGCCTTTACTGAAGGTGACCGACTTGTGGTAGTCAAGTTATACAATAACTTCCTAGACCCTAAATTTTAATCCCTCATTGAACAATTTTTCCTAGGCGTCCTCTTGGCCATCATCTATAGCTCTCTTTTTACTTTAAAGAATCAAATTCTCCAGGGTTTTCTGAACAAAGGCCTTTCCTCAATACCGTTAACACCGAGTCCACTGGCAAAACTCTAAGTGAACTAAGTCGCCCTCTTTCACCATCTTTTCCTTGTAGGCATTCTCCTCATTTAGCTTTCCCTATAGATTGACAATTATGTTATTCTCGTCAGCCAAGTTATTCTTCATAACAGTATCTTAGTCATAAAGAAGGATGTTTCTTCCTAAAAAGTTATCAGTCAGTGTGGTTGCCTAATGTATCACTTGTAATGACTGAAAAGGAAAGGAAAAAAGGACACTCCAGCATCAAGACAAAATCACAAATTTAAAAAAGTAATATTAAAATATGACTAACCAATATAGAGCGACAGATCATTTTCTTCTTATACCGAAAATATCCCTCGAATAGAGCAAGATCATCGATAAATTGAAGAAAGAAGCTAACATCACTTTGTGAGGACTCTTTATGTCTTCCCAGATGCACCAAAATACCTTGATTAAACTACTTACTGGGCCCATAGTCCCTTCTTCTACCACGCCAAAAGAAAGCAGCGAATTTGGTCGGATATCCAACCTCTACTAGAATGTTATCCTTCTCTAAAGAAGAAATCCATAAGCTTGGTACAAATCATAACTATGCTCTCAATATCAATGTCGAAGTCATGGGAAAGATCATCCCACTTTCGCTTGTCGATAATGGATCAGCTCTTAATATTTTCCCATTGAGAACCTTCAATTGATTCAGACTGAAAGTGAGTGACCTTGCTCCAACCTATGCCGCGGTGCATACTTATGATAATACTTGTCAGGAAGTGATAGGGTTCATAAAGCTTACAATAGGGGTTGGCCTTATAAATCCTATTATTGAATTCAAAGTCATCAATATCCCGATTTATTTTAATTTGTTGCTTGGATGACTATGGCTCCATAGTATCAAGGGTGTGTCTTGTTCCCACCATCAGAAGGTAAAGTTCTTCATCAATGGGCAGGTCATTACCATATACCAGTAATCCGATACTAGATTTTCAGCAGGGGGCAAATGATATGCTTCTTTCAAGCTTTTGAGTCGAATTGCTTCCGCTCCTAGCAGGGGATGGTTTTAGAGATAAAGTGTATCCAGAACACAACCCTCATGGAAACGTCAATGTGATACATATGTTCAAAAACATGCACTTCATGCCTAGAATGGGGTTGGGAAGGCACAACAAGGAATACTAGAACCCATAGTGTTGAAGAAATTCATTCCTCCTTGTGGTTTGGGTTATCAACCATCTTCGAAAGAACTCAAAACCTCAATTGAAGATATGTTTAGAAAGTACTAAGACTATCTCAAGAGATTCCTTGAACGAAAGATTCATTAAAGAGGGTGAATATTTCCTCTTTTGCGGCTTTCTCAAACTGCGGTATAATCATATGGATAAAAAAGTATAGCCTCTAATGGACATCTTCTTTCGAGACAACTACTCATGGGTCGAAAGTTCCCAGCATCATATGCAATTACTCATGGAGAGGACTACAGCGATTGTCGAGGTTTCTGAAGAAAGTGACTCCGAGGATTCATTTAATTTACAGACATAGGGCTACATCATCGAATCCATCACGTTTGATCAAAGTTGTTAATGCACTTCTCCTCAAATGGCATGCTATACCAGTTCCACTCACTGAAATGCAACTCAACCTAGATGTTTTTCCCATTTTCTCTTCTTTTGTTGTCCCTCCCTGTGCTGATCACAATGTAATCATGACCTCCTTCGATGAGGTTCTCAATGTTATTTTTCCCAAGAATAAAATAAATGACAATTTGAGTATATTATTGTGCCTTACATTAATTGTCTTGATTCTAATCAAACTCTTGATGATGATGAGTTTGCAAATGAAAAATTATTAACTGATCTTAATAAGGTTAATAAAAAACAACATAATTGCGTTCAAGTTAATGGAGATGAAATTGTTGTTATTAATCTCGATTCTAGTAGCCAACTGCAAGAGATTAGGATAGAGGCCACCCTTTACTGGAATAAGCGCTCGTAACTTGAAGAATCATTGAAGGAATTTGTGGATGTCTTTGCATGGTCCTACGACGACATGCCCAACATTGATCTCGAGATTGCTTAGCATGAGATTTCGACTCTCCCAGAGTGAAAACCGATCAAAAAGAAACTGTGAAAACTTTGCACCGAATGATCGCTCAAAGTTAAGGAAGAAGTGGTCAAATATTTAAATGTAGGCTTCATCTAGGTGATTAAATATACTATATGGCTAGCCAACATTATATATGTGCTGAAATACAGAGGAAAAGCTTGCATATGCATTGATTATCGAGATTTGAAGAAGGATCTCCAAAGGATGATTACCCATTATCCAATATCAACATGATTGTGAATAACAAGGCCAATCATGCTTTTAAGTCATTTATTGATGGTTTTATCGAATACAATCAGATCAAGATGCACCCCGATCATCAATAGAAAACTGCATTCATCACCCATTGGGAAATATTATGTTACACCGATATGCCCTTTGGGCTAAAAAAGGCATGGGCTACCTACTAGAGGGCTGCCATAATCATCTTGCATGATCTGATACATAAAGAAGTTGAGGTATATATAGAAAAAATTATCATCAAGGCCAAATCTCAAGAAGGTTATGTTCTCGCTCTCCAAAAGTTCTTCAAGCGACTACGAAGATACTAGATGCGATTTAACTCACATAAATGTATTTTTGGAGTTACCAAAGGGAAGCTCTTGGGATCATGGTTAGCGAGAAATGGATAGAATTTGATCCTACCCAACTGAAAGCCATACTCCAAATGCCACCAAACCGAACAGAGAAATAAGTTCGAGGATTCCTTGGAAAATTGTAGTATATCAGACGGTTTATCGCCAGTTAACTTCTATCTGTGAACCCATCTCCAAACTCCTCCCAAAGGATTTAACCAAAATTTGGAACGAAGCTTTTCAGAAAGCCTTTGATCGAATCAAGTAATATTTAACCCGATCTTCGATACTGATACCACCATAACCTGGTTTATTGCTACTCGTATACCTGACTATAATAGACATTGTAGCTGGGGCTTTATTGGCACAATATCTTAAAGAATCTCGTAAAGAGAGAGCCATATACTATGCCAGTCGCAAGTTGGTCGAGTACGATGTCGCAAGTTGGTCGAGTACGAAGTTAACTACATTGCCTTAGAGAAAGCATGTGTCGCCCTTGTTTGGGTCAACCAAAAGTTTTGACACTACATGATCATTTTTTCCATCAGAATTGTATCCCAAATAGAACCTAGTAAATACTTGCTCGAGAAACTTGCCCTATTTAACCGAATGACCCAATGGTTAATGATGTTAACCAAATTCGATATTTTGTATGTCACGTAGAAATCCATGATAAAAAGATCCATCTATGAATACCTCGCTGACTACCCTATTGAAGGAGCCAATATTTGGATTTTCGAGTTCTCGGATAAAGATATCCTTTGTACCTCTCAAGAAGACCTCCGATGGTAAATGTTCTTTGATGATGCTGCCAACAAGAAAGGATATGGAATTGAGATACTCTTAATCGCTCCTAATGACTCTCACACTCCCATTGCCATCAAGCTAGATTTTTCATGCACTAACAACATGATCGAATACGAGGCTTGCATGGTAGGCCTCAAGGTCACTTTCAAGAAAGGAATCTGATGCCTAAATGTCTATGGGGATTCAGCCCTTATCATCGACCAAGTTTTTAGAAGATGTAAAGTCAAGGATGATAAACTCTTACCCTTACACAACCACTAGAAGAGCTAGCCTCCCAATTCCAAGATATTACCTTCCACTACCTGTCCCGAGCAACCCTTGCTAGCCTGCCTCCTTCCTAGTCCAAAAGAAAACTAAACCTACCCATTGTTACCACATTGAGCTCATTACAAAAGAAGATCCTGATATAGTCGGTTACTGCTACTATGATATTTGGCACCTCCTCAAGCATGGTAGGTACCCCCAGGATGCTAAAAAGAAAGATCGAGAAACCCTACGCAAAATGGTTGCCCAGTACATTGTCTAAAATAAGGCACTGTTTAAAAGAATCTTTGATGGAACCCACTTGCACTGCATCCCAGAGGATGACATTGAAGAGATGATGCAGAAAATCCACAGCGGGGAGTGCAAACCCCATATGAATGGCCATGTTCTTACCAAGAAAATCATCTGACAAGGATACTATTGGACTACCATGGTTCAGGATTGTACCGCCTATGTTCAAAGATGTCTTAAATGCCAACATTTATCCAATATCCAACACTTGCCTCCGCAGGAATCATACAACATAACCTCTCCATGGCCATTCTCCACATGGTGCATGGACATAATAGGGAAAGTTACTCCCAAGGCCTCCAATGGGCATGAGTTCATCCTAGTTGCCATTGATTATTTCACCAAATGGGTCAAAGATGAGTCATACGTATTGTTGAATACCAAAAAGGTGGCAAAGTTCATCCGAAAAAATATTATCTGTCGATATGGGGTCCCACATGAGCTAATATCAGATAATGAGTTGCATTTTGAAGCAGAAGTCACGGAATGGGTCGACGAGTATGGGATCCAGAGACACAAATCTTCTCCCTACCAATCTCAAACCAATGGTAGAGTTAAAGCCACCTATAAGAACCTCAAAGCCATCATCAGAAAAATGACTGAGAGTTATCGAGAATGGGCCGGTCGGATCCCTTATGCCATTCTGGGGCTACCACACTTCAGTTAGAGAATCTATTGTGGCTATCCCTTATTCCCTGGTATACGATATGGAAGTAGTGCTACCCGTTGAGATGGAAATTCCTTCACTATGCGTCATGCTTGAAAGCAAGGTCATTGAAAAAGACTGGCATCAAAGCCATTTGGACGAGTTCTCACTCTTGGACAAAAAGAGACTAAAAGTTATATATCATATACAAGGGTAACATAGCAGAATAGCACGATCATTCAACAAGAGAGTCAAGGATCGTGGTGTCCGAGAAGGGAATTTATCCCTTAAAGAAATTATAGAACCCGTCTAGGACCCTAGAGGGAAATTTATGCCCAATTGGAGTGGCCCCTATATTGTGAAAAAGATCCCATCCGATGGTGCCTCTATGCTCACCACCCTCGATGGGGAAGAGATGTCCCGTCCAGTTAACTTGGACCGTCTTAAGAAATTCTACCTTTAGTCTGAAATCTCGGTGCACTACGACTCTTCCTATCTCCATTCTATTTCAAAAAAATCTCTTCATTTCCCTCTACTTAGAACTACGTGGGGCCTCATCGTTTAAAAACATTTTTACTTTAAAAAATAAAGATAATTTTTTTTTCAAAACCCCTAGAGGTACGTAGGCAGCTCATACGTTTTACATGAGTCCCCTTCTTTTTCATAAAATTCTATTCTTTTCTTATCTCCGAGAATGGCAATTTATTTTATCATTTACATGAACAAAAGGATTGTGTATGCCTTAGCGATTGGTATAGATAATTAAAATGAAAAACTCATCAAGAGTCACCACTAGATGATCAAAAACTTTTTTATTTCACTTTGGGAAATGTTAGTACAATTACATGAAATATCAGCGTAGGGAGTCAGAAAACTTTCCTCGCTAATAAAACCAAAACTACTGTTAAATAAACTACAACCTTCCCAAATTTATTCCTAATAAACTATAAATAACCAGATACATAACCAAACACAACACCATACAAAATCTTCATAAGTAAAACTCTTTAGGGATCCTACTCGCAGCTGCCAGAAGAACAAGCCCCATGATCATCTACATCTTAAGGTCCTCAAACTTCCCCTGCTTGGATGGAATAATGAAGGTGCTCAATAGAATGGTAATCACGAAATAACCTATGGATAACCACAACACCTCCTTCCATGGTGTCAAATATGGCAAGCCATATATGTCTAGTCTCATATGTCAACATCATAGCCACTACCCTCCTCTACGGCCATTTCATGTAATCCTCAAAAACATGCCAAACTCTGCTAACAGATTTGGAAGGACGGGTTGACGACCAATGATTCTCCCATAGAGAGCCTAGCTGCACGCGTATGCCTTCTGTTAAATTTTCCACAAGATAAAAGTCTAGTGTCCGAGGTGGCACAATCTACTCCCATCCAAATCGACGCAGAAGATGCTAGGAAAAATATAAATAGGTCTACCGGAGGCTAACGAACCGAACATACTCGTATTCCCCTTGTTCTATAATGGGCTGTAACTCCCCCCACCAAGTCACTAACCAACGTAAACCTCGAGCCCCGTGCTCCACAAACCAATTCTCCCAGCTCTCGATATTCAGGCCTAAGCTGATAAAGTAGTGAGTGAAGAAATTCGGTACAACTACCAATGGATATTCAAGAGGGATCGCTAAATGAAATATCTCCGACAGCCACAAGAACAACATAACTGGATTGCCTCTCAAAAAGTTAGAATGTCCTTCTCGCTAAGCATCTAGACCATTTAGGGTCTCTACCAGTATCATCTCCACAGGTTTTCGGCGGTATGACATCCACGCAGTGATGCCTGCAAGTTAAGGAACCACCAACACACCAATAGTAATTTTAAAGTTAAGCCAATGATGATGGCTCCGACATATCCTGCATTACCAACATCCTATAGACGCACGAAATACAACACAATTGAGAAAGATATTATTCCTCCCATAACCAATGACCAATCCACCGAGTGTGAGATATGAAAAAGTCTTGCTAACAGCTCCCGAGGAGACCGAGAGAATACAGGCATCGTCATCGCAACCCTGGGATTTACCCCTAATATATTAGAGAACTCTTCGTAAGTCAAACAAACTTTGTCCAAGCCAAAGTGAAAGACATGATCCTCGGGGTACCAGGATTATATCGTCGCCAATAGCATGTTCCATTCAATGGGTCGATTGCGCCATAAGGAAACTCGGTGTATATTGAAGGCATCGTAGTCTACATTATACGAACACGTAGTCTCTAATTTTTTGAGGTAAGAAGCAAATTAAACACTTTCGGGAAGATCCATGTTGGAAATGATGAGACAAGAAGCAAGAAATAAGCAAAAGAAAAAAAATATGGATGGGTGAAGAAAACACTCCAACATTACCCCTTTTTATACTTGAAAAACTTGGCTAGAGACAAGGATCCTGCAAAACCCAGATGAAACCCTACCCCATCAAGGATAACGTAGTTAAAGAAAGTTAAATTAAAGCCTTAGGGTGATTAGACTGAACTAACCTGCCGATAAGTAGGACAAGGGGTATGCTGATCGGCATCCCCCTTTTTTTGGAAATTTTCCTTTTTTCTTTTTGGTCAAAATAAAAAATTTAATAAATTTAATCCCAAAAGAATTCAGGATGTTTTCTCTGCTTATATTTTCTAACGCATCCTGTTTAAAATAAATTACCATTTAAACTTAATCTTTTTACGGTCTTAACAAACAAAGTAAAAAGTACATATAGATTATGTCATTTAAAGAAAGATAAAAATAAATAAATCCCCATTCATTTCATATATATGTATTGCCATTATATTTCTTTTGTAGAAAAATAAAAAAGAAGGAAATAGCTGGACTCATCCGATCCCCCACATTCTCTCTTTCTCTCGCCTTTTCTTTCTTTCACCTTATCTTACTCTCTCCCTTTATCTCTCTAAGACCCCCATACCTGCGGCGTACTCTCTTTCCCGGATGACAAGCTAACGAGCCTCCGTTACCTGACCCAATCCCTCTTCAGACAAAGCAGATGGCACTAAATAAGAAGGAACCAGGATCGAATCCCAGATATGAGACATTAAGAAAGCCACCCAATCCCGGATGTCTTTCAGCCAAGTAGTTAACACCCGTACGTGCTACAAGAAAAATAAAAAAGGGCAAATCATCCAGTCTGATGCAAAAAAAAATCAGAGAAACAAAAGTCAAAGAAATAAAAGGATATAACTCCGGTTAAAGGACGTCCTCCGTCAGGCCCAGGAGCTTAGGTTCCATTTCATTGGGGCAATGCAACATACACCTTGATATTATATAAGACTATATAATGTTATATGAAGGAGGAACCAACCGCAAAAATGAAACTTCTGACATCATCACCGCTACTGATGTCAACGTACCACCCACACTGTAGGTAGACCCCACTGGTCGACTCGTGTCCCTACGAGAAAACGTAGGGGGAAGAATCATAACATCATATATATTGGGTGGTATCAGTTAACTCGATACAAAATCCAGATAATCATAAGTCACCACCATTTTGATATACGACGAATAAGGCTTGCCGACCATCGCCGCCACCCTCGCTTCCTCCAGCATCTCCCGCTCTCGCCTCGTATACCTCTGGGGCCTCACAAGTGGAACCATCACCTCGTCCTCCACTAACTATCAGACTAATCTCTCATCCAGATACCAGTAGTAGCCAAACTAATGCGCCATCAATCGACACAGCTGCATGTTCCCCCTGAACACCCCCGTGTGCTAAATAGCCGCCCCCCAAGGATAGAAGGTTACCTGCAAGATCGCCAGCGGAAAATCAAGATTTAAAAAATGATCTCAAGAGGAAAGAAGAATTTACCCGATCGCTCCTCAGGCCATTCAAGACCTGACGTACCGCCACCAATGAAAGATACTACCTCAACTGCCGAATGGACTTCTACCACCGGTACATATGGCAGAAGTCCCCAGCCGAGTCATCCTCTAAACCTATCAATTAGGCGTTAATCCCAATCACCTCGTAGAACCACGTTTTCCAAAGGACAAGGGTTATCAATCAGAAGAAAGAAATCAAGATCTCAAAAATAAAATGCATAAAGAAAAAATGCAAAAATAAAAGAATACCTCCAGAAGATACGTGGCGTCGTCTACCGGTATCACTGACAGAATGCATCCAAAGCCGAATAAAGGGTCTGTAAGGACACAAATTTCCAATTGAGTCCTTTGTAGTTTTGGATCAATTCCGAACAAAAACGTTTGAGTCATAGGATAGAGTTCATATTGATCCATTCAAGCCTATGACGAGTTTGTTTGAAGACGTAGCGGCTAAGTGTATAAATCTTCATCAAAATGCCGAGTTTAAGTGCCTCGTTTCTACGTCATCATCAGTGGTTCAATGCTCCTAAGGTATGAATGCATTTGATAGATATATAGGAACTTGGAACAAGTTTATTGGGTGTTAGGTTTTTAAAACTGTGTTTGTTTTCAGAAAGATTTCTATTAAAAACTTTTGTATAAAGTATATAAAGTTTTTGGGCTAAAAATGTAATTTTTGTAACTTTCTATAAGTTCGTTCGAAGTGTCGTTCGAACCACAAGTCGTTCGAACCAGTTTGCCAACGAGTTCCCACATTAGCCACTGGAACTTCGTTCAAAATGTCGTTCGAACGAAATGGCTGTTCGAACGAGATTTCTAATGAGTTCACACTGGAACTTCGTTAGAAGCGTCGTTCGAACGAGATATCAGGCGGGAATTTTTTTTGGCAGTTTTTACCGACTTTCCCCACTTGCTTCTCCACTAACTTTTCTCAAATCTTATAATGTGCGGGAACAACTTTATCTAAACTAACTTTTTCATAATAATCTAACTTCTAGAGAGAGGTTTGAGAGTTGATTCTTCCAAGAAAAAGTTCATGAGTTTGAGTGTTCATTTTATAAAGAAAAATTCTTTTAAACACTTAGTTACACCCATTTTTGTTTCTTCCAAGTTCATATATACATATACTTTTCTTGGAGCATTTTGGCACCGGTTTATCTCTACACTCGTTTGAAGAGAAGTTTGGGTTTTCTTCTAAATCCCTCAAAGAAAAAGAAGAAGAATTTAGCTGCGACTTTATCACATGGTAAAAGACACCATGTGTGGTTGAAGGTGTACCTATTGTCCGATCGGTGAGTTCGAGATCGCGGTGGAGCTTCGTGGTTATCCGCTAGGAAGAGGTGGTTACAAGAAGATACTTAGTGGATTTGAGGCTAGGTCGTCCGAGGTTTTTTCCCGTTATGGGTTTTTCCTCGTACATCGCGGCGTAGTATGACTGATTCTCTCTTATCTTGCATAATAACTTAAAACGCATGCTTAGGATAATACAAGATAAAATTGGTTTTAATTCTCACACTTAATTTAATTTGGTGCTAAATTAAATTTGGGTAACGCTATTTAATTCAAGTCATTTGTTAAAATTGGTTTGGCCTAACTTGATAAAATTGCAAAATATGACTTAGGCAAATTCTAGGACTTGGATTAATTATGTTTAAGTGAAAATGTTTTAATGGATTAATTTAAGTACACTTGGTTTTATTTTAAATTTGGAAGAAATTAAAATTTGGTTAAGTTGTTTTAATTGAACCATCACCTTTACACTTCCGCATAGATATTTAATAAGGAAATTGATTTTAAAGTGTAATTCCTTTTGGATTTTAAAATCGGGGGGCCCTCGAAGCGTCTTCAAATTGGTATCAAAGCCAAAGCGATAAATAATTTCGTTAAGATCTTCTAAATAATTTTTGGCCAAAATGAAATTTTTCCCATTTTCAAAATTTCTTATTTTCGATGGTTCTAATTACGCGTATTGAAAAGCGCGTATGAAATCGGCATTAAAATCTATCGACGAGAGGGTTTGGTTATCGGTAGTTAACGGGTGGTCTCCACCAACTCATTTAGTAGATAATGAACGTGTTCCCAAACCGGCCGATAGATTGAGTGAGGGTGAATTTAAACTTTCTAATTTTAATTTTCGAGGTTTAAATGCCTTGTTTAGCACTGTCACACTGGATGAATTCCGACATATTATGACATGTGAGACCGCTAAAGAAGCGTTGGATATTTTACAACTCACTCATAAATGTACAAGTGTCGTTAAAGCTTCGAAACTCCAAAACCTCACCACTCAATTTGAAACTATCAAAATGAATGAAAAAGAAACGTTTGATGAATTTTATGCTAGACTTTTCGATGTTGTTAATTCATCTTTTAACTTGGGAGAGAAAATACCCGACAACCGAGTTGTAAAGAAAATTTTAAGTTCCCTTCCCGATAGATTTATTCCAAAAGTGACCGTTTTAAATTCTTTACCCACTTTAGTCTCTATGAAATTAGAAGAGCTCGTAGGTGATTTACATACCTATGAACTAGACATGTTTCCCACTAAAACTGAAAAGAAAATTGAAAAAGGCGTTGCTTTAAAAGCATGAAAAGAGGTCAAACAAGTAGTAGAGAGCGAGAGTGATGGTGACTCGGAAGACATGGCCTTGTTTGCTCGGAAATTTAGAAAATTTCTTAAATTTAACAAAGATAAATTTAAAAATGATTTTAAGAAATTTGAAACTTCTAAGTATGACAAAGCCGAAAGGATCCCTAAATCTTCTAACGAAAATTTAAATAGGGACGAGTCAAATAGGTGTTTTTGTTGTGAGGGTTATGGCCATAGGGCTTCTGAGTGCCCCACTAAACTAAGGAGAGAGGGTAAGCGACCCATTCATATAATGCGACCCTTAGTGATAGTGATAAGGAAGAGGGACCCGATTTCCCTACTAAGCCCAACTTTGTGGCTTTTATGGCTAGTCATGTGAGTGATAGTGAGAACTCATCGATTGATGAAATTTTAACACATGACACTTCCAAGGTTATTATTTATGATTCCCTTGTTCTTTATGGTAGTGAGAGTGAAGAATAAAGAGAGAGTGAAAATGAAGAGGTTAATGTGAGTGAACTTCAAAATATTTTTCAAGAATTATTTGAAGAATCTATTAAATTAAAAAGAGATAATTTAAAGTTAGAAGCTAGTTTAAAAGAGCGTGTCAAGGTCATTGATGATAGTATGTTGGTAGAAGACCTTAGGACACGTGAGAGGACTCTTCGAGAGAAGCTTGAATATGTAGAAGGTGAGAGAGATAGCCTTAGAGGTTTAATGGAATCCTTAAAAAAGGAGCTTCTCGAGTTCGAAGAGAGAAATGTTTTATTATAGTCTAACATTCTAGAATTAGAAAATAAATTAAAAGACTCTAGTAATGTCAAATTTGATTTGGAGTGTCGTTCGAAAAAATTAGATAAAATATTAGGAACGGTCAAAATTAAAAATAACACTTGTGGTTTAGGCTTCAATACTTGTAATGAATCTACTCATAAAGCCAAAGCCAATGTTTTAGGAGAATCTTCTAGGAAAGCCTTTAGAGATCATTCCTTAGGTACCAAATTTCGACGTAATTTTACTTGTACTCATTGTGGTCGAAAAGGTCATCTTAGAAAATTTTGTTTTGATCTTAAACGAATTTCTAGAAAATCCCAACGTAAAGCAACCAAGGTAGTTAAAATTCCTACACCCCAAGATAGTCATTCTTCATTAATTTGTGTTAGGAAATCTGACTTGGTTGCCTTGCAAAATAGGACGTTTGATTCTCATTTACTTTCATATCCGTCCTCCCTTGTTAAATCTAAAGGATGAATGTGTTAGTGTTGGCATACTTTAGCTTTTGTGCTTCATGCTATATTATCATGCTAAATGTATGCTTGTTTAATCATTTTCTAGTCTATGCCCCATGCTTAATCACATGCTAGAACTATGATTTTTGTTTATCTTTTTGTATTATATTTGTTTATTTTTGTTTGCATTAAATGAAAAATTCAAAAAGATTTTTGTTTATCATTTGTGTTTTATTTGTTTCATTTAAGCTTAATGAAAAATACAAATGATTTTTGTATGTTCTTTTGAGTATTTTTTTTTGGTTAAAAATGTCAAAAACTAAAAAAGATTTTTATTCTGTGTGTATTTTAGTTTGTCACACTTTATGTGGCATATATTTGTGTTAGAATCCCATATTTTTCGCTTCCATGTGGTTAAAACTTTTGGTTTATATTGTCAATCCTTATTATGTTCTTTACCATGCCTACATGGAGTAGTTGGATTTTGTGTTGATTAAATGGATTCTATTTTTATATGCATCTACTCACACATGCACGAGCTCTTTTGAAATTTTAACTTCATATGTATATTTGAGCTTTATGAGGTGTTCTCCTATCAATCTTGTCATCTACATATTTATGACCTAGGAGGACTAGTGCATGTCAAAATCCGTTGCACGTGAGATTTGTGAGATAAAAAATGATATATAAAACGTGCACGAGGAAGGGCTCCTAAAGGATTTATTGTCCTTTGCAAATAGTAAGCCACCGTTTGAAATGGACCTAAAAGAAATACGTGGTCCAAAGGCCTAAAAATAGAAAAATGGCACCAAAAGAAAAATAATTGCCAAGGCATATGTTTAATTGATATATTCATTCTATATAAAAATAATATATATGCTTCTTAAGGGAGATTGGATGGTATATCAACGATTTGCACAATGTCCATTTATCCTAGTGGTCTTTCTTGTCATGACTCTATTTGGTTTGTAGAATCATCTAAACTCTAAAGTTATTGTATTTTTGCGTCATTTGTGTGTTTATATCTATATATATATGCGTGTACATTATTGATACTTTTAGAGTATATATATATATATATATATATATATATATATATATATATATATATATATATATATATATATATATATATATATATATATGATATTATTTTGTCTTTGCCTTGATTTCTAGTCCATCTATGATTCTACTTCATTAATTGGTATCTATCTTGGATTAATTATGCTTTTGTTGCTCATATGCTCTACTGTCATATCATTCTAAGCCTCAACATGGTTAATTAAATTTTTCCTTTGTCTATTCCTGAACAAAAAGGGGGAGAATGATAGGGGGAGAAATGGTATCTAATCCTATTATAATCGTATCTAAGTTTGGGAAATTTAACTTAAGGGAAGTCATGACCTTCTTAGGTAGATTTGTTTTGATAAAGGGGGAGAATTAATTTAGGGGGAGTATTTATTTTCATTGAATTAAATACTTTTATATTCCCTATACGTTTGATAGTTTGCTTAAGTGTGCAGGAATTCTTCTAAAGCGGCAACCTTCAAGTGGCAAAGCGTTTAATTCTAAAGTGGTATTCGAGTCAAGCATTGTACTCTTTATCTTGGGTGGGATGTTTTTGAGTCTAGTGAGCTTGACGGCCCTTTAGGATTTTTGTTCAGTTTTTGTCCCGGAATACCCAAAGGGGAAGATTTGTAAGGACACAAATTTTCAATTGAGTCCTTTGTAGTTTTGGCTCAATTCCGGACAAAAACGTTTGAGTCGTAGGATAGAGTTCATATTGATCCATTCAAGCCTATGACGAGTTTTTTTGAAGATGTAGCGGCCAAGTATATAAAGCTTCATCGAAATTACGAGTTTAAGTGCCTCGTTTCAACGTCATCATCAGTGGTTCCATGCTCCCAAGGTATGAATGCATTTGATATATATATAGGAACTTGGAACAAGTTTATTGGGTGTTAGGTTTTTAAAACTGTGTTTTGTTTTCAGAAATATTTCTATTAAAAACTTTTATATAAAGTATATAAAGTTTCTGGGCTAAAAATATAATTTTTGGAACTTTCTGTAAGTTCGTTCGAAGTGTCGTTCGAACCACAAGTTGTTCGAACGATTTGCCAACGAGTTCCCATATTGGCCACTGGAACTTCGTTCGAAATGTCGTTCGAACGAGATGGATGTTCAAACGATATTTCCAATGAGATTTCTAACGAGTTCACACTGGAAATTCGTTAGAAGCCTCGTTCGAACGAAAATCTCGTTCGAACGAGATATCAGGCGGGAAATTTTTCTGGCAGTTTTTACCCACTTTCCCCACTTGTTTCTACACTAACTTTTCTCGGATCTTATTTAAGTTCACTTGGTTTTATTTTAATTTTGGAAGAAATTAAAATTTGGTTAAGTTATTTTAATTGAACCATCACCTTTACGCTTTCGCATATATATTTAACAAGGAAATTGATTTTAAAGTGTAATTCCTTTTGGATTTTAAAATTCGGGGGCCCTCGGGGTGCCTTTAGGGTCGCCAAAGTCAGACTCCCCCCAGTAAGGGAGAGGGATATTTAAAAATACCCTCAAGAACGGAAGAAACCAGAAATGGACGACGTCTCCACTCGTCACCACCAAAAACCCTCCCACCAGAAAAAGGATAAACAAATGGACCATATGCCGCACCTTCAGCCCGTCAGTCTCGTCGCTCCATAGACTCAACAAAACCTCCTTCAGAAGAGACATACGGATGGAGTCCCTTGAGACAATCTGCCTAACATCACCCAACGCCACCTCCACCGCCACTGGCGTTACCCAAAAAGTACGGTCCACCTCTATCTGGGCCCCCTCATAGTCCATCCCCAACAACTTCTATACATCGATGGGAGTTACCGTCATCTCCACAAAGCTAAAATGCATGGTGTGGGTAGTATCCCACCACCTCTCCCCCAAAACACAAAGGACAACCGTCGAACGGGGCGTCTCATCCAGTGCAAACGCCAAACTACCAAAATCAACTGATAAAACCAACCAGCGTACCACTGGAGGAAGGTGCTCCTAGACGTCCTTGAACCCTGTCGTCCCCCAAGAATGCAGGTTCGATGTAGATATATCAGTCTATCGGAGAAAAAGGAAAACCCCCTTTTCAAAATTCTGAAAATAAGGAAATACTCGAGAAAAAGGAAATGCCAAAGATCATTAACACTTACATAACAACTAACGTTCACCACCCTGGACGATCGATGGTGCACGAGCTCAAGAAGAAGAGTCCACTCGTCCGCAACTGTCTCAAATGAGTCAAAGGCATTCTCATTGCACATCACTAGGGGGACCCTGGTCCGCCACTCCAAATTTACCCAATCATCAACAGCTAGCCACGCCATGTTAGCCTTGCTACTTGAGAAATACGCCATCTTGTAATCTAGAATGAGGAAATAACGTAAAAATAGATTATAGAAGATAGAATCAGAAGATAAGAAAGCTAAAGGTTGTGAAAAATGATGAAATCTCACCCCTTTTTATAGGAGGCTAAGGGGCATGCCGATCGGAAGTCCCCGACCACATATAGATCATCATTGTCCCTTTACTTGCCCGAGGTAGTCCAAAAGACTGTGCCTCTTCCGTTTGTCACCCCTATACCCTGCCGATCAGCATCTCCATGAAATTTTGTCCAATAAAATCCCAAAAATTACCAAACAAATTCGGAAAAATCCCTAAGAAAATTCTTAAAATTGCCAAATGAATCTCAACACTTTTTTTCACCAAGAAAAATATTTTTCAAGCTCTCAAATCCCTAATCAAGTTAATACCACATCTTCTCCCATAATAATTTACCCAGCGAAATTACCAGATCCAACTGGATATCTCCCCAGCAAACGTTTTCAAGTGACACATCAGAATTCAAAAAATTCCCCAGCAAGGCTATATCCAATCCTCATATTAGTATATTTTTCCCAAAGGAATCTCTAAATTTTCCCAAGAAAATTATATCATACTTAAGCCCAGGAATTGGCTTCGACCCTCAAAATTGGTCACCTATACTTAAGCCCTCAGAATTGGCTTCGACCTTCAGAATTGGTCAACTCTACTTCAGCCCCCAGAATTGGCTTCGACCCTCAGAATTGTTCACCTCTACTTAAGCCCTCAGAATTAGCTTCGACCCTCAGAATTGGTTGCTTATACCTAAAGTCCTCAGAATTGGCTTCGACCCTCAGAATTGGTTACTTATATCTAAAGTCCTCAGAATTGGCTTCGACCTTCAGAATCGGTTACCTCTACTTAAACCTTCAAAATTTTCTTTGACCCGTAGAATTGGTCCTTCCTACTTGAGGTCCTCAAAATTGACCTCGACCCAAAGAATTGGTCGCTCCTACTTAAAGCCCTTATAATTAGCTTCGACCCTCATAATTGATCACCTCTACTTAAGCCCTCAGAATTGGCTTCGATCCTAAGAAATGATCCCTCTAACTTAAGCCCTCATAATTGGTGTTCGACTCGCAAAATTGGTCACCTCTTCTTAGGTCCTCAAAATTGACCTTGGCCCTCAGAATCGGTCGCCTCTACTTAAGCCCTTAGAATTGGCTTCACCCTCAGAATTAATTATTCACACCTTAAAGACCTCAGAATTGGATTCAACACTCAGAATTGGTCGCTCCCTAGATTCTCATATTGATCTCATCCCACAAAATTGGCCATCCTCTGCATTACTTTAGGTCCCCAGAATCATCCTCGACCCTCTGAATCAGCCATCCTCATCTCTTAGGTTCACAGAATTGACCTTTTTCCCAAACATCATATGGTGTCTATTCGACGACTTTCACTTGTTCCAAGTCCACCATCGAGGGGATCTATATACACCACACTCTAGGACCTCCTAAGTGTGTCCTTAGGTCTCTGGAACCTCCCATTTCACTACGAACCCTAGGTCATACTCTGAGAATCGATCTAGAGGCCATCGGGCGGTACTAGGCCCTATTTGAATCCGATAGACTCTATCATCAGATAGAAAGCTCATTAAATCTTATAAGGGATATAAATTCCATTTTCAATGATTCCCCCGTGCACGAATCACCATAACGGTTCAAACGAATAAACCATTATACTATCGAAAACTAATCTGAAGGCCACCAGAGGCTCTCGAGCCCCGATTTGACCCCAATCAACTTCATCATTGGAGTGAAGTTAAAGCTCTTTGAATATTCGAATGTAATTGAAAAACCATTCCAACGGTTAACCCCGTGCATAAATTAACATAACCATTCAGACGAATGATTCGTTTTCCCCAAAAAATTTATCTAGAAGCCACCGGGCACTCTTGGGCTCCATTTGACCAACTCAACTCTTCAGCTCAAATGACACTAAATTATTCTTCTAAGGGCACTGAATAAACTTTCCAACGGTTCACCCCATGCATGAATCAGCCTTACGGTACGGATGAATGACACATTATACTCTGTAAGGTCACCGGGCACTTTCAGGCCCCTATTGATGAAAGTTAACTTTCTAAATTGAGTGAAGCTCTTTGGAATGACGAAATACCTTGCGTAACCTTTCCAACGGTCCTCCTAGTGTGCAATTCTGACTTACGGTTTAGACGAACGATCCATTACCGTTCGACGATCTTCTGTCCAACGGACCGATGAGTGCTTTCGAGCACCGTTTGACCAAAAGTCAACTCTCGGATCTAGGAGCGTACCAAAGGACTCTCAAAGGTATCTAAATTACCTTTCTAAAGGTACGCCCTATGCGTGATTTGGATTTATTAATTGCATTCTACGACCATTTTCTGGAAAAAAATTCCCGAGACTGCCGATTGGCAAGTCCAATTCCTTGCCTATCGGTAGTGTGCCTGGGGTTACCTACCGATTGAGAGGGCTGAGACCATGCTGATCGACACCTCCCTTACCCTATAAATAGAGGGAATGACTTCACTCCCAAGAAAGACCTCAGATCCATCAATATTAGTGATCTCAGCAACATCTCTAGCAATCAGTGAAGTTTTCTTGTGTGAAATTCATTTCCATATTTCATTCCCATCATTTTCATATCCAATTTAACAAAATCTCATTCTCTCTCATTCAACATTCATCTCAACATTCAAGGGATCTCGTCAAAGATTAAGATCAAGCCTTAATTCTCTAAAGAATGTAAAAAAATCCTTCTCTCTCTCTCTTTAAATTCTTTATTTTTGAATTAGTTATATAAATTCTTAATCTAGATTTTACTTTAGTTCATAACACATTAATATCTCATCCTTTATTAGTTATATTGATCATACATTATTTTCTATAAAAAAAATAAAGAAAAAAAGGGTTACAACTATAAATTCCAACAGGATTATCCACCACAATTTCTCAAAACTAAAAATATATTTTCTACACTCACACATATAATAAATTCCCATTCGAATCTAAAGGATAAACCCCAACCTCGTGTTGCATGTGAACTACGTGGACTTTGACGCCATTATAGGCTACGTATGCATCCCGGGCTAAAACTCGAGACTCGAGCCCAATTTCTCCAAATTTCTATTTTTCTATATTTCACATTTGCATCCTCTATACATTACTTTAATATATATTATATTTGTGATCCTTATTGATGTTTTATCAAACATATATTATTGATTCATCATGATGATTAATATCTCGATAAACGCATACATCATATTTTCTAGATATTATTTTGAAAATATTCATATAGCTGACCTCACTCTATCTTTTCCATGATTGAGTCGGGCGATTCTGATCTCCATTTATATATACATGCATAAACACTTCATAGAGAAATTAAGAAAAATAATAACACAAGCCCATGAGAGATCGAAAGGGCGGGATGGGTGCCTAACACCTTCCCATTTCGTAACTTAGCCCCTGAACCTTTGAACTATTGGTTTTATAAGCATTAGTTTGTCTTTTATGTCTCTCTCTTGAGGTGGTGACATGTTCTTTTGCCTGTTTTGTGCGAAATAGGCTGGAGACTTCATCTCTTTACATTCACCCCACACCGATGATGGTCGAAGTGTTCTTAGAGAAAGAAGACGTAAGACCTTATCCCCTTCTTTTTATTCTCTCTTTTTCCCCATCATGAAGGGAGATATTTGGGATAGACACAATGACTACATGTTGTGGTGGGGCTAGGGATCGGGGAATAGTGATCTTAGATGCATGGAATAGGTCGTGCATCAGGTTGTAGACTCCCTCTGGCGGCATTAGAGAGCCAACCATAGTGGAACGATTGAGGGCACTACTTCGGCATCCATCCTGAAGGAGTTTAGGAAGCTAGACCCACACACATATTACAGGGAAACTGGGCCCAAAATTACAGAGGACTGGCATGATGAGGTCACTCGGTTCGTGGAGATTCTTGACATGCCAGCTGGTCACAAAGTCAAGATAGTGAGCTTCACATAGCATGCATAACACTGGTGCAATGCCTACTCCGCCAGTATGATAGAGGTTATAGACTGGGATAACTTCAGGATCACATTTCTATATCAGTACTTTTCTAAGGAAATTAAGGATGCCAAGAAGCACGAGTTCCTTCATCTTCTTCAGGGAAAAATATCAGTGAATGAGTACCAGTCCACGTTTGAAAGTTTGTGCAAGTACGTGGATGCAATGAAGAATCATGAGGTCGAAAAGGCAAGTTTGTTTGTCAAGGGCCTTAACCTCAGTATTCGATGGATCATGGTTAGTTTGGATCTTCCTAAATTGAGAAATACGGTGAATAAGTCCATTGGGCTAGAACTAGAGGTAGAGGATATCAAGTCCATTGTGAAAAGAAGAGGTAGGCCAACGGGTCCCAGGGAAGTGGTCACAAGAAGTCTAGGAAGGGGGCTCAAGGCTTCCTTAAGAAGTTGAAGGCAGCTGTAGGTGTTGGCTCATCATCGACCTAGTATACCAGTGACTAGAGTTCCATGTCCCCTACTGGGAGCACCTTTTTTGTGTGTGTGTCCCCATGTCACTTCAAGAGGAATTACTTTGCAGAGAGCTACAAATAATTAGTAGGGAAGTTAGCAGACTGTTAACTATGTACTGGGAAGAAATTATAGCTACATGGGCCCTAGATAGCCATAACAACAACCATTTTATCTCTGGGTATCATTAACCTGTGAGGCATAGCATCGATGGTTCACGTCCTAGCCAGGGGCATAACAGTCGTAGGCCAGGCTCCCGACGGCCAGATCAAGAATTTTAACCCTTGACGCACCTACGTCATGCCATAATTTATAGCTCCTTTCGGTGATCTATTCGTGATAGAAGGTATGGTCATCTTATTCCGCATATGGGTAAAGGCACTATTTGATTAAGAAGTATCACACTCATTTATCTCAAACTCTTTAGCATTTAGTTTAGGATTAAAGGTAGATCAGTTTTAACCTCCTATCTTTATAAGACTCCTGGCTGGCGGAGATATAGTTCTTGATAGGGTCTATCGTAGTTGCATGGCTATGGCTGGATACTATGTACTTTAGTATGACTTGATTCTTATGAACATGTATAGGTTCCGCGGTATGGATTAGCTGTCTTGTTTTGATACTACCATCGAATGCCATCGGCATAGTGTCTTGGTGTCTCTTCCAGACAGGTGTTACCATCGTTTCAGTAGCGAGCAGGATGTTGGTTATCATTGCAAGTTCTCCAGCATATGAGATCATAAATGGTATTAAAGTTGGTTGACCTGTAGGGTGGCACGAGATGAGCCTGATGGTATGTTTTTAGACTACCTTGTAGTGCTGGAGTTTTTTTTATGTGTTCATGGGTGATTTTCTTAATTTACCCCTACGCCAAGAGGTGAACTTTGCTATAGAGGTGCATCAAGGCATCTTTCCTATCTATATACCACCATACAATATGTCTATGATAGAATTATAGGAGTTAAGGGTTTAGTTGGAGGATTTAACCAATAAGGGTTTCATTCACTCTAGTGTGTCCCCGTTGGAAGCCCCAGTCCTATTTGCCAAGAAGAAGGACAACTCCCTAAAGCTTTGAATCACTTATAAGCAGTTGAACAGGGTAATAGTGAAGAATAAATACCATGTTCGCCATAACGATGATTTTTTCGATCATTTACGTGGGGTGAGTAGGTTTTCGAAGATTAATCTCCAGTCCGAGTACCATTACTTGCATGTCAGATAGGAGGATATTCCTAAAAAAGTGTTTCAAACTCAGTATGGTAACTATGAGTTTCTAGTGATGCGCTTAGATTTAATTAATGCTCCAACGACATTCATGGATTTGATGAATCGTATCTATTGTCCTTACTTAGATCGGTTCATAACGGCTTTTATGGATGACAAACTAGTCTACTAGGTATCTGATGTGGATCACGAGGAGCACCTTCACACAATATTGCAAGTGCTCAGGAAGAACAAGTTGTATGCCAAATTCAAAAAGTGGGAATACTAGATGGATGAGGTCAAGTTCCTTGGCTATGTCGTGTCTGATAAGGGCATATTGATTGTACCTTCCAAGGTCGAGGTCATTTTAAGTTGGTATATGCCAAATATCATCGAGGAGGTGCGCAGTTTTCTGGGTTTGGCTAGTTACTATCTTAGGTTTATACAAGAATTATTGAGGGTTGTGTTTCCCCTCGACATGTTGACTCAAAACGATGTGCACTTTGAGTGATCTGAGGATTATGAGTCATCCGACCTTTCAAGAGTTGAAGTTTAGGTTGACTTCATTACTGTTTTTATTCTTCCAGAGCGCTAAAAGGGTTACACCATTTATTATGATGCTTTTGGGTCAGGACTCGACACAATATTGATACAAAACGGTCAGGTAGTCGCTTATGCATCCCTTCAGCTAAAAGGTACATGACAGGAACTACCCCACCCATGACTTGGAGTTAGATTCCATTGTGTTCGCACTTAAGAGCTGGAGGTACTATCTATATGGGGAACGATTTGAGGTGTTTTCTGATCACAAGAGTTGTAATTATATCTTCACCCAGCGTGACCTCAATCTTCATTAGAGAAAATGGATGGAATTGATGGAAAACTACAACTTTTCCCTATAGTATCATACCAACAAGGATAATGTGGTGGAAAATGCTCATAGTCGAAAGTCTAGCCTCACTCTGGCAGCGATAAAGTGTTACTGATCAAAGATGTTTAACAAATTGCAGAAGTTTGACATGTATATCTAGTAGGGTTATGATAGGACGTACCTTTGGGGTGTGATCCTAAAATTGCGCATTACCGTGACCGCATTTAGAGCAGGGAAGTGTTTGACACTCTTATCGTGGACAAGGATGGTGGTGTACGGCACAAAGGTAGGTTGATTATCCCGATGATTGATGATCTTCAGGATGAGGTGATGGTGGAGGCCCATAACTCGTGCTTCAGCATACATCCCGGTGCTACGAAGATGTAAAAGAATCATGTAAGAAAAACTTTTTCAACATTGTTCATATAGTTTTAGACTTGTTTGGCATATCCCATTAAAAATTGTCACCCACCGTCAAGACGAACCGAACTTAAGCATCTCCAAGTTTGAAGACTTCCCGACATCCCGTCAAGGTATAAAACAATTTAGAGTTTAAATTAATTTATAGAATTTATTTTTGGGATTTTTATTTTTATCAAAAATGAACAGGGCATCTATTTCGAAAAGAAAAAAATTCTTTTTCAACTCTCGTTCAAATGAGATGACATTTCGTTTGAAGGTCGTTCAAAGTGTTTTTAAAATGAGGTTCAAACGAGGGTTTACTATCTAAGTTTTTTGGATATCGTTAGAAACGAGATTATTCTCATTCGAACAAGATCACCATCTCCTTAGAATGACATAACATTATCGTTCGAACGATGCCACCACCTCAAAATTTGTGAACATTCTATAAAAATCTATTTCGTGTTAAAATTTTATACAACTTGTTTCATATTCATTTCTGCATAACTTTTGCGAAAGTTATTTACTTTTTGTTTAAAAAACAATGTTTCATTCACAAACAAACATCCTGAATATTTAGTTTTGTGAATTCATTTAAACCCTAGAAAGTTTTGTATACTTTCATACACCTTTGTGGAGAAGGAATCTCCATGGCTGGCTTGTGATACTTGAGGGACTCACTACTAAAGGCGAAGGCTGAGGTTGATAGAGGACTGTGGTCTTATGATTCTTGCGAGGATCATAGTTGTTCTTTATAGTTTTACGATGATTAGCTCATTATACTTATGGCGGTAATCGAGTAGTCTGTAAGTTAAATGTCTTGTAAAATTTCTAAAGTGAATAAAAGGTTTTACCCGAAATAGATTTTTTCCTGAAACTTTTCCTTTGTTGAATGGTTTATTTGATTTATCTGTTTTATCACATAGATGTATGTTTTGGATAAAAAGATAGAATTGATAAAGATAATTGTGCACTCTCAAATTGGAATTTTTGTTGAGCATATTTATTTCCGAATTCTCATAGCGGTATAAGTGACTTACACTCTCTCTAAGCGGTGTCGGAGCATTCGTACCCTCTGCCTTTTTTTAATTGGTATCAAAGCATTCATACCCTCTTGTTATGCCTTTACAAATTGGTATCAGAGTAGGTTTCACTAAGTTATCATGTGATCCTGATTTTTTTTAAAATTTTCCTGTTGATACCATTACTCTCAAATTAGCATTTGAGTGGGTTGTGCCAAGTTATCATGTGATCCTATTTTTTTTTTCTGCTAATACCATTTCCCACAAATTTTATTAGAGCAGGTTGCAATAAGATATTTTGTTATATCCTTATTTAGTCTTTTTGGGGTGATTTTGTTTTTCTATCGATGGGTTCCCATAGTTTTTGCGACTTAAATCGTTTGAATTTGAAGTTTGCTAAAAGGATTGAAATTCATGAAAATGAAAATTCTCATTTTAAATCTGTTATATGGTTTTTTTGCAAATGGTTCAAAATCAAAGGAATTTCTTTTGTGAAAAACTTGTGGGCATGGATCGTTATTTTAAAATTTTAGAACTATCCAAAAAAGAGAGTGATGAAAGAGTCCTATTTTTAGAGAAAGAATTAAAGGACTTTAAACATTCTACGTGGTCACTATTTATGCTATTGAGTTATTATTTTGATTAATGATTTTAAGGCACGTGAGAAGACTCTTAGGGATAAGTTTGCTTTCATTGAGGGGGCACGAGATAACCTTCTAGGAATGATTGAACATATGAAGAAGGAGTCCCTGAATTTGAAATACGGTAATTCTTTGCTTGTGTCTATAATTTTGAAGCTAAAAGATGATTTAAAAGACTCAAGTAGTTGTAATAGTGATGGTACTACCTCACATGTTTTTAAGGGACAAAACCATTATTTGTTTTAGAGGGTCAACCAAATCCAAAGAGGTTAGAAACGTTCAACACACGGGTAACATTCCTCGAGTTTTCACATGTTCTCATTATGGTAGGAAATGTCACCTTAGGCATTTTTATCATGATCTTGGAAGAGGTCCTAGGAAGATTAAGTCTAGTGTCTCCTTGGTTCTCGAAAACCCGACGCATTAAGTGCACACCTATTTGGGTTAAAAAAATCCATTTTAGAGGAGCTAGATGTTAGACTAGTTGATTCTCACATGCTTGCACGTGATTCTTTTCTTACCATATCTTATAGATGATTGCTTGCATGGTTTGGTTTTTCACACTCTAGTTGTGCTTCATGATATATACTTGCCAATGTTACGACGTGTGTATCTTTTGTGTTCTATTTTTCTTTTAATAAGTCATATTTGAAAAACACAAAAGGGATCTTATTTTAATAAATTTTTTGAAAAATATAAAAAGATTTTTGGTTTTTGTGTGTTTTAGTTTTACACATTTGGTGTGGTATATTGGTGTGTTTGAATCAAATTAACTCCGAGCTTATTTTAATGTTTACTTCACTATGTATATTTGAACTTGGTGGGATATTCTCCCATCAATTTTGTCATCTACATGTTTATGTGACGATGGGGGATTTGTGCATGTAAGAATCGTTACCCGTGAGGATATTTGTTTAGTATTGAAAAAATATGGGTGAACACGGGAAAGGGCTGCGAGAGACAATTTGAATCGTCATGAAAGTCACCGTTTGAAAAGACCCCAAGAAAAAATAAAGGTAATAAAAAGAGAAAAAAAGGCCAAAAAGGGCCAACATAGTTTAGTTTGTTTGATCGTTCAAAAGAAATAACTTCAAAAAAAAAGAAAATGAAATAATAGAAAAAATATGATTATGTTTATCTTTTGAGGGATTTGAGTTGAAGATCAACGAGTTTTGCACAATGAATCCTAGTATGCTTAGTTTGTCATGACACTATTGATTTGTAGAATCATCAATATTCTAGGCATGTGTGCATTGTGCTTATTTTGTTCATTAAGTTAAACTTTATTTGTCACTTGAGGCTAAAGCTTATTTTGATAAAGTTTTGCGATCAATTAGAACTTCTTGAACTTATTTGAGTGTTTGGGTCATAATTCATTTGTATCTCCTTTACTTTCATTCACTCCATCCCACATGTTTACACACATCGATACTATGCTAGCATGTAAAGATTATGTGCTTTGTGTTATGTTTTGTGATCGTTTATACCAATATACGTGTGTCAAATTTTCTTTGATATATTTTGCATATATTATATATCGTATTGTATGTTGTGTTTATAAATTTTTGTCTTTTGAAAAATTAAAAATTTTCAAAAATAGTTGGTTGTGTTTGACTTTGAGATGATCATTACACATGATTGATTCATATCTTTTGTGATGATATCTTATCTTTTACGTGATGCTTCGTATTTCATGACCATGTTTCTACTTTTTTGTCTATTTCAGATAAAAACAAAGGGGGATAGCAAACTAAAAAGTGAGAGTTTGATTTGCGAGGGAGAATTGATTTATGAGTTTTTCTTTGTTTCAAAATCGATGCGTCACGAGATATATTTCTTGTTTCATGTGTGTACGTTTCCCTTTGGCATTACTCAAGAAGATTAAAATATTAAAGGAAGAACAAAAAAGGGAAGAAGAAGAAGTTTGAAGACAAAGAGAGTTATGCCATTCTTTTCTAGGGTTATAAGGGGTTTTAGGATTTTTGTCACACGAGATTTTTTATTTTAATTTGGTGTTAGCTTTTGTTTGTTTGTTTTGTACCGGAATAGCCAAAGGGGGAGATACATAAGGACAACTTTTCCAACATTGTTCATAGCATAGTTTTAGACTAGTTTGGCGTATTTCGTTACAAATCATCATACACCGTCAAGACAAACTAAACTCAAGCATCTCTAGGTTAGAAGACTTACAGACATACCATAAAGGTATAAAACAATTTAGAGTTTAAATTAATTTATAAAATTTATATTTGGGATGTTTTATTTTTATAAAAAACGAACAGAGTTTTTATTCCAAAAAGAAAAAATATTCTAATTTTAACTCTCGTTTAAGCGAGATTGACTTCTCATTCAAATGAGATGACATGTTGTTTGAAGGTCATTTAAAGTGTTTTAAAATAAGGTTCAAATGAGGGCTTACTGTCTAAGTTTGTTGGATGTCATTATAAGCGAGATTATTCTTGTTCAAACGAGATCACCATCTCGTTAGAACGACATAACATTATCGTCTGAATGATGCCACCGCCTCGAAATTTGTGAACTTCCTATAAATACTTATTTCATGTTTAAATATTTTAGACTTTTTCCACATTCGTTTGTACATAACGTTTGCGAAAGTTCTTCACTTTTTATGCTTCATAAACACTGTTTAATTCACAAACAAACATCTTGGATATTTAGTTTTGTGAATTCGTTTAAACCATAGAAAGTTTTGTATACTTTTTGTAAGGACATATTTTGTGTAGTCTGGTTTATATTAGAGTATGTCATATACCGCTACAATTGTCGAAGAAAAGTTTAAGTTCAATCATGCATCAAGACAGATCCGAATATCAACATTCTTCAACAATTAAGCCTCTGCAAGATAGATTTTGGTAAGGTTGTATTTAAGTCCCTTTATGGTTCATTTAAAGTTTTGGGATAATTTTTTTAAAATGTTTTTAAACATCTGAGGGGTCATTTTTTGTCAAAATATTTATTTAAAGTCCTAAGGCGGAGTTTTTTTTTTAAAAAAAAATCACTTTGGTCATTCAAACGACATCGTTACGTCGTTCAAACGACATCGTGTTGTTGCACGAACGAGGACTTCAAGCAACATGCTATGTCGCACGAAGGATCATGAGAAGCTCACGTGAATCATTTCATCAAGCGAACCCTTACTGTTTTGGATTTTTAACGTCACTTGACGCGCAAAGTGGGATAAAAAAACATTCAAAGTAGTTTGAGCGACAGACCTATCTTGTTCGAACGAAGTCATCGACTCATTTTTTTTTATAAATATTTCATTTTTGAGTCTTTTTTGCTTCAAAAGACTTGAGACTTTCATTCTACAAAACATGCTTTAGCAGAATTTTAGTCTTCTCACTTTTTAAGGTGTTTTAACTTTGTTTTGATTCACAAATCATCCCGAATACTTTATTGAATCATTTTTAGAGCCCAAGATACAATTTTGCTGGAGTTTGTCTTGTATGGAAGATTTCTCTATGGCTGATAAAGATCGCGGTCATTGGGAGTGCTTTGCGGGTGTTCCTTGCTGAAGACAAAATTATTTTTCTTGTGGATTTATTGCGGTCAATCCAT
Organism: Sambucus nigra; assembly: GCA_949130495.1. Taxonomy (NCBI): domain Eukaryota; kingdom Viridiplantae; phylum Streptophyta; class Magnoliopsida; order Dipsacales; family Adoxaceae; genus Sambucus; species Sambucus nigra. Next base: position 440,052,033 of record OX422219.1, read on the forward strand.
TATTGATCTAGGTTGTGTGTCTATGTGGATCTACTGCGTGAGATTCATTGTAAATTTCATTGCATACGTATATGTTGCGATTTACTTTTCATAGTGAAATAAAGGTTTTACCCTGAATCTTGCTTTGTGTTTGTTGGATTTGTATGATTTATTTAATCCACATAGATGCATGTTTTAGGGTTTAATTAAATTGGTTTAAAGATTGACTCAAATTAAATATGTTTAATATTGAAAATTTGGGAATTTGTTTAAATGGATATCACACCGCATTAGCTTTCTCAAATTGGTATCAGAGCAGGTTTCATCCAACTAACGTGTGATCCTTTTTTCGCAAATTTTTGTAGTATTGATTTTTTTTTGAAAAAATTTGATTTTTAAAATTTTACAATGTTTTCGAATGAAAACTTATATAATCGGTTGCCAATTTTTGACGGGCCTAACTAGGCCTATTGGAAAGCCCGTATAAAATCTCATTTAAAGGCTATCTATGAGCATGTTTGGATTATTTGTGAAAGAGGGTGGACTCCTCCCATTGTCACCGCTAATAATGTCACTAATCTTAAGCCTGTGATTGATTGGAATGAGAATGAGTTTAAACGGAGCACTTTTAATTCTTGTGGGTTAAGTGAAATTTCTGGAGCCGTCACCCCAGACGAGTTTCGACGTATTATGACGTGCATTACGCATAAACAAGCTTGGGATGTTTTACAACTTACCCATGAAGGCACGAATGCGGTCAAAGAGTCTAAATTACAAAATTTACTACTTAATTTAAAACGATTACCATGCTTTTGAATCTGAGTGGTTTGATGACTTTTATGCACGTTTGTCTGATATTGTCAACACTAGTTTCAATCTTGGTGAGCACATTCCTGATGCATGAGTGGTTAAAAATATTTTGATATTGTTGCCTAAACATTTTATCCTAAAAGTCACTGTTTTGAATTCCCTAGGTAATTTGAGCAATCTAAAGTTAGAAGAACTAGTAGGTGACCACCAGACATATGAGATTGACATGTTTTCTAACACTGTCAAGCATAAAGATAAAAGGATAGCACTTAGAGCCCAGTCTAGTAAAAGATAGGAAGTGTCCAAGAGAGAAGAAAAATAAAGCAAAAGTTTGTGAGTCCGAGTCTGAGGGCGAGTTTGATTTTGATGATGTGGCCATGCTTGCTAAAAAATTTAAAAAGTTTCTCAAATTTTTAAAAGAAAATTCTTCTAATAAAATATTTTTTGAGAAAAATAAAAAGAAATATGAGGCCAAAGAGAGCGGTGAGAAAGAGAAAGGGAAATAGAAAGAGGAATATGAGAGATGTTTTAAATGTTAGGGAAAGGGGCATAAGGCGTCGGAGTGTCCCACTAGGCTAAAGAGAAAGGGCAAAAAGACTGCTATGCTAGCCACTCTTAATGATAGTTAGGAAGAGGTGAATGATTTCAAGGATGAGTCTTCACATGGGAAGTTTGTTGCATTTTTATCTAGACATGTGAGCACACCTAGTTTATCCCACAACGATGTGGATACTTGTGCACATGAGAGCCCCGATGATGACTTGAGGATTTTTAGCGAGCGTGGGAGTGAGTGAGTTAGTGAAGGTGAAAGTGAGCTTCAAGTTGCGCTTAGAGATTTGTACGCCGAGACCTTAAAGATGAAGAAATTAAATAAGGAATTAGGTCTAAGGGTGCTAGATTTGGAGAGAGAGAGAGAAGTTTTGAGGGTATTTGAGGCATCAACGAGTCAACTCGAGAAGGTAAAGGTTACTTTGAGTGAGTAGTTGATCGTCGTAGGTTGGGAAAAGAGTGAACTTGAAGCCTGTGTGGTACAACTAGAGAGAGATCTTGAACGTGCCCAGGAGGTAAAGGTCACTTTATAGGACACATCTAAGAATGTAGGAAAGATTATCATCAATCCCGCTTTGGGTAATGTTGAGAGACTAGGAATAGGTCATGACGGTGCGTCAACTTCCCATATTGCACCCGAATCAGTTCTCGAGTTTGTGATTGATCCTTATGGCTCTCAATCTAACCCACCTAGGCATCCCATTTCGGATAGGAAAGTGCGCCGCAGATGTTTTGAGAGAGGTGTACCTAGGCCCGTGTATGTTTGCACCCATTGAAAGAAGAGAGGATGCCTTAAGGAATTTTTCTTTAAGTTGGGTAATGTATCACATAGAGTTTTGCCACGTGTACCCATACACACACCCACGCATGTGTAATACTCGATAATTTTAATGACTTTTAAATTGGATTATATGATAAATTAATGGATTAATTGGATTTATTATAAATTAATTCATTGGGTTTAAATTCAAATTTCTGAATTAATAACTCACAGTATAACAATAACATCAAAATCATATATTACCTGAATATCTTTAAGTAATATACATAATCATTCATTTTAATATCCACAAATCGAATTTAAACCCAATGAATTAATTTATAATAAAATCCAATTAATCCATTAATTTATAATATAATCCAATTTAAAAGTGTCATTTAGGGTCTGTACGGTTTACTATGTTTTCAGCTTGGCGTTATTTGATGTAGAGCCCTATGAGTAGGGTTATTATTTTTCTACTCATGCCTACATTCTTCAGCTATTCTGTTATATCAAATACTGATAGTATACTCTCGTTTCAGATGCCTCCTCGACGTTCACCTCAGCCCGCCCCAGCTCAGGGTACAATAACTGTGGTCGAAGTTGCTGCAATTATCGCTCAGGCAGTCAATACAGCTCTATCTGCTGTTCAATAGGCTCCAACACAGGCACCAGTTGTGCCACTCGCGCAAGGGCAAGTGTTTCCTACTGCATGGGAACGAGCGAGGGATGCCTTTCAGAAGGCACACGCACCTGAGTTTCAGGGAGGATCAGATGTTGTGATTGCTAGCCAATGGAAGAGAGACATCTAAAGGAACTTGAGAATGCTCGAATGTACTGAGGTTCAACGTCAAATACTAGCCACATTCAAGCTAGTAGGGGCACCTTTGGAGTGGTGGGAGGCTACGACCACTATCGAGGAGAGAGACAGAGTGACTATCCAATACTTTTGGATACAGTTTGATCGGAAATACTTTCCTTCCGCCATCCAGACAGAGATGAGGCAGAAATTACTTGATTTGAAATAGGGAGAGAAAATAGTGGCAGGCTACGAGGAAGAATTTACGCGACTAACTAATTTGGTACCAACAGAGGTACCCAGTGAGGAGAGGAGAATTCTAATGTTCACTGATGGGTTGAACTATAAGATTCGCCCGCATTTACTGGAAAATCTTTCACTACTTACTTATGCAGATGTTCTAAATGCTGCAATACTCCACTACCAGGATAACCGCTTACATGCTCAGGGTGTCAAGCGGGGGTTTGGGTCAAGCCTACAAGGCAAGACTAATGGGGGCAGTTCTAGTGGGACTCATCCAGGACAGAGTCATCAGCATCAGGGTTATCAGGATTCCCAGACAGGGGATTATGCTAAGCGTTTACGATCTTGAGATTCTCGATTTGAGGATAGAAGTAATGGACAAGGATAGCAGGGTCATCAGGGCCAGAGGCAGGCTAATCAGGGCCAAGGGAAAGGAGGTAATGGCTAGCAGGGTCAGGGTCAATCGGGACAAAATGGTGGAAAGTTTGCTGGAAAATGTTTCGTGTGCGGTAAGTATGGCCATAAACGACAAGATTGTCCTAATAAAGACAAACTCCCTCAGCAAGAAAATGCTCGATAGGAGCCACAAATTCCAGTGTTTCCACCAGCTGTTCTTCCAGCTCCAGCTTTGGTGCTAGCACTACCTCCCATTCCATCTTCGGTGCTAGCACTACCTCCCGTGCAATAGGGTCAGTATGGGCGTGTATATAACGTCCATCAGGCAGCGATTCAACAACCACCACCCGCAAATGAGGGTATGTTTTCTATCTAAGGAGTTATGAGGCGCATATTGATTTTTATATCAATTAATATTATATGGGCAAAAGAGTTACTAAACTTAGCCTATAGCACTGATATTTACGTAGACTCACCGAGCGGTTGTGGGATACCAATATTTTTACATGTCATCACATGGGTCTGATTTTTATCACGAAATTACTTACTTTAGGCATATCCAAACATGATGTAACTAGCGGCGTGGATTGACTTGTGGTATATAAGAGCGTATGTACAACTATAGCCAGTGTCTTGTCTTTAACAAGAGGGTAGATGAGTAGACTTTTATTGAAATTGATAAGACCCGTAGAGAGGTTATATACTATTGACTAAGGACCTGAGGAGTTTCGATGACCGACTACTTTTGGTAGTAGTGTATCGGGAGGGATTCCTTGTTTAGATTTCACTTGCGAGACACCCCACGCATGAAACTAACAAACCTTGGGAGTCGAAGTAAGTTAGGTCTTTAGGATATGAGTTTATAACCTTTGCGATAAATCAGAGTATTATGCGGGTAACCATATCCATTTTATAATGGAAGTTATATAATAGGGTGTATAGGCGCCCTGGATGGTTGGATTGTAGTATTTTTCAGAATTGTGAAACAGTAAGTATTTTTAGATCAAGGAACGTAGAAGTTGTGACTTCAGGATTTATTTGTTTAATAAGTGAGGATCATTTTTTCCCCAACTTTGTCACGAGGATGGTATAGGGAAGATTGAGTAAAGTTATATTCGATTAAGTTGAAACTATATGGTGAGGCTTAGTGTATCACATCAATGGGGGATTTTTAATAATGTACTATATGGGCGGTGCGACATAGATTACTTGCGATGTGAGATTTATACTCAGGGTTGACCTTACCAGTATGATTTATCTTTCCAAATTTCGGGACAAAATTCTGTTATAAGGGGGAAGTATGTAATACCCGGTAATTTTAATGACTTTAAAATTGGATTATATTATAAATTAATGGATTAATTGGATTTTATTATAAATTAATTCATTGGGTTTAAATCCGATTTGTGGATATTAAAATGAATGATTTTGTATATTACTTAAAGATATTTAGGTAATATATGATTTTTATGTTAATGTTATATTCAGAAATTTGAATTTTTAGTCGAACGCGGTATAGGACGTGTCGGGATAAATTTGTTAGATTAAAAAGGAGATTTTTTTTATCAACCTTATAGTCATTTCGAGTGCATCATTGCATCCGAGAGGGTTAAAATATTCAGAAAAGTCTATTTGGATATTGGTTTTGAGCCTCGGGTCATTTGGAAATGAAAAGACACCCAAAAGGCCATTTTGGTCATTTTTACAGGGGGATGAATAGTGATTTTGGATTTTGTCTTATTATACATATTTGGAGATTAGTTGTATGTAGGTTCATTTTCTCTTTTACACAAAAATTGAGAGGTCACCTTTTGAGAGAGAGTGAAAGGGTGGTGCTTGGGAGAAGAGAAAATTGCTTGGAAAGGAGGAGAACCAAGGGCCAAAGGTCACCACCACCAACCACCACCGAAAGTTGAACCACCTGTGTTAGACAACCCCAAAGGATCAGACCTTCATTAGAAGCAAGTATTTGATTATTGCAATCTAGTTAGTATAATGTCCATGTTAGAATAGGTGAAATAATCATGATTTACATGTTAATTGGGTGAAAAATTGGAGATTTAAATTATGATTAAGGACTGGGTTAAGTAGTAGTTAAAATTCCTTCATGTATGTAGAGGGTTAATAAAGAAATTGAATTATATATTGATGAACGAATCTGGGTTGATTAGGTTCTTTAATTGAAAATTTGGAAACTAGGGTTCATATAAATTGATTTGGGGATTTTATATAATTATGATGATTTATGACAAATTAATGATCCTAGGAGGTTAGAAATGATTTATAACTTTTTAGGTGTTGATGGATATTGATGATGAGATGTTGGGTGTTGAATCTTAGAGGTTTTTAGGTTCAAAAATTGAAATTTGGTGAAGAAGATAAAACAGTAGGTCTCGTGCGAAGTCGCACGAAGTGGTTCAAATGAGATGGGAATCTCGCGCGAAGTCATTCGAACGAAATTGGAAGTGGTTCGAACGAAATTGGAAGTTATTCGAACGACATGTCATTCTGATTCGAACGACATGTCATTCTGGTTCAAACGACAGGGTGAATTTCTGGGAATTTTTCTTAGAGTTCAGTTCTGAGTTTGTCGATTTATTGGAGTGAGAGAAATTACCAAATAGTAAATTCATATAGGAAAGAATTTTGGGAAAAGTATGTGAGAATTCATACTTTACTTATTTAGGTATAGAGAGAATGTACCTTGGATATAATGGGACTTAGGGAAGATCAGTAAGCCCTAGATAAGAATCAAATTAATATGATTGGGATTTAATTGATGAGAATTATGATAATTAAATTTAAGATGTAAAATCATTATAATTTAATACGTAGGATTTAAAGAGATATAATGCTACGTATGGAAATTATCTTAGGGTAGTGTGATTACCTTGTTGATACTATATCTATAGGTAGATGATAATGCCTATTTGATTAATTGAAGATTTGTATGTATAACATACCTAGCTTACTTGCTATCGATGGGAGGTTTGCGCGTGAGGGCAGTCATCTCCTGATGAATCCATGGGATTTTTGATTTGTCGCTCGAGAACATAGGTCTATGAAAGACTTATTGGTGAGTTGATAAGTCCGCTGACTATGGGAACGTAGGTATGTGCGTGACCCGTGGGTATGATAACTATGTTCGCCTCCAATTTTTGTGTTGATGTTTGTGGTTTGAGGAATCCTTACTGAACCTTTAGTTCCGTATTCGGCGACCAACGATAATGGAGCGTGATAGCAGAGTAATGCATGCAACACAGCTGTGTCTCGGGGTGCCGTATTATATATGTAAATATATAATGAATTAAATGAATATATATATAGTGGTTAGATTAATTTTCTGTGTGATAATTGTAGATGACAGTGAATAGAGAAAAAGAATTGAATTAAGTTAATGAATATTTATTGGAAAATCTTAATTCATATTAATGGGAAATGTATATGAATGATTATACTACGTATGGTATGGGACATACGGGGTTATAATATGGGATAGAATCATATTATGGAAACTAGTTAGGAGGAACCCTTAACTAGGAGGTTAATAGAAAATGTTAAGCGTGCACTCTAGATGAAAGGTGAGAATATCAAGTGAGAGTCTGGATACTAACATGTACATAATAAATGCTTTATTGCACTTGTTAAATACTTGATGTTTTCAAAACTATTTTCACATCGGGCTCTGACCCGTTTCCTTGCATATTCTCTTTTCTATTGTACCTTCCATATCAGGTGTCCAGCATCAGGGACACCAACCTTAGAGGATTATGACGAGCTATGGAGAATTTCTTAGACGCCTATCTTCATTTGATTCATATTATGTAGTGTTCTTTTATTTAGGGCATGTCGCCCAAAGAAATTCAGTTATCTCCTTTCTATCTAAGTCATATAGTCTTGTACTCGTGTCATTTTAATACTTTTGTTATTGTTAAGATTACTGTATTGGATTATTACTTGGGAATGTCCATTCCAATTGCATTTAAATTCTTTTGTTTTATCTGTTCAATTATCATTGTGGTAGAATAAAATGTGTAGTGTTATTCGTAAACTAAAAAAAATGAATTTTATTGAATTAAAATTTGGAAAGTTTTTAACACCACCTTAATTGGGTATTGGGTGATTTGTAAATGTTTTCGACAGTGATGCTAAGAATGAGACAATTGTATATTCTGTTTTAATTTGGTATGGGACTGGCCACCCGGTATTTAATTAGGGGGGGTGTTACAGCATGATGCTCGGAATGATTACATGAGAGAGATTGCACATATTAGGGAACACGTAAAGTTTTTGGTCAAAACTTCACATGACTTGATGTATGTTTTTTATAGGATGTCACCACTTTTGAAAAACTCCACTGCACCTAATAGTTGAGGTTTAGACTTGTTTGCTAGCATAGGATGATTTTCATAATGATATTTTATGCCTATTACTAGTGTGTACCACTTTTGTACTTTTGATATATTTTTCAAAAATAAAAAAAAAAATTGTTTTTGAAAAAAAATGAATAAAAAAATATAAAAAGATTTTCTATTTAAAAAAAAAAATTAAAGTCAAAAGGATTTTATTTTGATAAAATTTTTGAAAAAAGACAAAAAAAAGTTTTGTATTTTGTTTACACCATTTATGGATGGACATATAGGATGACCAAGTCACAACATCATTCCATATCCATGTGACTATTTGATAGTGTTTTGATATGCGTCATCATTTCATTTTGTGTTTTATAATGTTTGGAGTCATTAAGATATAATTTGAGATTACTACCTACATGTTTGACTCTTAGTTTCCTTTAACACATACTTGCACATATTTGTTTGATTATGTTACTTGTCTATCACATGTTGTTCGAAGTGTTTCCATCTCAATCCTATCTTTAAAATGAACCAAATACGATAAAACTTTATAATGAAAGTAGTACATGTAAGAACCGTTGCCCGTGAGGACTTTGTTTAAAATATTGTGTGAAAAACGGGAAAGGGATATGAAAGGTACTCATTTATCCTTTGTAATTGAGCCACCGTTTGATTCGAACCTAGAAAAAGTGTGGCATTGTAAAAAGTAGCCAACGTCAAAAGAGGTTGAAAAGAGCCGAAAACATTTAAAGGCAACATAAAGATAAATATGCCAAAAATGGGCCATTAGATTTTAGATCACCTCATCAAAAAACTAAAAAGTTTATTATTTATGAAGGAGTTTGGTTGGAGTTAAACAACAGGTTTGCACTACCTGACAAAGTGTTGGAAAAGCATTACATAGTTTTAAACGTTATTGGTGTGAAACTCATTCTTGATTTTGATGTGTCAATTAGATTGAGTCAATGTCATTTAAATTCAACTTATTTTTGACAACTAAGTACGATTTTGAGTTCATTCGTTAGGAGTATCTGTATTTATCACGCACATATGTTATGATTGATTGCATTGATTTTTCTATTGAATTTGTTCACACCCATTCATTTCGTTTTCAGGATTTGGTTATCTTAGTGTAAATTCACGGTGTGTGATTTTTTTGTAAATTATTTTTGCATTTTTGTTTGAAAAAATTGAAAAATAAAAAATATTTGGTGAATTCTTTCAAGTTTATCCTTGATGATCTTAGTTGATTTGATTTGCTTGTCGTGACACTCCATGCTTATTTTTATTTATTCTTTTCCTCGTCTATTTAGGAAAAATAAAAAGGGGAGAACGAATTATGATTTAATAGGGGAGTTTAAATTATGGGGGAGAATTGAGATTTGATTTTTGTTCAGATTTATGTTTATCTCATTTCAAACTTAAGACGTCATGAAGGTATTTGTTTCTTGTCTCATGTGTGTAGGTACAAAGTTTGATGATCATGTTGCACACACTGATGATGACAAAGAAACGTTGGAGATTTGAAGATTTAAAGTTGAAGATTTTTGAAGAAATTTTAAGACTTTCATTTTAGTACCTTTTCTATTTTGGGTTCATAGGAGGGTATTAGATTTGTATAGGACATTTTATTTGATAATTCGAAAGTTTTTATTTTGTACCGGCATAGATATAAGGGGAGATTTATAAGAACACATTTTATATAGTTCGGTTTACTTTAGAGTATGTCGTATACCGCTACAACCATTGAAGTAAAGTTCAAGTACAATCATGTATTAAGATGGGTCCGAATATCAACATTCTTCAACAATCAAGCCTTTGCAAGATATATTTTGGTAAGGTTTTGTTTAAGTCCCTTTATGGTTCATTTAAGTGTTGGGATAATTTTTTAAAATATATTTAAGCATCTCAGGCTTCATTTTTCGTCAAAATATTTATTCGAAGTCCTGAGGCGGAGTTTTAAAAAAAACCCGCAAGCACTCCCAATGACCGTAGTCTTTGTCAGCCATTGTTCGAGCAAAGTCACCAACTCAATTTTTTATAAATAGTTCATTTTTTTGTCCTTTTTTCTTCCGAGGATCTGAGACTTTCATTATACGAAAACTACTTTTGCAGAATTTTAGTCTTCTCACTTTTAGGTGTTTTAACTTTGTTTTGATTCACAAATCATCCCAAATACTTTAGTGAATCATTTTTGGAACCTAAGATACAGTTTTTCTAGAGTTTCTCTTGTAAGAAAGATTTCTCTACGACTTATAAAGACTGCTGTCATTGGGAGTGCTTGGAGGTGTTCCTTGCTGAAGACAGAACTGTGGTTCTTATGGGTTTACCGCGATAAATCCATTGCTAATCTAGGTTGTGTGCCTATGTGGATATATTATGTGAGATTTATTGAGGATTTTATTGTGTATATATAAGTTATGTTTTACTTTTCATAGTGAAATAATGGTTTTTCTCGAAAGGTTTTTTTTCCTGAATCTCAATTTGTATTTGTTGGATTTGCATGATTTATTTAATCCATATAGATGCATGTTTTAGGGTTCAATTAAAATTTGTTTAAAGATTGACTCCAATTAAATAAGTTTAAAATTGGAAATTTGCTAATGTTTTTAAATCGATATCACACTGCCTTAGCTTTCTCACTTTCATACACCTTTGTGGAGAAAGCATCTCCATGGCTGACTTGTGATACTTAAGGGGACTCACTGCTGAAGACGAAGGCTAAGGCTGATGGAGGATCGTGGTCTTGTGATTATTGCAAGGATCATAGTTCTTCTTTTGAGATTTATGAAGATTAGCACATTATACTTGTGGCAGTTATCAAGTAGTCTGTAAGTCGATTGTCTTATAGTATTTCTTAAGTGAATATAAGGTTTTTACTCGAAAGGGGTTTTTCCTGATTTTTTTTCTTTGTTTGATTTATCTGTTTTATCACATACATTTATGTTTAAGATAAAATGATAAAATTGATAAAGATAATTTCGCACTCTCAAATTGGAATCTTTATTGAGCATATTTGTTTTTGCATTCTCATAGTGGTATAAGTGCCTTACATTCTCGCTAAGTGGTGTAAGAGAATTCATACCCTATGACATTTACAAATTGGTATCAGAGAATTTGGGTTCTGGCTTTACAGACCTATGCAGAGACTTCTGGTAGTCCCATATGAAGAGGGATGTAGCGACGTATATGGACAAGTGCTACACCTGCCAATGGGTGAAGGCAGAACACATGAGGTCGACAGGGCTATTGCAACCACAACCCATATAGCATAGTGGAAGTGGGTGAATATCACGATGGACTTTGTTATAGACTTACCACGGTTTGAGCATGGCCACGATGCGATATGGGTTATAGTGGATTGTCTTACAAAATCTGCACACTTATTACCAATTAAGGTCATAAACAACGTGCCTAAGTTAACAAAACTATATGTCCGGGAGATAGTCCAACTTCATGGTGTTCCGCTCTCAACTATCTCGGATAGGGATCCTCGATTCTTGTCCCGATTCTATAAGAAGTACCAATAGGAGTTAGGCACCAATTGGAGCATGAGTACAACGTATCACCCTAAGACTGATGGCAATCGAAATGAACCACCCAGATCTTGAAAGATATGTTGAGTGCTTGCGCGCTTGATTTTCAAGGGTGTTGGGTGAAGAATATGCATCTGGTGGAGTTTTACCATAACAACAGTTATTAGGAAAAATAAGAAATAGCTCAATATGAAGCTCTTTACGGGAGGCTATGCGCTCTCCATTTTGCTGGGCAAAGGTGGGTGAGAATCACCTCTAAAATTCGAATTTGATCATAGAAATGACTGATAAAGTTCGGGTAATTTGGTAGAGTCTCATGATGACTCAAAGTCGACACAAGAATTACGTTAATAATCGAAAAATACCTCTAGAGTTTGAGGTGGATGACCATGTTCTATTGAAGGCTAGGGCTACGACCGACAACTAATAGTTCGGCCAAAAGGAGAAGTGCAAGGCCCTATAACCTGATTAGGAATGTTTATTATATGATTAAGTATAATTTACAAGTTTATGAGGGGGTGCTAAACATGTTAATTATCATATTTGGGGGATGTATACTCATGTGATATATGTGTTGGTTGCATTAGATGTTAATCGAGCTTGTGATCGGGGATAACTTGCTTAGATCATATGATTAGTTATGTGACTAAATACATAATGAAAATATGTTTTTCATAATTCATTATGATTATAAAATTAAACCAATATGTTTGTCCGAAATTGGCGATGTTAGATCGCCAAATGTGAAAGTTTTGAGATTTTTTGGTAAATTGCTACTCTTCTGTTCGGGCCCACATTAGGCGTACTAATTTTATGATTTGGGGTAAACACAATTTATAGAAGTTGTAGATAGTTTATAACAAAACAAACTTTCCATCAAACGGATATTCGAGTGCGATGATATTATCTTTTTACGAACAGGGGGTAAAGTGGTCATTTAGCGTTAAATGACATTTTGTCATATATTGCGCCACATGTCATATTTTGATTGGATCAAGGGGGTGACATTATGCCGAATTTAAACCTTTAAGTTGACCTCCTCCTTCAGCCAAAATAATCGATGAGAAAGTTTGACCCGAGGAGAGAGAACCGCGAAGCTTAGGAAGGGAAAAGCGAGGAGAAGTTGGAGAAAAATCCATAGAAAATTACGAAAAAGTCCTTAAGGTAATTCTATCCCTAAATCTTGTTATAATTTTTTGGTATTAATGATTAAAATGGTAGAAATCATCAATTGGTTGTTGAACTTACAAGTCTTGGTCTTTATGTACGGATAGATGCAAGTTCAAGCAAAGTTAAATGTGTAAACCCTCAAAATCGCTTTGTTTAGAAACCTTATGTATTCAAACTTCTATATCTTTTTGTGTACATACTGGAATTGATAAATTTCAATTGGATATTAAATAGACTCATATGTGTATATCATATCCTAAAATTATGTTAAAATACCAAGAGATGAATCTTGGGGTGATAGTTTGAAATTCAGGTAGAAAATCTTCCCCAGAAGTGTAAGTGCGCACACCAGATGTTCGACGTTTTTCTTGACTTAGAAAATGAACTCTAAAAATTACACAACTTTAATTTTATATTATTAAATATGTTTAATATATGTTCCCATGATTTATAATCGAGGTGGAGGTTATATAGGCTTGAAAAATGTTAAGTTATGCTTTGATGGTCTACTTAGATCTAGATGTGTTAAAAGTGGCATAAGTCATAAAATGCTTGTTGAAATCAATAAATTCCAATTATAAATGTTAGAGAACATATATGAATATGATATTGTTGAATGGGAGAGTAAAATACCTTATAGTTTGTCTTAGGGGTTATGTTGAAGTTGAAGTTTTGTTTTTGTTCTTCTCCATAAATGATTTGGAAAATGTTGTAATAAAATGGGCATAACTTTGTCTAGAGAATTCGTAATTTAATTCCGTAAATTGTGTTAGAACCCTAACGAATAAGGTGTTATAAAATTGTGAAGTATCATATTCAATTAATTTTCAGTTATGACAGATTGACCAACTGATGTGATGTGTTACTGAGTTTAATGTGATTTGTTGTATTCAAATACTAATGATGTTTAATTGTTAGGTGGGGAAGCGGCTAAAACTACCATACCAAGGAAATAGTTTTGGTATTAATCTTAGTACCAAATTTAAGGTAAGTGACATGTCCTATGAAATATAGATGCTTATATTTTCATATGGAATTGTGTAGTTAAATACATGTGTGGTGATGCTTATAGAGTGATGTGGTGTTATGAAACATATGCGTATGATTAAAAATGTTAAAAGATGTTATCTAATGTTGTGGACTGAGTTGAGACCTATATCTAATGTTAAGGACTGTGGATTAAAAATATTAAATGATGTTATCTAAAGTTATGAACTGAGGTGGGACCTCAATCTAATATTAAGGACTGTGGTGGGTCCTACGGAATGCGCCGGACCCATTAATCCAACTTAAAGGTTTGTTTTACTTGGGCCTAATTAAGGGATGTGGTATCCCCATTAACTGGGAGTTAATTGGACTGGAGGGTCGAGAGTTGCGAGAGTTACATAATTCCTGTTGGGTTATAACATTAAAAAATAAAAATGGTTATTCAAATTGGTTATATGTGTGGTGTATGTGTGGTATATGGTCATTCACTAAGCCTGTATTTCTTAGACTCCTATAATGTTATGTTTCAGGTATGCCTATCGTTTGGAGTTCACTGCCATGTTAGGACCATAAAACGGGGAAGTGACGGATATCTAATATAGGTTGAATATCAACAAGCTTTTGGGGTAAATGTTAAACTAAAGAAATTTTGTATGTAAAGTTGTTTAGTACTTGTAAATTACATGTTAAGGTAGTTGTGCTTTCCTCCAATCATGCTTTTGAAAAAGAAAAAAAATATGGTGCTATTTTCAGAGAGAATTAAAGTAAAGTATTGTTTAAGGGAATTTATCTATAAATAAAAGGTTGACTTTAATTTAATTAAGCTGGGACGCGACAACTTGGTATCAGAGCATGGTTATTAGGTTTTGGATATGGTGTGAGGGTCTAGATTGGCAATGGACGTAGATACTGTTTTGAGAGATAAGTATTCAGTTTCAAGGGATATGATTAAGTATGTTAGATTCTTGAGCATGGAAACGAAAGGGTTTGTTATCAAGTTTTAAATTGGCTCTGTTGACTAGCATCTGTGAGTTGTACACATATATTATTGTACGTAATATGAAATGCAAGGATCTTGCAGGAAAGGAAATAAGATGTTAAGGTTTATTCGGGGATGACAGCGAATACAAGTATTTTAAAATAAATCATTGCATTAATTTATATGTTGTATGAACAAATGTGTCATTGAAGGAAAAAAATTTAAGACACAAAGTGGTATAAAAATTATGAAGTATTGGAGGTGAAATCTTCCTATGATGGTATATTTGGACTTAAGTCATGTTACGTATATCATTATAAATTGGTGCGCTCCTCATATGTATGGGAGAGTGATGTACGGGAACACATATTCCAGTAAAGGATGAGAAGTGAGAAGAATTAGTGTTATATGATTATAATGAGACTTAAATTGTTGGAATGTGAATAAAAATAAAGATTCACATTGTAGAGGTTAAATGAGAAGGTTAGTATTTGTATATGTTTATATTTAACATGTGAAAAAGGTATGAAATTCAATAACTATTTGATATATCACAAATGATCAGAATATGAATTCATAGTGAATTATAATAAATAGAATAAAAGAGTAATGAAAGTTGAGATGTGCGTCTTTAATAGTATGAGTACATGTAGTGGATATTACTCTTGTGATATTTTGAAAATATTATATGAATAGTAAAGTTGAGATAACATGTTAAAGAGTTGGAAGTTTAAAAATATTAAGGAATCCTTTTAGGAGTATGTGTTGTGTATTATGGCAAGGAATTTCTTATCGGATGAAAGGTAAGAATTATTTATGAGAATTGAAGATGTAATTGGGAATGAAGGGTGGAGAGTTATTTATATCCAATGTATATGATAACTGAGTAGGAGTTATTAAATAAGTAAAAAGGGGGCGAGTGTATGTTTATACTCAATATCAACAAAACCTAATGGGATGTGGACACGATGAAATATAAATGTAATATAATGGGGTGTGATGAATTTTTGATAAAATATAATCGGGGCTAAATGAGACTTTCACAGTTAATAAATAAATGAGATCTAAACCTTAACTAATGACGAGTAAGGAATAAGGTATGAGTATGAGAAAGTTGGATTTGAATATCCGCAACTAGTTTGGGGGGATATTGAGTTGTAATTGTTATTGTGCGTATGTTTTATCACTAAGAGTACGTCATATAAAAAATATGGTTGATAAATTACATGTTAAGGTAGTTATGCTTTCATCCAAAAATGCTTTTGAAAAAGAAAAAAAATGGTGCTATTTTCAGAGAGAATTAAAGTAAAGTATTGTTTAAGGAAATTTATCTATAAATAAAAGGTTGATTTTAAGTTAATTAAGTCGGGGCGCGACAAGAAGGTTGCCCCTCTGTTTATCGTCCCCTTTGAGAACATGTAACGGATTGGGGATGTATCATATCACCAGGTGCTACTTCCGTTGTTATCCCAAGTTCATAATGTGTTCCACGTGTTAATGCTAAAGTCGTATCTTTATGATCTACGTCACATTATATACTCGAACCGTATTTTATTGGAGGAAGGCGTCACGTTTTCGACGCGACCTACGTCCATCTTGGATCGGGACGATAGAGTCTTGTGTAATATGGTCATTCTATTATTCAAGGTTTTTTAGGAGATCCAAGTTGTTGAGGTCGTAACTTGGGAGCGCAAGTCGCAGATGCGTAAGAAGCATCCGAAACTCTTTGGTTAGCTCGATTGTTCTGATTTCGGGGATGAAATATACTAAGCAGGGGAGAATGTAACACCCGTGCTCAAGATTTATACCTTACCCTCTATAATTTGTATGCCTTTGAGCTATAAACTATATTTAATGGATAGATGTTGAAATTGAGCTATCCTCATGGTCTTTGTGTGGTTTAATTTGAGATTTAATGGCCTAAAATAATTGTATGGAATTTTAGATGTCGTTCAAACGAGAGATGACGTCGTTTGAACAAGAAAATTCTTGTCATTTGAATGAGGTTCGAACGAACTTCTAACCACTATAATCCATCCGATTTCCCTCATTCTCTTGAATTTCGTTGGAATGCCCTTGTTTGAATGAGGTGCATTGTCCTTCAAACGAGGGGTGGTTTCTAGTTCGAACGAGCTGGTGTCTTTTGCCCTTTTAAGTCACGTTTTACCCTTGCTAGATCCTGAGAAACCGAATAGGTTCGATGTGTGATAATTGATTTAAATTAAATTCGCAAGTTTCCAAGAACCCTTATTTATATAGCGTCTACTTTTAAACCAAATAAAATCAACCCATCAAATATAAAGCATGCGACACAAAGTTAAGGAAAAATCTCCGAAGGGCCAAACCTTTTATTTCTATAACTTTAAAGAATTTACAAGACCATTGACTTACATACAACTTGATAATCGCCCACAAGTGTAACGCACGGTGTCTTCGGTAAACCTTCAAAGCAACGGCTAGAAACAGTGTGACACAGAAATACCCGCAGGTGTCGGTTCCTATGTCGGCGGCTGGAAGTTTCCCTTTCCAGGAGGGCAGCAATGAAGAAGAGAACGGCTTCTCCACAAGGGTTGAACAAACTCAAAGTTGTGTTCTTGGGTTACCAAAAAGATTCACAAAGGTTTGGCAATTTGTGTGAATAAAAAAAAAACCTAGAGTCTTGGGCTCAATAGGTGAAGACTTAGAGTATTTAGGACTCTGAAAATCGTCTTGAAAAGTCTTGGAAAATAACTCCCCGAAGTTGGCTTAAATAAGAAAACTTTGAGCCTAAAAAATCTCTAACAGATCTGGCCGAATTTATCCCAGGCGGACCGGTCCGGGTATGAGGCGGATCGGTCCGGTTGACCGGATCGGTTCTTATAAAATATGGCTTCTTCGGTTCGCAATCGGTCCGTGGTCTACTGGACAAAGCAAGGCGGATCGGTCCGGGTAGAGGGCGGACCGGTCCGGTTTTCCCAGGAAAATAAAAAACTTTTAAAAGCCTCATTTTGCTTAAAAAAACTTACTTCTTATTTTTATAAAAAAAACATTTTATAAAAATTTCCCAATACTAAATATGAACTTTAAGGAACGTAAAAACAAAATTTTACCAAGTTCATTCTCGCAGAGGCTATGATGTTGAAAACGCTTTGATATTCGGATCCGTTGATGTAGGTGTGATCTTGAGTTTCTTCAACGGTGTAACGGCGTACGACATACAAATTGATAATAGACAAAAATGTCCTTACAAATCTCCCCCTATGTCTATGTCGGTACATACATAAAAAAAATCCGAATTATCAACTAATGACCTATACAAATCTACCCTCCCATGAACCCTAAAGATGGAAAGATACAAAGGTATAAATCTTCATCGTTTGTTCTTCAATCTTCAACAATCATCAAATCTCAAAGCTTTTCTCATCAGGGTGTGCAACATATTGATCTTCAATCTTTATACCTACAAACATGAGACAAAGCAAATACCACGTGACATATCGAGTTTGAAATGAGATAAACATGGATACCAATATATGATAAAAATATAAGCTACATCTCAAAAACTCCCCCAAAATTCATAATATGATAATTCTTTCTCCCCCTTTTTATGATGTCCCCAAATAGACAAATGAGAAGAATGAATCAAATAAGCAAAAGTGGGGTGTCACGGTACACAAAATAGGGGCATCAAACAATATGGTAAACGTGCTCTTGCAAGGAGATGCTCAAAAACAAATGCATAAACTATTTTTGAATTTTTCAAATTTTTCGTACAAAAATAAGATACCAATTTGAACAAATATGATACAAAAATCACACAATGGATTTAGACTCAAACAACCAAGTCATGGAAATGTAATGAATGGGTGTGAACACATTCGATAGGTAAATCAACTCAATCAATCATATGTGCACGATGCATATGTGTATACCTAACGAATGAACATCAAAAGTATCCTTAGGTGAAAAGTTTGTTGAATTTAGATGACATCGCCTTATACAAATCAACAAATCAAAGTCAAAATGATTTCCACACCAATAACGTCCAAAACTATGTAGCGCATTTTTCAAGCATTTCAAGGACGTACAAACCCGTTTTAAATTCCAACCAAACTCCCTCATATATATTTTCTTTTAGAGGTGTTCTAAATTCTCAAACTTTGGAGAATTGGTGCAAAAACCTAAATGACCCATAATTTGGCATGAATATCTTTTTATTGCCTTCCAATTTTTTCGGGCTCTTTTAACCTCTTTGGACCCCGGATAATAAAATTCATCCATTTTTAGGTCCAATTTAACGGTGGCTTTTGCGCAAAGGATAGATAATTACCTTTCGCAGCCCCTCCCCGTTTTACAAATACAACACACAAACTCACAAAACGGTTTTTATATGCACAATCTCCTTATCAAAATTTATCGCGCTTGGTTCGTTTTAAGGACAAGATTTAAGTGAAAACACCCAACCAACATGTGATAAGACAAGCACAATAATCAAACAAATCCGTGCAAGTGTGCATTAAAGGAAACATGAGTCAAACATGTAGGAAGTGATACTTAATTACATCTTAATGACTCCAAACATTATAAAGAACATGGATGAATTGACATATTGTCTCAAAACACAATCAAATAGTCACATGAAAAAAAATGGAATGATGTTGTGACTTGGTCATCCTAAGTGTCCATCCATAAACGGTCCAAACAAAATACAAAAATCTTTTTGGATTTTTCAAAAAAAATTATCAAAATAAAATCTTTTTGTATTTTTCAAAATATTTCAAAAACTAAAATCTATACAAAAAGTACAGGTCATTACACTAGCAATTAAATATCATGAAACCACAACTAGTGTATGACAAACATGCAAACACAATCATCTATATGATATGGCAAGTGAAGAATCATGTGCAAGCAACCGGGAATCAACTTGTCTAAAATCTAGTGCCTCTAAAAGTGATTTTCTAACCCAAATAGATGTGAAACATCGTGTGGGGGCTTTGGAAACAACGAGAACACTAGACATAAACTTCCTAGAACTTTTTCCAAGATCAAAACAAAAACGCCTAAGGTGACCTTTCCTACCACAATATGAACATGTGTAAACGGGTGGAATGACACCTAAAGTGTGATCTTTTCTAACATCCTTGGACTTAGTTGACCCTCTAAAACAAATAATGGTTTTGGCTTTATCACTAGAAGCATGAGAACAAGATGAGTCATTACCATCACTATCAAACCTACTTGAGTCTGTCAAATTATTTTTTAACTTCAAAATTTTTGACTCAAGCAAAGAATTAGACTCTTCCAAAGACAGGGATTTCTTTTTCAAATAATCAATTAAACTTAACAGTTTGTCACGCTCCCCCTCAATTAAAACAAACTTATCCCTAAGAGTCTTTCCCAATACTAAATATGAACTTTAAGGAACGTAAAAACAAAATTTTACGAAGTTCATTCTCGCAGAGGCTATGATGTTGAAAACGCTTTGATATTTGGATCCGTTGATGTAGGTGTGATCTTGAGTTTCTTCAACGGTGTAACGGCGTACGACATACAAATTGATAATGGACAAAAATGTCCTTACAGATCCCTCATTGGAACTATCGTTCGAATGAGAAGGGATATAATTCGAATGAGGTCCAAGTCGTTCGAACGACCGGATGAAAATATGAATTTCCTACACATTTATTGTACTGTCATGACATGGAGCATTGGATTTGATGATTTGTCGAGCTCCCAATGGCTCCGATTAAAAGGTGAGTTTAATCCATTTTTTAATGGGTTAAGTGTTTATGTGTTTAAATAGAGGATAGGGGGTGGAGAGGCCATTTCTTATCAAATTTCTCTCTCTCTCTCTCTCTCTCTCTCTCTCTCAGCTAAATCATTCCATTTCCAACCTATTTCTACCATTTTCTAATTTTTTCCTTCCATTCCAATCATTTTTAATCTATTTCAAGGCTAAATACATCCATTTCAAACCTAGTTGTGAAAGAAGTTGGGTCGAAAAAGCTATTATCGGAGCTCTCTTGAAGAAGTTGGAGCATTCTTGGAGTTTTGGAGTTTTTTAGAGCTTTTAAGTCATTCCCTTTAGTTTCTCCTCTTCAAATCAAAGGTAGGGTTTTCTTCCAAGTGTTTTCAAGATGAAAAGCTATTAGGATTCATGTTAGAAGAGTTTATTTTTAAAATAATATTTTCTAGTATGCTTATTTAAAGTTTTCTCGCAAAAATAGAATTTCGAGAAAACTAAGTACAAATGAATTTTTGAAGAACAAATGGTATTTTTAATCTTTAAATATGAAGAAATGAGCATAAAAGTATAGTTTCATGCTAAAATCATTACTTGTTGCGTATTTAAGGATTTCTAGCCTGGAAATCCTCCAAAAAATATGTAAAATGTTCTAGTATGTTGAAAAGGGACATATAAATATGATATATGGAATTGAAAAAGGATTTCTTGGTGAAACAAAGAAGTTAGAAATATCAACCATAAATATGTTGTAAAATTATGGTAAATGAAAAAAAGAACGATAGTTAATACAACATATGTGTATGACGACAAAATAGACATTTTGGTAAAAATGCTCTTCATGATGTTAAATATGTTCTTAAAAAGAAATATCAAGAAATAATATTTTCTTAGAAAAAAAGATAATATATTGACTTTTGAAATAAATTCATAAAATCTGAATTTGAACATAAAACGACGATTTATAACGCGATAATGGAAAAAATATGCTTTTCACAAGATTTCGCTAAAGGAAGGGTAAAAAGTTAATCTTGATAAAATTAAAACGTCTTAGTGGTTGGACTTTCTCATTTGACCTTGTTGGTCAGTTTTATGAAAAACGGATAAATGAATGATATGGCATGAAAATGGTGAAAATAAAGGAATAATATGGACATTGTAAGAATGTTAAAACACATTAATACAGACTCAGATGAGATCAAAAAAATTAAGAAGGGTTTAGAGCCCTAGAATGAAAGACCCAAAATCACTGGCTATAGCATATGGTAGAATAGCCGATGGTGTAGAGCCGGTTAAAGTATGCGAAACATTGGATGATTCCGAGAAAAGATAATGGAAATGAAATTGAACTTGGTTGTGCTTAAGGAATGTAAACAAGACGACCTAATGAAAGGGATAAAATGGAGACTAAGGAATAATAAAGATTAAATAGTCTCTAAACCCGGTAAAGGGTGGCACAAAATCGTTAAGCATGGGGATGAGCACATCTCTCGGGTGCATTGCATAGTAGATACATTAATACTCGCTAAGTCGATAAATATTTTCAAAATTGTTTAAAATACATATTATATGCATAATATTTTCATAGAAAACGTATAGCTTATGTCACACCCTGACTAATTAAATACCGGGTAGCTACTCCTTTACGAGGAATATCAAGTTGGTTCAGTCGTAGCATCACTGTCGAAAACATTTAATTTATTACTAGCCACCTAATATTTAAAAAGAGAGAGATGCCAAATTTTATTAATTAAATTAACAACAACCAAGTAATTAAATCAACAACCTTCAATCGCATAAACAATCTCATGTGAAACCAACGAAATGAAATAAACTGAGTCTGGAGTAAACACTCCATTGATAATAATACCAGAGTAAATAAAATCCCGATACAAGAGTCTGAATAAGCCAATATCTGAAATAATGAAAGTATGTATCTACAATCTCTAGATAAGAATGGGCACCATGTCCTAACTGATATGAATGACTGATTCGTATCGAATATTGCATATTTCCGCCCGTTATCTTTATGCATTCTAGCACTTTTACGGTCCTAAATGCCTATAATTATGCTCATTAACCAGACAACCTTGGATTTGGATATATATACATACTTTGCAGGGGTTATTTGTGCTTTTGTAGGTATTGGAACGCTAAAAGTGAGGTTCGGTTGCATTTCGGAGAAGTTCCATCGTCGAATGCTACTTCAAGGGCAATTTGGTCTTTTCAAACTCACTATTTTTTATGTAATGAAGTTACCAACATGTAGATCATCAAATTATCCTTTCGTGGCCACTGACCGTGCGTCATTCTGACTCCGTATGTGGAAGTTATGCCCATTTCTGGAAGGTTTCGGTATTTTCTTCTACTTCAAGGGCATTTTGGTAATTTCATACAGCATAATTTGGAGGGTTTCAAAACAGAATCAGGTAGATAATTGAATTAGCTTCGCGTCGGTTCCGACCACGCCTCATTTCGATTCCGTATGAGGGAGTTATGGTCATTTCCGTGCAACACATCAAAATTGGTTCGGAGTGGAAAAGGGGGCTGCCTCAAGCCCAAGGCAAATTCCAAAAGTGCGGTCGACCGGTCCCAAAACAGAGTTCGAGCGGTCCCATCAGATATGGACGAAAATTGACTTATTTTGGGTTTTTTGGCTTGGTTTTGTTTGGGGTTTATTTTGGGGTATTAATAGAATGTTTGGAGCTTTTCTTAGATATATATTTCATTTTAGGTTAGAGAACTTTGGGGATTTTGGTTGGAGCTTCCCTCTCCTCCTTTCTCTTTGGGTTCATCCCATTTATGTAAGTATATTACTATTCATTGTCACTTTCCTTTGTTTAATGCTTATTTACTTGATTTCTTGCTTTGTAGTTACTTTTATTGCTTAGATTGTTAGTTATAGTTTGTTAATTCTTGTTTGCTTTTGTTAATTAGTTGTTTTACTTAGTTTAATCATGTGTAGTGAGTAGTTTTACGGGTTGGTATCGTGTGTCCGCCATTGATGGGCGTTGAGCTCCGAAAATTAGGTTTTGTGTTAAAATTGCATTTAATTGAAACCTCGCGTATTAAAGTCGGATTATTATGCGTTTAACTTTCTTTGTCATGCAACGTTAGTATTTATAGCGGTAATCCGAATTTAAGATGTGTGGGACCATTTTCTGTTAAATGTTTAATCTCGCAACTTTGGGTTAAATTCCTTATTGCGTGATGTTTATACTTAATTGAAAATGCTCGATTAAATGTTTTCGAACTGAAATTCTAATTATTAGTTGTTTAGCCCATGGAGGGGACATGATCCCGACTATCGTTTTATTAATTCTAGTTTAGACTTAGCTTCTTAATTTTTCCCTTTTCTTTATTTCCAACCTATCACCTTTTACACTTTTATTTTAGGAGTATTAAATCCTATAAATTCTAGCAACTCGTCTTTGTGGATTCGATACCCGGACTAGCCGCTATACTCCCTTAAAAGAGTGTAGTCATAGTTTAGGTTTTTGTATTAAGGCGGTGAATAGAAAACAACGATCAGCGTTTGACACACGCTACTTTTCACCCTTGATCAAAATGGCGCCGTTGCCGGGGACTTGATGTTTTAGAATTTATTTGATTTAGTATTTCATAGTATTTTCTTTCTATTTGTATTATTTGCTAATATTTTGCAGGACTTCCACATTTGAGCACTTAGAAACGCTCGAATTTTTCCCGCGTGCACCTACTTTGTGGAATCCGCCACTTCGAGCCATTTTTGGGGTAAGCATGTCTTATTCCAATTCTTTCGGTAATCCTTGTAATAATTCTAAAAATTCTCGCAAACCTATGACTTTCGGTGAATACTTAGAATCCCAAAGTATAACTAATTCAAATATGACTTTGGGCGAGTATAACGAAAGTCAAAACTTAGGTTATTGGAATTTTGATGATGATGACAATGATTTTGGGCCTTTACCTCCTTATAATAGGAATTTTGAAACGAATTCGAATAGTTTTCTAAATTTCTATAATAATGAGCTTAAGTTTAAGTCCGATCGCAACTTTCAAAGTTCCCATTTTCATGCATCCGCACCTCGACCCATGACATTCGGTGAGGGCTTGCGTATGTATGAGAATGAGAAACTTGAAACTCGTTATCGGGAAGAAAATCGTTCGTGGGAACATGAGTTGGATTTATTATTTGAGTCCGACGACGATTTTGCTTCCGAGACTTTTGAAGTCGAGGAATGTTTTGAACCAAATGAGGTACTTGTACCTACTTTGGAACAATCCATTCTAGACTTTGCCCATCTCTTAATAGATATTGAAAGTGAGGATGAAAATGACGTAATATCTATTTGCAATGAAATGATTTCTTCTTTGGCCCCCAAAGAAGAACATTTCATTGAAAATGATATTATTTCCTTTGAAATTCCAACTTCATGCGATGATGATTCATCTCATGAGTTTGAATTTCTTTCATCCCCTTTTTCATTCTCTATTACCCCACCAGAACAAGTACCCGATGATTCGGTTTCGAACTTTAATGTTTTAAACCCTATCACCGATGAGGAGTACTTGCTCGAGTCGCCCTCCACGATCGCATCTTTGCCTTTGTGTGCGCCGCCTCCCATTCCAACTTCAAAATTCTTGGGAGGATATTCGGATTTTCTCGGTCCCCACTTGTTTTTGTCACCCGTTCAATCCAAACCCCCCATCGTCCCTCCAAAACTTTTAATTGGCGATGGTTCATTTCTTCCGCCTTACACATGCCTTCCGTTGTTAAAATGGAATCCATATTTTTCGGAGGGCATGCTTGTATGTGAGGGTACACCGGTTATCCTCCAAAGTCAAATCATTTTCACGGTGGACCCTCAGCTATTTAGACTTCTAGTGTACAGTTAGTGTGAAGTCTAAATAGTAGACTGTATATAGTTAGCTTTCTTTCTTTTTATTTTTTTTCTTTCCTTGTTAATTTAGTCTAGTGTAATTAGTTAACTTTTTGTTATTTGTTTTTGCTATGCTTGGTACTAACTTGTTTTGTAGATTCTTTGGACTTGTTCTCATGGGGATCGCTCCACTTTTGGGTAATATCGCTCTTTTCCTCTCTTTGACTTGGTTCTTAATTAACATTGAGGACAATGTCAAGTTTTAAGTTAGGGGGTGTGGGATATTCTATCCATTTCTTTAGTTAGTCCATGTTTTTGCTCACATGTTAGTTACTTAGTATGCTTTTCTTAGAAAAATTCAAAATTTTCAAAAAGATTTTCTTTGTTTTTTCTCCTTTTTTGGGCATTTTGCCTTTGTTTCCGATGATAAATTTCAATAATTGTCTGATCCAATAGACAACCCAATAATGCATGTTCTTGATTTTAGAAGTTATTAGACTTTAGTCTCAATTATTGATATTATGAATAACTTCATGAATTAAACTTTAATCCCATGAGCACATGAACTTTTATGGTTATATTGATTTGGTTTAAGATTTTTATAACTCGGTAATCTTTTGTTGCATTGTATATACTTACACCGAGTAAGCTTTGTACCTTTCGTCGTTTGTGAGTGTATACACTATTCTTTTCTCATTGAAAACGTTGAATTCGTTGGTAATTTCTCTATTCTTTCATTTCACCGTTCATTAATTGAGTTCATACTTGAAATGTGTTACTTGAGCATGATTTTCATATATTGTTTTGATTCGAGAGTTACGTAAACTTTGTGAAATGATCATAGGCCCTCTTTGATATATCACCCATATTAGCCTTGACCTCACCCTTATATGTTTACCCTCGTTAACCCCTTTGAGCCTAAATATTAGCCTTTCGTTTCATAACCTCATTACCATAATTAACTCTAAATTGGAGTTTTAGCACATACATACACTTTCCATACCTTTGTTTGGAATGTTACATGGGATTGAATGATGTTGTTATGATGCCGGTTGCAATTTAGGCATATGAGAGTTTGATAAGCAAAGAAAAGAAAGTAGTGAAGAAAGTGAAGAAAAAGAGAAAGCAAAAAGCAAAAGAAAACAAAAGAGAAAATGAGAAAAAGAAGAAATCAAAAAGGAAAGAGAAGTTTGTATATGTTGTATATAGTTCAATAAGCTTTGATTACTCTCCCCGATGATATATCTAATGCCTTTTTGGAACTTGTTTTCCGATTTTGATATTACCTGCATTATCCCATTATCCCGAGTTTTCATTTCGAACACTTTGAATTCGTACATATATTCCTTCGTTTCGTACCTTAGCCATACCTACATTGTAACCCTATTAAAGTCCTATGTGATCTTAGGTGCATGTAATTCAAAAGTCATAATAGTTGTGATAATCTATGAAAATGCATTTCGCCTCTTTTAGTGAGTGGTATCCTTTCATTGAGATTACAGTTTTTCAGTTTATACATAGCGTTCTTCTTTCGTGACATGTGTGCGGCCTAGTGTCCATTTACATTTACTCTTTAGCCCGCATGTTCCGTGTGTTACCTCCCTGTTTCGAGTGAATTCGCTTGATGAGTGTAATGCCCGTGAGGATTGAATATATGCTTGCTTTAATGATTATCCGGTTGATATAAGTTTTTCACCAAATCAAACTTTGCATGGCTCGCTCCCCTCCCACATTTTAAGGTTTCAATTCTATGAGGTGCATTATATAATGTTAATAATTTGGACTTTTGTGTGAATTCATTCACTTTGCTAATAATGCGTATAAAATCCTTTTCGCCATTGTTGGGCTTGTCGCATGTTGGTTGGGGCATATTTTGAGGAAACCATATGATGTTTGTGGGTATCATCCCTGAAAACCCTCACGAGACGACACTCGTCCACTAGGGTAACCTAGGGGTTTAACGACTTATTGCATATGCTAAATGCAATCGTGTTCCCTACGAAAGTGGCAATTATATTTCGATGCATATATACGTTTTGTATTTCCTTCTGTGGACTAGTTTTGCTTGTTTCATCACTAGGGACTAGCAATGTTTAAGTTAGGGGGTGTGATTTGTATCGAATATTGCATATTTCCGCCCGTTATCTTTATGCATTCTAGCACTTTTACGGTCCTAAATGCCTATAATTATGCTCATTAACCAGACAACCTTGGATTTGGATATATACATACTTTGCAGGGGTTATTTGTGCTTTTGTAGGTATTGGAACGCTAAAAGTGAGGTTCGGTTGCATTTCGGAGAAGTTCCATCGTCGAATGCTACTTCAAGGGCAATTTGGTCTTTTCAAACTCACTATTTTTTATGTAATGAAGTTACCAAC
This sequence comes from Sambucus nigra, assembly GCA_949130495.1. Classification (NCBI taxonomy): domain Eukaryota; kingdom Viridiplantae; phylum Streptophyta; class Magnoliopsida; order Dipsacales; family Adoxaceae; genus Sambucus; species Sambucus nigra. The sequence continues at coordinate 440,079,564 of OX422219.1, forward strand.
ATGTAGATCATCAAATTATCCTTTCGTGGCCACTGACCGTGCGTCATTCTGACTCCGTATGTGGAAGTTATGCCCATTTCTGGAAGGTTTCGGTATTTTCTTCTACTTCAAGGGCATTTTGGTAATTTCATACTGCATAATTTGGAGGGTTTCAAAACAGAATCAGGTAGATAATTGAATTAGCTTCGCGTCGGTTCCGACCACGCCTCATTTCGATTCCGTATGAGGGAGTTATGGCCATTTTCGTGCAACACATCAAAATTGGTTCGGAGTGGAAAAGGGGGCTGCCTCAAGCCCAAGGCAAATTCCAAAAGTGCGGTCGACCGGTCCCAAAACAGAGGTCGACCGGTCCCATCAGATATGGACGAAAATTGACTTATTTTGGGTTTTTTGGCTTGGTTTTGTTTGAGGTTTATTTTGGGGTATTAATAGAATGTTTGGAGCTTTTCTTAGATATATATTTCATTTTAGGTTAGAGAACTTTGGGGATTTTGGTTGGAGCTTCCCTCTCCTCCTTTCTCTTTGGGTTCATCCCATTTATGTAAGTATATTACTATTCATTGTCACTTTCCTTTGTTTAATGCTTATTTACTTGATTTCTTGCTTTGTAGTTACTTTTATTGCTTAGATTGTTAGTTATAGTTTGTTAATTCTTGTTTGCTTTTGTTAATTAGTTGTTTTACTTAGTTTAATCATGTGTAGTGAGTAGTTTTACGGGTTGGGATCGTGTGTCCGCCATTGATGGGCGTTGAGCTCCGAAAATTAGGTTTTGTGTAAAAATTTCATTTAATTGAAACCTCGCGTATTAAAGTCGGATTATTATGCGTTTAACTTTCTTTGTCATGCAACGTTAGTGTTTATAGCGGTAATCCGAATTTAAGATGTGTGGGACCATTTTCTGTTAAATGTTTAATCTCGCAACTTTGGGTTAAATTCCTTATTGCGTGATGTTTATACTTAATTGAAAATGCTCGATTAAATGTTTTCGAACTGAAATTCTAATTATTAGTTGTTTAGCCCATGGAGGGGACATGATCCCGACTCTCGTTTTATTAATTCTAGTTTAGACTTAACTTCTTAATTTTTCCCTTTTCTTTATTTCCAACCTATCACCTTTTACACTTTTATTTTAGGAGTATTAAATCCTATAAATTCTAGCAACTCGTCTTTGTGGATTCGATATCCGGACTAGCCGCTATACTCCCTTAAAAGAGTGTAGTCATAGTTTAGGTTTTTGTATTAAGGCGGTGAATAGAAAACAACGATCAGCGTTTGACACACGCTACTTTTCACCCTTGATCAATGACCCTGAAGGAACCAAGGATAAATGTTGAGGCGTCTAATACCAAGACCCTGTAGCTTCCACAAAAGCTATAGCACGTCATCCTAATGGAACTCCTATGCTTAGCGTCCCTGTGGATGGGCATCTAAAACAGTTTTTACAAAAACAAAATATATTTCGAAGAAAACGGGTCAGAGCCCGAGGTGAAAACAATTTAAAAGTTTAGCAAGTGTTTAAAATACAATTAAACAACACATATTATAAACATGTTAGTTGCGTACTCTCACATGAGTTTCTCACCTCTCAACTAATGTGCACGCCTAACGTATGCCCTTAACCCATCCTAGTTATGTCGCTAACTAACTAGTCTGTACCACTCCTGCTTTCGCATTCTAACATAAAGTGTCTACTTGTATTACACAAACAAGTTATATTTACAACTCACATCCCTATTCATTAAATAACTTATCACAAGTGTTATTTAAATTCTCATATTCGTAGCCCATTAAAATATCTTAGTTATTCACATCTACTAAGAAATAGTGAACTAGTCACAAGTGTATATATATATATCACTCTCAATACATATATACATATATGGCACCTAAAGGATAAGCTGCGGTGCACGCATACTCTGCCATCGAATCCCGGTACATCACGTACATAAGGACTATGCATTCCGAATAACTCAGGAACCGTTTCAATAAACAAAATCACATATATTGGTGGCGAACATAATTCACATACCTATGGGTCACGGAAATACCTACGCTCCCATGATTAGCTGACTTATCAACTCACAAATAAGTCATTCACAGTCCTATGTCCTTAAGGTACCAAACTAAATCCCCCCCGAAGGCACACATGGATAAGATGGCCCTTTTTCGAAAACCAACCTCCCGTGATAGCAAGTATGGCAGGTATGTTATACACAAAAGAAATCCATACACTAGACATTCACTCAACCTAAGTAATAATATTTCAATATAGGTATTCACACATTCCATTTAATAAGTCTCGTACATAGAAAGTTTATCCCGAACATCATACGTAATATATATTTAGCTTGGTAACATTCGTCGTATAAATTTGTGTACTTAAACCTATCCCAAAAGGTTACTAGGTATCCTATTAGTTTCTAATGTTATATCAGTAACTTAAAGTCCCTACGTTACTGTTCTTATCCTTACATCATCATTCATTCCCATTATAATTTCAATTCGATCGATTTCTAACCGTACCTCACTCGGTAAACCCTAGTAAGGAATAGCATTCAATTCCATACAGTAAACCATTTTTTGGGCATTAACTAAAACCCTAATGACCTTAATTTAGTCCCACAATATCAAATTAATCACCCTAAGAATCATCATCGGCCTTGGGATTTTCATTAAACCTTAAGGGAAAACAATTGCCAAAAATCAGGATAGTTCGATCGATCGACGAAATGGATCGATCGATCGACATTCTTGGATCGATCGATCGATCAAACAAGCACGTATTTGCCCAGATTTCTCTTAAACAATTACGGGTTTCTTCCTTTTTTACACCTCAAATTCTTCATTACAACGTCCCAAACTCCCAAGAAAGTTCACTAATCATCCTATTAACATATTGGCATAATCTTTAACATATTATAATGATTAAATCATCATGGATCATCAGTTTCTTGGATAAAAAAACCCAATTTTCATAAAAACCCTATTTCTTCCATTTCCTTCAAGATCTTCATAAAACTCAACATAAATTCACAATTTCCTATGCGTGGATCATGGTTTCATAACTAGTATATGCCCAGAAGTTTATCTACATGAAGCCTACCCATATTCAATGTTTAATTCTCCAGTTTCACAATTAATTCACCCATTTACGATAAATCATCAAATCTAAACTATCATGTAAAATATATGATTTTGAATCTTGCAAGATAAATCACTTGCCTCTGATTAGAAGTTTTGATGTGTTAATGATGGTAATGGTTGGTTCTCCCTCTCTTTCCGATCACAAATCCGACTATGGTGGTGGTTGTTTTGCCTTGGAAACCCTTGAAATTCTCCTGAAACCCTTTCTTTCTTCTCATGTTACTCTCTCTTGCGTTTAACAAATAATGACCCTAATAACTTTAAGTGTTGGCTGATAAATATCACCTAATTTTCGTAGGTAACTATTCACCAAAATTAGGAATGACTAAAATACCCTCTCGAGTTGTCGGTTAGGCCTAAAAATGCCTCGGGACACAAACTAAACCTCCGGCTAGTGTTTTCTAATTATTGTAACACCCCGTCTAATTAAATACCGGGTGATCAGTCCTTTATTAAATTAAAAACCAGGTGAACGGTTGGTTCATTCTCAGCATCACTGTCGAAAAATAATATTTCCAATTTGAACACCCTAAATAATTAAGCTAAGTGTCAAAACCATTTAAAAACTCACTTTTCCTTTATTAAATACCAATATGAAAACCTTTTTAATACCCAACAGTTAAGAATTACATAAATACTAAGGATAGTATTTTAACACACAACATTAAACCATCTATATAATCCCAACCAAGTATAAGAACCATAAATGAAATCATCCTGACAAGAGTTAACTCCCAGGGAGTACCGAATGCTGGAAATATCCTAAATCTCTGACAAATCCAATTATAATAGGAAATTGGGCGACACATGCCCTAACTATGAAGATCTAAAGTAGGAACTGATTCAATGAGGAAGTCGTCTAAAGCAAGGGCCTGCAACTCCCACATAAGCTGCAGCACGTACAATCCAAAGAACCTAAGCATGACTCCCCTGTGGCTGGGCACCTGTAATACATACATATATATATACAAGAGAGAAAGAAATAACAGAAAGCAGGTCAGAGCCTGAGTGTAAAACAATTTTAAAAATAGTTTAGCAAGTATTTAAAATGTTTACCAGCTAATATCACAACCATGTTAGTATGCGAAACTCTCTTGAGAATCTTCACCTCTCATTTTAGTGTGCACCCCTAACGTACCTCTAGGGCATCCTAGTTATAGTTCCCATGCTAACTAGATTAACCACATGTATCCATTCTTTATAGCCCAAATTATTCCCATGTATTAACCTTATAATACATATAATGATGTTATAAACACATATATATATATATATCCATTTAGATTCAACATGGATAAGTCCTTATTAATTCAATTCAACTAAGTGTTTTCATACATAACTATCTTACATTTCTACTTTAGACACATAGTAGATATCATCACATGTATATATATTCACTATATTATATATATACTATACTGCACCCCGAGACACAACTGCGGTGCTACATTACTCTGCTATCTTGTTCCAATACATCACGTCGGTGTATAGGGGACTATAGGTTCAGTAAAGATTCCTCGAACCACAAATATCAACACAAAAATTGGAGGGGAACATAGTTCTCATACCCACGGGTCACGCACATTCCTACGTTCCCATAGTCAACGGAGTTATCAACTTGCCGATAAGTCTTTCATAGTCCTATGTTCTCGAGCGACAAATCAAAAATACCATGGATTCATCAGGATATGACTGCCCTCACGCGCAAACCTCCCGTCGATAGCAAGTAATCTAGGTATGTCATACACAGATACATAATATATGCACATTCACAAAGTCAAACATATAAATATTCATATTTTCCAAATTAGGTTCGCCCACAACCCATAATTGTTATTATCCATTCTCAACACAAATTTTACTCAATTATTTCTCATAACATATTCGTCTCTTTTATTCTCATTTATTATTTACTTCCTTCTTACTTCTCATCTCTTGAAGTATTCTTTCTCACTAAGTATAAATTTCAGTAGGTATACCCTCACTTACCTTCTAGTCTAAACTTTCATGAGTCTCAATCTTTTAGTAAACGCACGGACAATTTCCAATGTATGAATAACTCCCTGTTAACCCAAAATTTCATCTCATATTAATTTCACTCAACGAAGTTTACTTAGACCCTACTGGTCCTTTTCATAACCCATTATACTCCATAAACTACGTATCTTAATCGGCTTAAACAAAAAGGAGAAAAGTATGCAGTTTTCCAGGAGGGGTCGATCGATCAAGGAAAGGGGTCGATCGATCGATCGATGTTCTTGTGTCGATCGATCGATCAAGCAGTTCTTTCCCAGTTTTCTGCAATATTCAACCTACGGGTTCAACCATTTTAACCCCTCCAAACCTCTATAATTTCATCCCAAACTCCCATAAAATAATCCAAGTGTATAAGCAATGTACATAAAAAGGTTCTAACTTAACGACATCAATAAATCCTCAACGAATCAATCAAAAAGGGGTTTAATCTCAAATCTCTTTATAAAATCAAAATTTGCATGAATAATCACCACCCTCTATTTTAATCAAGATTTTCTTCCCAAATATCATAATAAATTCATGGGTAATCCTCTATATATGATCAAGATTTTAAACTACATAGGTTCTCCCTACAACACATATAAATTCTCTTCCAAAATATACAATTTTTCCATTAAAACATATGATTTTCATTCCTAGGCTAACATGGATGGTCTATTAACTTAGAATTTAGCAAGATAGATACTTGCCTCGGATTCAAGGGTCTGATTTGTTGATGAAAAATATATGATTGCGTTCCTCATCGTACGATCTACGTTTTGGTGGTGGTGGCGGTGCAATCGGGTGAGTTCTAGGCCTTAGATTGCTTGAAGACTCATCACCTTCTTCTCAAATCTCTTCACCTTCTTCTCCACTCACTTCACCTTCGTCTCTAATGGCTGGCTTAGGCTTTGTATTTGTTAACCCCAAAAGACAACTCTAAATGGCTAATAAATACTAAGAAAATTCGTGGGTTTAATTACCCAAGAACACCAAATGTGTAAAATACCCTCCCGGGGTGTCAATTAGGCCTAAAAACGCCCCGAGACCCAAACTAAACCCCTGGGTACACTTTTCTGACTATCTCGACCCTTTCGAACACTTTGACGCACTCAAAATGACTATACGGACAACTTATAATCTATTGACTTTAATAATAATAATTTAGTCTTGACACGACACAGGCGCGTCCCAAATTAAATTTCCATAATTGCCATTTTATTCACTCGTGACAATTTTAATAAAATCAATCTCATATATTACTCTTCTCATCCAGTAATATTCAACAAATTCCCAATAATTACTAACTCTCGTAACGCTAGTAAATATTTAAAATAAAATCACGGATTAATATTAAATTAATATCTCAATTAAATTCAATAAATCCCCAATTTTAAAAGTCATAAAAATACGGGGTATTACATACTTCCCCCTAATAACGGAATTTCGTCCCGAAATTCAGAAAAATAAAGCGTAACTAGTAAGGACAACTCCGATTATTAATCTCACATCTCATGTAATTTCTGTCGTACCACCCATACAGTACATTGTCGAATACCCCCACTAATGTTATACTCCAAGCCTTACCATTTAGTTTAAATTATCTTGTGTTGAACTTTACCCAATCCGTACTATACCATCCTCATGGAAAAATTATGGGGAGTAACGATCCTAAGTCATCAAACAACTAAATATGGAAGTCACAACTTCTACTTTCATTAACCTCAAGAATACTTACTGTGACACAAACATGGCAAATACTACAATCAAACCATCCAGGGTGCCCATACACCCAATGTGTGTACATTCCATCATAAGGTTCAAATGAATGTGATTCCTCTGTAAGGTTTCCCTTAATTAACTGACTACTTAGTCTATAATCCGTATTTCTATGATTTCCACAGTCTCATTTGGTGATTTTATTTGCCTCAGATCATGATACAACTCATAACTCTCTGATTAATATAAATATATACATATAATGGCAAAGGTTATAAACTCATATTCTAAAGAACTAACTTACTTCGACTCCCAGCATTCTTTAGTTTCATGTGTGGGGTGTCTCGCAGAGCGAAATCCAAATAAGGAACCCCCTGATACACTACTACCTAAAATAGTCTGTCCTCGAAACTCCTCAGGTCCTTAGTCTATAGTATATAACATCCCAATAGGTTTTATCTATTTATATAATAGTCTACTTATTCACTATCATGTCAAAGACAATATGCTGGCTATAATGATCATTCTTAGTCTCATATACAACAAGTCAATCCAAGCCGATAATCTCATCCTACTCGGACATGTCTATAACAAGTAAATCCACCATAAAATTAAACTCACGTTTTGATATATATAAGGAAATAATAGGCGTCCCACTACCCATCAGTGAGTCTACATAAATAATAGTGCCAATGGCCAACTCTAGTAACCCTATGGTCCACGCAATTCTAATAGCTATAAATGAATGTGAGGTCCTAATGACAATCATTATGCGCCCCATAAATCCATAGATAGAAAACGTACCCTCATTCGTGGGCGGTGGTTGTTGACTCCCGCTATTATAACTTTGCTCCGATGAGTCAAGAAAAATTTACCCCAAATTTTCAGTTCTAATTAACCACATTACACTATATGTCCAAGCCTTTGAATATATTGCCTTTGTTGGGTAACACACCCAATTCCTGCATTTCTAGAACTTATACTGATGACTCTCCTCAATTTTCCATTTGACCCTCTCCCAAGCATACTACGTTGGGTGAGTCTAATTTGGCATCATCTTCGACTACATCAGCACTTGGAATTTGTAGGCTGTGTCCTAACAGCCTTTACAGTCCTGGCCTCTCGTGCCATAATAGGGGTGACCTCGACTACGGACATCATCCTTGAACATACTTCATAACCTCCTAAGTACGACCTCTGCTATCCGTCCAATGGCCCTCATCTGCCATACTTCTTGTACGAACACGTTCGAACTAATATATACATTATAGCAGGAGAACTGAATCTTACCATAGAAATAAAGAATCCCAATCATAGGGCTCTATATCAAACAAAGTAACGCTCAGCTGAAAGTATAGTAAGCCATACAGACCCTAAAGGACACTAGAACTTGATGCTCTGATACCACCCTGTAACACCCCGCCTAATTAAATACAGGGTGATCAGTCCTTTATTAAATTAAAAACCAGGTGAACGGTTGGTTCATTCTTAGCATCACTGTCGAAAAATAATATTTCCAATTTGAACACCCTAAATAATTAAGGTAAGTGTCAAAACCATTTAAAACCTCATTTTTCCTTTATTAAATACCAATATGAAAACCTTTTTAATACCCAAGAGTTAAGAATTACATAAATACTAAGGATGGAATTTAACACACAAGAATTAAACCATCTATATAATCCCAACCAAGTATAAGAACCATAAATGAAATCATTCTGACAAGAGTTAACTCCCAAGGACTACTGAATGCTGGAAATATCCTAAATCTCTGATAAATCCAACTGTAATAGTAAATCGGGCGACACATGCCCTAACTATGAAGATCTAAAGTAGAAACTGATTCAATGACGAAGTCGTCTAAAGCAAGGGCCTGTAACTCCCATATAAGTTGCAGCACGTCCAATCCAAAGAACCTAAGCATGATGCCCCTGTGGCTGGGCACCTGTAATACATACATATATATATACAAGAGAGAAAGAAATGACAAAAAATGGGTCAGAGCCCGAGTGTAAAACAATTTTAAAAATAGTTAGAAAGTATTTAAAATGCTTACCAGCTAATATCACAACCATGTTAGTATGAGACACTCTCTTGAGAATCTTCACCTCTCATCTAGTGTGCACCCCTAACGTACCTCTAGGACATCCTTGTTATAGTTCCCACGCTAACTAGATTAACCACATGTATCCATTCTTTATAGACCAAATTATTCCCACGTATTAACCTTATAATACATATAATGATGTTATAAACATATATATATCCATTTAGATTCAACATGGATAAGTCCCTTATTAATTCAATTCAACTAAGTGTTTTCATACATAATTATCTTACATTTCTACTTTAGCCACATAGTAGATATCATCACATGTATATATATATATATTATATATATACTATACTGCACCCCGAGACACAGCTGCGGTGCTGCATTACTCTGCTATTTTGTCCCAATACGTCACGTCGGTGTATAGGGGACTATAGGTTCGATAAAGATTCCTCGAACCACAAATATCAAAATAAAAATTGGAGGGGAAAATAGTTCTCATACCCACTGGTCACTCACATACCTACGTTCCCATAGTCAGCGGACTTATCAACTTACCGATAAGTCTTTCATAGTCCTATGTTCTCGAGCGACAAATCAAAAATCCCATGGATTCATCAGGATATAACTGCCCTCACGCGCAAACCTCCCGTCGATAGTAAGTAAGCTAGATATGTCATACACAGATACATAATATATGCACATTCACAAAGTCATATATATAAATATTCATATTTTCGAAATTAGGTTCGCCCACGACCCATAATTGTTATTATCCATTCTCAACACAAATTTTACTCAATTATTTCTCATAACGAATTCGTCTCTTTTATTCTCATTTATTATTTACTTCGTTCTTACTTCTCATCTCTCGAAGTATTCTTTCTCACTAAGTATAAATTTCAGTAGGTATACCCTCACTTACCTTCTAGTCTAAATCTTTCATGAGTCTCAATCTTTTAGTAAACGTACGCACAGTTTCCAATGTATGAATAACTCCCCGTTAACCCAAAATTTCATCTCATATTAGTTTCACTCAACGAAGTCTACTTAGACCCTATTGGTCCTTTTCATAACCCATTATACTCCATAAATAATAATCAAGGGTTCCTACATGTAATACCCCGTACTTTTGGCTACATTTATTTTTGAGATTAATTAATTAAATGCGTATTAATTGGAAATTAATCCGGGTTAAAAATACTAACGAGATGTGAGTTGGTATTTGATTATATGCATACATGTTTTGATATATGTATTTGGTATTATAAAAGTTGTCGTGAGATTTATATACGGCGTTTTAGAAATTTTGTTGAGACGCGTGGGACCGCCGCGTCACGGTGTAATATTTTGATAATAAAAAGTGAATTTAAAATCTATAAACCATATGATCGTTTTGAGTGCGCCAACGCGTCCGGAAGGGTCGAGATAGTCAGAAAACACTACCCGGGGGTGTAGTTTGGATTTCGGGATATTTTTAGGCCATACCGGCAACTTAAAGGGTATTTTGGTAATTTTACATTTTGAGGAATTAAAAGTGACGAAAATTAGAGATGTAAATCTGATGTGGATTAAACCCACTAAGCCCATTAACCAAACCATATTAACCTAGAAGGCTACGTAGGTTATTAGAAGAGTTTTCTAAGTTCCCAAATCAAAACCCTAGCCACCTTAAGCCACCATTGGAGAGGAAGCTTGGAGAGAAGAAATTCTGCAGAAAAGTTCTACCAAACCTACACCAAACTCAGAGAAAATCAAGGCAAGTGACTTTATCCCATTTAATTTCAGAGAATGTCTCTTCCATGTTAGAAATTGAGAAATTTTAATTGTTCTTGAAAGATGAATGAAAACCCATGTAGTTTGGAGTTTAGAACTTGAAAATTTTGAAGAGAATTGCATGTAGAATGATAGGTAGATGATTTCTCTCATGATAATTGTGATTAGAAGAAATTAAAACGGATTAAATTCTGGGATTTGATGATGATATATATCTAGGGTTCATGTTCTTGATAAAATTGGGGAAAAGTATAAAATCTTGTGATTTAATGATGTTTAGGATGCATTAATGCCTTAAAAGATGTTAGTTTATGACCTAAGCATGTTTTAGTATGATTAGAGGACTTAAAACTCTGTTAGAACGAACTTTGGAGAAGGATTGAGGTGTTAAAAATGGTGAGAAACGTAACTTAGAAAATCTGGGACGAATCTGGTAGCTCGTTAGAAGCCCTTACCCAGGTCGTTCGAACGAACTCGTTCGAACGAGCTTCTAACGAGTTGACCAGTCGCTGCTAACGAGAAGGGATCTCGTTCGATATCTCGTTCGAACGAGATATCGTTAGAAGGTACAGTTCGTTCGAACGAACTGGAACCTCGTTCGAACAGCCTCGTTCGAACGAGACTTCTAACGAGTTGGCAGAGGAATCTCGTTCGAACAGTCTCGTTCGAATGAGACTTCTAACGAGTTGACAGTTTGATCCTTTTTGGACTGTTTTGATTTTTGGAGTCCCGTAAACTTGTTCGAGGATATAGATGACCTTCCTTTGATGATGTAAGGATAGATTTGGGACTTTTGGGTTATTGAGAGGAGTAAACTATATACGCAAGTTATATTAAATGAACCGTTTGAGTTGAGACGTGAGTGTCTACTACGATGTGAGAATCGATTATGGCGCGTATGATGATAAACCGGAATAATATAAGTGTAGATATTATAAGTTAGTACGAGAAAGCGATATGTACTACGATTAAACTACGGGATTACTAAGATGTGTGTTTACTTAGTATTGGTATATGAATTGTGTGTATGACATACCTACCATACTTGCTATCACGGGAGGTTTGCGTTCGCTTAGGGCCCTCTAATCCTTGTGTTGCCCGGATTTAGACTGGTTACCTTGATGAACATAGGTCATAGAAAGACTTATTGGGATATTAATAAGTCCGCTGATCGTGGGAGCGTAGGTATGTGCGTGACCCATGTGATGTGACTGTGTTCGCCTCCATTATTTATGATGTTGTTATCTGTGAACTATTCCTGAGAGATTAAGAATATGTAATCCTTATGTACGTGATGTACCGGGATGGATAGCAGAGTATGTGTGCACCGCAGCTTTGTTCTCGGGGTGCTTATACTGTATATTTGTGATGTGAATAATATACACTTAGTTAATGAGAACCTTCATGTTAATGATGTGAATATAATTACGGTATTGTTTCGAAAAATATAACGAGTTAACTGGTAGTTATATATATTGCATATTGAACATCTGAGTTACGTTAAAACCCTACTTAATTACGAGCGTTATTATGTTAAGAGAACCGAGTAATAAGGGTAGGATCTATGATAGTCTAGCTAGATATGTTGTCACGTAGCTAGTAGTCTGTATCACTCTAGATGGGTACTTACGTTAGGAGTGCACAGTTAGACGAGAGGTGAGAATATCATGTGAGTGCACGTCCTAACATGTACTTTGCATTTAATGTTTTAAATGTTTTTAAAGCACTTGCAGGTTTTTAAAATATAACTCCACATTCAGGCTCTGACCCGTTTTCTTTTCAAATCTCTTTTCTTGTAAAACCATTTTAGGTGCCCAGCCACAGGGACACCAAGCATAGGATTCTCATTCAGGTGACGAGTTGTAGCTGTTTGTGGAAGCTACAGGGATTTGCTTGTAGACGCTTCTATCTTTTGGATTCCAGAGTCATTATCTATCAGTTGTAGGGCATGTTGCCCATTTCTATTAGAGACATCTTTTACATTACAGTTTTCAGACTTTGATTTGTATTGTTTTTAGCATTCGGTTATTTATTTCAGTATGGGATTGTAGTGAGGAGTTTCCTCCAGACTTTATTTACACTATGTGATGGTTATTCATTTTACTTCAGTATGGTGAATGGTGTTGTTATTCTTTATTACACTTGTTGCATGTTAATCAGACTTATATTAAAATTTGGCAACTTACTTTTTAAATAATAGGTGGTTAGTAATAATAAAATGTTTTCGACAGTGATGCTATTAACTGAGCCAACTTGGCATTTTGAATTAATTTAATAAAGGAGTAGCTACCCGGTATTTAATTAGTCGGGGTGTCACAGGTGGTATCAGAGCATCAGGTTCTAGTGTCCTTTAGGATCTGTACAGCTATTATGTTTCCGCTACGTTTCTTTGATATAGAGCCCTATATTTTAGGACTGTTGTACTCTTTTTGTGTATGCTTCGTTCTTCAGCTATATTAAGTTTATAACCGTGAACTTATAAACTTTGTTCTTATTTCAGATGCCTACACGACGTGCACGACGAGTTCCCAGGGATGCAACGCCCGAACCCCAGCCCGCTCCAGTTCAGGGCATGATGAACGCCGCTGAGGTTGCAGCTATAGTAGCCCAAGCGATAAATGCCGCCATTGCCGCTGTTCAGCAGGCACCACCTCAGGCGCCGGTTGCCGCGCCAGTACAGGCTAATGCATTCCCGTCTGCTTGGGAGCGTGTACGTGACGCTTTTCAGAAAGCGCATCCGCTAGAGTTTGCAGGTAGCTCAGATGTGGTAGTCTCGAGCCAATGGAGGAAGGACATGCAGAGGCACTTGAGGATGTATGAGTGCACGGATGTTCAGAAGCAGGTGCTAGCTACTTTCAAGCTAGTTGGATCTGTACTGCAGTGGTGGGAGTCTATTACCACCATGGAGGAGAGGGATACACTCACGATTCAGGAGTTCTGGGTGCGGTTCAACCGCAAGTACTTTCCGTCAGCTGTTCATACGGAAATGAGGAGGAGATTGATGAGTTTGAGGCAGGAGGGCAAGACAGTGGCCGAGTATGAGGCCGAGTTCACTAATCTGTTGAACATCGTTCCAGACGAGATACCAACAGAGAAGAAGAAAATTGAGAAGTTCACCGACGGGTTGACTTGGAGGATCCGTCAGCATCTGCTAGGGAACCTATCGTTGGCCACTTATTCTGATGTGGTTAACGCTGCATTGTTGCACTGCCAGGACCACCGTTTCCATATGGCCGAGGGCAAGCGATCGGGGGAGTCTAGCCATCAGGGCAGGACTGGAGGACATGGTGCCAGCGGGGCACAATCGGGTCAGGGGCAGAGACAGAATGAGCAGGGCTCCCAGCAGGGGGATAATAAGAGGTCCCGGTTAGGGAACTACAGACAGGGACAGGGAGGTTTTCGTCAGGGCCATCAGGGTCCAAACGGCCATCAGGGCCAGCAGGGGCAGAATGGGCAGCAGTTTCACCAGGGCCAGCAGGGCCAAGGAAGGAACGGTAACGGCCACCAGGGCCGGGGACAGCAGGGGCAGAGAGGGGGGAACTTCCCAGGGAAGTGCTTTGTTTGTGGCAAGACTGGCCATAAGCGACAGGATTGTCCTGATAGGGGCAGGGCCCCACAGCAGCAGCAGCAGGGTGCTCGCCAGGAGCCACAGAGGCCTATGTTTCCCGCCGCTCTTCCTGCACCGCCACAGATGGCAGCATTGCCACCCATTCTAGCAGTCCCAGCTCAGCAGGGGCAGCTACAGTATGGACGTGTCTACAACGTCCACCAGGCTGCAGTTCCACAGGCACCGCCCGCGATCGAGGGTACGTTTCCTATCCATGGCACTATGGGTCGGGTATTATTTGATACGGGTGCTACACATTGTTTTATAGCTACACACTTCGCGAAAGCTTTAGGATTGTTAGCTACGGCAGAGAGCACAGTGACGTGTGTCGACTCACCATTGAGGAGTGGGTCACTTATTTTCTTTATATGCCGGGGAGTGAGGGTAGAGATTGGTGGTTTGGTATTGCCTGCAGACATGTTAGTGTTAGACATGCATGTTCACGATGTGATCATCGATATGGATTGGCTCGTAGCATATAGGGCCATGATTGATTGCTTCAGCGGGAGCATTGTTTTTTCCATTCCGGGGCAAGAGATGTTTGTAGTGGCGATGCCTCGCCCAGAGGGAGGATCGACCGCTCATATGTATTACATAGAGGAGGATACCTCTAAGGAGGTTGTGATTCCTTTAGATTCTATCCCAGTAGTCAGGGAGTATTCGGATGTGTTTCAGGAGATACCAGGCTTACCACCCAGTCAAGAGATAGACTTTGTTATAGATTTGCTACCGGGTACGAGACCTATAGCACGCGCACCGTACCGTATGGCTCCAGCTGAGATGAGGGAGTTACGGGATCAGATAGAGCAGCTGTTAGGTCAGGGCTTTATTCGCAGGAGTACCTCACCATGGGGTGCTCCAGTTTTGTTCGTGAAGAAGAGGGACGGTTCACTGAGATTGTGTGTGGACTACCGAGAGTTGAATAAGGTCACGATACGGAATAAGTATCCGTTGCCTCGAATCGATGACTTATTCGACCAGTTGAGAGGAGCTTCTTTCTTCTCGAAGATTGACTTGAGATCGGGATACCATCAGTTGCGTATCATGGAGGAGGATGTCTCGAAGACTGCGTTTTTGTCGAGATATGGTTCTTACGAGTTTTGGGTTATGCCTTTCGGTTTGACCAACGCTCCAGCTGTGTTTATGGACTTGATGAACAAAGTGTTCAGGGATTTCCTAGACCAGTTTGTCATTGTCTTCATTGATGATATTCTGGTTTACTCTCAGACAGAGGAGGAGCACGCCGAGCATTTGAGGCAGGTTTTGCACACACTTCGTCAGAACGAGTTGTATGCAAAATATGAGAAGTGCGGGTTTTGGCTGAAGGAAGTCCAGTTTTTGGGGCATATCATCTCCGACCGGGGAATATCGGTTGATCCGGGGAAAGTATCCGCGGTGAGGGAGTGGGGACAGCCCACGACACCAACGGAGATTCGTAGTTTCTTGGGTCTAGCAGGATACTACAGGATGTTTATTCAAGGTTTCTCGGAGATAGCAGGTCCTTTGACACATCTGACTCGTAAGGGTGTGCCATACATCTGGAGTGATGCCTGTCAGTTGGCATTCGATGAATTGAAGGACAAATTGACCTCAGCACCTGTGTTAGCATTGTCGAGACCGGGAGTTGAGTATTTGGTTTACACCGATGCGTCTTTGCAAGGACTGGGAGGTGTATTACAGCAGGAGAGACAAGCCATAGCTTATGCTTCCCGTAAGCTTAAGCCTCATGAGAAGAATTACCCCACACATGATTTGGAGTTGGCGGCAGTGGTATTTGCCCTACGGATTTGGAGACACTACCTTTTGGGGGAGAAGTTCCAACTGTTCACGGACCACAAGTCCCTACAGTACCTGTTCACGCAGAAGGAGTTGAATATGCGGCAGCGTAGGTGGCTTGAATTTGTGAAAGACTACCAGTTCGACATCCAGTACCACCCGGGAAAGGCTAACGTGGTGGCAGACGCGTTGAGCCGTAGGCCAGCAGATGAGGTGGCAGAGGTGTGGAAGGCAAAGTGGAAGGAATTGGGACACCAGGATGCAGTGGCCTGATATTTCATGTCTGTGATGACCGTTACACCGCAGATTGTCACGAAGGTAGTACGGGCACAGGCCAATGACTCGTTCTGTCAAGAGCAGATAGTTTGATTACTAGCAGACGGAGCCGAGTCCTATACCGTTAGCTCAGACGGGGGATTACGCTTCAATGGGAGATTGGTAGTTCCGGAAGGAGAGGAATTGCGGCACGATGTGATGGCAGAGTCGCACGGCTCACGGTTCGCGGTACATCCCGGAGGGGACAAAATGTACCAAGACATGAGACGACAGTATTAGTGGAGCGGTATGAAGAGAGATATCGCTGAGTTTGTTTCGAAATGCGCCACTTGTCAGCTTGTAAAAGTGGATCATCAGAGACCGAAAGGATTGCTACAGCCATTGGAGGTCCCGGTGTGGATGTGGGAGAGCATATCCATGGACTTTATTACGGGGTTGCCTACGTCGCAGAGGGGCCACGACTCCGTTTGGGTAATTGTGGACAGGTTGTCCAAGGTCGCTCACTTTTTACCCGTTAGGACTGACTACACTACGGGACAGTATGCCCAGCTCTTCATTTCAGAGATTGTGAGACTTCACGGTGTGCCCCTAAATATCATGTCTGACAGAGACAAGATATTTGTTTCGAGGTTTTGGGAGAGTTTCCAGGAGGCAATGGGCACGGAATTGCGGTTGAGTACGGCTTATCATCCGCAGACTGATGGGCAGACTGAGCGCACCAATCAGATGTTGGAGGACATGCTACGCATGTGCATTATTGACTTTGGGGGTGGATGGCAGTAGTACCTTCCACTGGTGGAGTTTGCTTACAACAACTCCTATCAGTTCACGATTGGCATGGCTCCGTTTGAGGCGTTGTACGGTAGGCCTTGTCGTTCCCCAGCATGTTGGTTAGAGGTGGGGGACAACAAACTACTTGGGCCGGAAGTGATTCAGGATACTTCGGCAAGGATTGAGTTGATTCGGAGTCGCATTCGGGTAGCTCAAGACAGGCACAAGAGTTATGCTGATGCGAAGAGGTTTTTCAGGGAGTTCCAAGTGGGGGACCAGGTTTTGCTCAGGGTATCTCCTATGAAGGGGATTATGCGTTTCGGGAAGAAGGGGAAATTTGCACCGAGGTATGTGGGGTCGTTTCCCATTATTGAGCGGATCGGACCGGTTGCGTATAGACTCGGGTTACCGGAGCATTTGCATCGGATTCATGATGTGTTTCATATTTCCTCACTGAGGAAATACCTTAGAGATAATTTGGCTCATTCTCACATTGCTGCGGAGGACATCGATCTCCAGCCGGACAGCTCCTACGAGGAGGGGCCAATTGCTATTTTGGACCAAAATTAGAGGAAACTGCGGTCAAAGATAGTTCCGTTAGTGCGTGTTCAGTGGAGACATCACAATGTCGAGGAGTCCACATGGGAGCGCGAGGATGAGATGCGCGAACGTTATGCAGAGCTGTTTTTAGCAGGTACTTTCTAGTTTCGAATTTCGGGACGAAATTCAGTTATTAGGGAGGAAGTATGTAATACCCCGTACTTTTGGCTACATTTATTTTTGGGATTAATTAATTAAATCCGTATTAATTGGAAATTAATCCGGGTTAAAAATAATAACGAGATGTGAGTTGGTATTTGATTATGTGCATACATGTTTTGATATATATATTTGGTATTATAAAAGTTGTCGTGAGATTTATATACGGCGTTTTAGAAATTTTGTTGAGACGCGTGGGACCGCCACGTCACGGTGTAATATTTTGATAATAAAAAGTAAATTTAAAATCTATAAACCGTATGGTCATTTTGAGTGCGCCAACGCGTCCGGAAGGGTCGAGATAGTCAGAAAACACTACCCGGGGGTGTAGTTTGGATTCCGGGATATTTTTAGGCCATACCGGCAACTTAAAGGGTATTTTGGTAATTTTACATTTTGAGGAATTAAAAGTGACGAAAATTAGAGATGTAAATCTGATGTGGATTAAACCCACTAAGCCCATTAACCAAACCATATTAACCTAGAAGGCTACGTAGGTTATTAGAAGAGTTTTCTAAGTTCCCAAATCAAAACCCTAGCCACCTTAAGCCACCATTGGAGAGGAAGCTTGGAGAAAAGAAATTCTGCAGAAAAGTTCTACCAAACCTACACCAAACTCAGAGACAATCAAGGCAAGTGACTTTATCCCATTTAATTTCAGAGAATGTCTCTTCCATGTTAGAAATTGAGGAATTTTAATTGTTCTTGAAAGATGAATGAAAACCCATGTAGTTTGGAGTTTAGAACTTGAAAATTTTGAAGAGAATTGCATGTAGAATGATAGGTAGATGATTTCTCTCATGATAATTGTGATTAGAAGAAATTAAAACGGATTAAATTCTGGGATTTGATGATGATATATATCTAGGGTTCATGTTCTTGATAAAATTGGGGAAAAGTATAAAATCTTGTGATTTAATGATGTTTAGGATGCATTAATGCCTTAAAAGATGTTAGTTTATGACCTAAGCATGTTTTAGTATGATTAGAGGACTTAAAACTCTGTTAGAACGAACTTTGGAGAAGGATTGAGGTGTTAAAAATGGTGAGAAACGTAACTTAGAAAATCTGGGACGAATCTGGTAGCTCGTTAGAAGCCCTTACCCAGGTCGTTCGAACGAACTCGTTCGAACGAGCTTCTAACGAGTTGACCAGTCGCTGCTAACGAGAAGGGATCTCGTTCGATATCTCGTTCGAACGAGATATCGTTAGAAGGTACAGTTCATTCGAACGAACTGGAACCTCGTTCGAACAGCCTCGTTCGAACGAGACTTCTAACGAGTTGGCAGAGGAATCTCGTTCGAATAGTCTCGTTCGAATGAGACTTCTAACGAGTTGACAGTTTGGTCCTTTTTGGACTGTTTTGATTTTTGGAGTCCCGTAAACTTGTTCGAGGATATAGATGACCTTCCTTTGATGATGTAAGGATAGATTTGGGACTTTTGGGTTATTGAGAGGAGTAAACTATATACGCGAGTTATATTAAATGAACCATTTGAGTTGAGACGTGAGTGTCTACTACGATGTGAGAATCGATTATGGCGCGTATGATGATAAACCGAAATAATATAAGTGTAGATATTATAAGTTAGTACGAGAAAGCGATATGTACTACGATTAAACTACGGGATTACTAAGATGTGTGTTTACTTAGTATTGGTATATGAATTGTGTGTATGACATACCTACCATACTTGCTATCACGGGAGGTTTGCGTTCGCTTAGGGCCCTCTAATCCTTGTGTTGCCCGGATTTAGACTGGTTACCTTGATGAACATAGGTCATAGAAAGACTTATTGGGATATTAATAAGTCCGCTGATCGTGGGAGCGTAGGTATGTGCATGACCCATGTGATGTGACTGTGTTCGCCTCCATTATTTATGATGTTGTTATCTGTGAACTATTCCTGAGAGATTCAGAATATGTAATCCTTATGTACGTGATGTACCGGGATGAATAGCAGAGTATGTGTGCACCGCAGCTTTGTTCTCGGGGTGCTTATACTGTATATTTGTGATGTGAATAATATACACTTAATTAATGAGAACCTTCATGTTAATGATGTGAATATAATTACGGTATTGTTTCGAAAAATATAACGAGTTAACTGGTAGTTATATATATTGCATATTGAACATCTGAGTTACGTTAAAACCCTACTTAATTACGAGCGTTATTATGTTAAGAGAACCGAGTAATAAGGGTAGGATCTATGATAGTCTAGCTAGATATGTTGTCACGTAGCTAGTAGTATGTATCACTCTAGATGGGTACTTACGTTAGGAGTGCACGGTTAGACGAGAGGTGAGAATATCATGTGAGTGCACGTCCTAACATGTACTTTGCATTTAATGTTTTAAATGTTTTTAAAGCACTTGCAGGTTTTTAAAATATAACTCCACATTCGGGCTCTGACCCGTTTGCTTTTCAAATCTCTTTTCTTGTAAAACCATTTTAGGTGCCCAGCCACAGGGACACCAAGCATAGGATTCTCATTCAGGTGACGAGTTGTAGCTTTTTGTGGAAGCTACAGGGATTTGCTTGTAGACGCTTCTATCTTTTGGATTCCAGAGTCACTATCTATCAGTTGTAGGGCATGTTGCCCATTTCTATTAGAGACATCTTTTACATTACAGTTTTCAGACTTTGATTTGTATTGTTTTTAGCATTCGGTTATTTATTTCAGTATGGGATTGTAGTGAGGAGTTTCCTCCAGACTTTATTTACACTATGTGATGGTTATTCGTTTTACTTCAGTATGGTGAATGGTGTTGTTATTCTTTATTACACTTGTTGCATGTTAATCAGACTTATATTAAAATTTGGCAACTTACTTTTTAAATACTAGGTGGTTAGTAATAATAAAATGTTTTCGACAGTGATGCTATTAACTGAGCCAACTTGGCATTTTGAATTAATTTAATAAAGGAGTAGCTACCCGGTATTTAATTAGTCGGGGTGTCACAGGTGGTATCAGAGCATCAGGTTCTAGTGTCCTTTAGGATCTGTACGGCTATTATGTTTCCGCTACGTTTCTTTGATATAGAGCCCTATATTTTAGGACTGTTGTACTCTTTCTGTGTATGCTTCCGTCTTCAGCTATATTAAGTTTATAACCGTGAACTTATAAACTTTGTTCTTATTTCAGATGCCTACACGACGTGCACGACGAGTTCCCAGGGATGCAACGCCCGAACCCCAGCCCGCTCCAGTTCAGGGCATGATGAACGCCGCTGAGGTTGCAGCTATAGTAGCCCAAGCGATAAATGCCGCCATTGCCGTTGTTCAGCAGGCACCACCTCAGGCGCCGGTTGCCGCGCCAGTACAGGCTAATGCATTCCCGTCTGCTTGGGAGCGTGTACGTGACGCTTTTCAGAAAGCGCATCCGCCAGAGTTTGCAGGTAGCTCAGATGTGGTAGTCTCGAGCCAATGGAGGAAGGACATGCAGAGGCACTTGAGGATGTATGAGTGCACGGATGTTCAGAAGCAGGTGCTAGCTACTTTCAAGCTAGTTGGATTTGCACTGCAGTGGTGGGAGTCTATTACCACCATGGAGGAGAGGGATACACTCACGATTCAAGAGTTCTGGGTGCGGTTCGACCGCAAGTACTTTCCGTCAGCTGTTCATACGGAAATGAGGAGGAGATTGATGAGTTTGAGGCAGGAGGGCAAGACAGTGGCCGAGTATGAGGCCGAGTTCACTAATCTGTTGAACATCGTTCCAGACGAGATACCAACAGAGAAGAAGAAAATTGAGAAGTTCACCGACGGGTTGACTTGGAGGATCCGTCAGCATCTGCTAGGGAACCTATCATTGGCCACTTATTCTGATGTGGTTAACGCTGCATTGTTGCACTGCCAGGACCACCGTTTCCATATGGCCGAGGGCAAGCGGTCGGGGGAGTCTAGCCATCAGGGCAGGACTGGAGGACATGGTGCCAGCGGGGCACAATCGGGTCAGGGGCAGAGACAGAATGAGTAGGGCTCCCAACAGGGGGATAATAAGAGGTTCCGGTTAGGGAACTACAGACAGGGACAGGGAGGTTTCCGTCAGGGCCATCAGGGTCCAAACGGCCATCAGGGCCAGCAGGGGCAGAATGGGCAGCAGTTTCACCAGGGCTAGCAGGGCCAAGGAAGGAACAGTAACGGCCACCAGGGCCGGGGACAGCAGGGGCAGAGAGGGGGGAACTTCCCAGGGAAGTGCTTTGTTTGTGGCAAGACTGGCCATAAGCGACAGGATTGTCCTGATAGGGGCAGGGCCCCACAGCAGCAGTAGCAGGGTGCTCGCCAGGAGCCACAGAGGCCTATGTTTCCCGCCGCTCTTCCTGCACCGCCACAGATGGCAGCATTGCCACCCATTCCAGCAGTCCCAGCTCAGCAGGGGCAGCTACAGTATGGACGTGTCTACAACGTCCACCAGGCTGCAGTTCCACAGGCACCGCCCGCGATCGAGGGTACGTTTCCTATCCATGGCACTATGGGTCGGGTATTATTTGATACGGGTGCTACACATTGTTTTATAGCTACACACTTCGCGAAAGCTTTAGGATTGTTAGCTACGGCAGAGAGCACAGTGACGTGTGTCGACTCACCATTGGGGAGTGGGTCACTTATTTTCTTTATATGCCGGGGAGTGGGGGTAGAGATTGGTGGTTTGGTATTGCCTGCAGACATGTTAGTGTTATACATGCATGTTCACGATGTGATCATCGGTATGGATTGGCTCGTAGCATATAGGGCCATGATTGATTGCTTCAGCGGGAGCATTGTTTTTGCCATTCCGGGGCAAGAGATGTTTGTAGTGGCGATGCCTCGCCCAGAGGGAGGATCGACCGCTCATCTGTATTACATAGAGGAGGATACCTCTAAAGAGGTTGTGATTCCTTTAGATTCTATCCCAGTAGTCAGGGAGTATTCGGATGTGTTTCAGTAGATACCAGGCTTACCACCTAGTCAAGAGATAGACTTTGTTATAGATTTGCTACCGAGTACGAGACCTATAGCACGCGCACCGTACCGTATGGCTCCAGCTGAGATGAGGGAGTTACGGGATCAGATAGAGCAGCTGTTAGGTCAGGGCTTTATTCGTAGGAGTACCTCACCTTGGGGCGCTCCAGTTTTGTTCGTGAAGAAGAGGGACGGTTCACTGAGATTGTGTGTGGACTACCGAGAGTTGAATAAGGTCACGATACGGAATAAGTATCCGTTGCCTCGAATCGATGACTTATTCGACCAGTTGAGAGGAGCTTCTTTCTTCTCGAAGATTGACTTGAGATCGGGATACCATCAGTTGCGTATCAGGGAGGAGGATGTCTCGAAGACTGCGTTTTTGTCGAGATATGGTTCTTACGAGTTTCGGGTTATGCCTTTCGGTTTGACCAACGCTCCAGCTGTGTTTATGGACTTGATGAACAAAGTGTTCAGGGATTTCCTAGACCAGTTTGTCATTGTCTTCATTGATGATATTCTGGTTTACTCTCAGACAGAGGAGGAGCACGCTGAGCATTTGAGGCAGGTTTTGCAGACACTTCGTCAGAACGAGTTGTATGCAAAATATGAGAAGTGCGGGTTTTGGCTGAAGGAAGTCCAGTTTTTGGGGCATATCATCTCCGACCGGGGAATATCGGTTGATCCGGGGAAAGTATCCGCGGTGAGGGAGTGGGGACAGCCCATGACACCAACGGAGATTCGTAGTTTCTTGGGTCTAGCAGGATACTACAGGATGTTTATTCAAGGTTTCTCGGAGATAGCAGGTCCTTTGACACATCTGACTCGTAAGGGTGTGCCATACATCTGGAGTGATGCCTGTCAGTTGGCATTCGATGAATTGAAGGACAAATTGACCTCAGCACCTGTGTTAGCATTGTCGAGACCGGGAGTTGAGTATTTGGTTTACACCGATGCGTCTTTGCAAGGACTGGGAGGTGTATTACAGCAGGAGAGACAAGCCATAGCTTATGCTTCCCGTAAGCTTAAGCCTCATGAGAAGAATTACCCCACACATGATTTGGAGTTGGCGGCAGTGGTATTTGCCCTACGGATTTGGAGACACTACCTTTTGGGGGAGAAGTTCCAACTGTTCACGGACCACAAGTCCCTACAGTACCTGTTCACGCAGAAGGAGTTGAATATGCGGCAGCGTAGGTGGCTTGAATTTGTGAAAGACTACCAGTTCGACATCCAGTACCACCCGGGAAAGGCTAACGTGGTGGCAGACGCGTTGAGCCGTAGGCCAGCAGATGATGTGGCAGAGGTGTGGAAGGCAAAGTGGAAGGAATTGGGACACCAGGATGCAGTGGCCTGATATTTCATGTCTGTGATGACCGTTACACCGCAGATTGTCATGAAGGTAGTACGGGCACAGGCCAATGACTCGTTCTGTCAAGAGCAGATAGTTCGATTACTAGCAGAGGGAGCCGAGTCCTATACCGTTAGCTCAGACGGGGGATTACGCTTCAATGGGAGATTGGTAGTTCCGGAAGGAGAGGAATTGCGGCACGATGTGATGGCAGAGTCGCACGGCTCACGGTTCGCGGTACATCCCGGAGGGGACAAAATGTACCAAGACATGAGACGACAGTATTGGTGGAGCGGTATGAAGAGAGATATCGCTGAGTTTGTTTCGAAATGCGCCACTTGTCAGCTTGTAAAAGTGGATCATCAGAGACCGGAAGGATTGCTACAGCCATTGGAGGTCCCGGTGTGGATGTGGGAGAGCATATCCATGGACTTTATTACGGGGTTGCCTACGTCGCAGAGGGGCCACGACTCCGTTTGGGTAATTGTGGACAGGTTGTCCAAGGTCGCTCACTTTTTACCCGTTAGGACTGACTACACTACGGGACAGTATGCCCAGCTCTTCATTTCAGAGATTGTGAGACTTCACGGTGTGCCCCTAAATATCGTGTCTGACAGAGACAAGATATTTGTTTCGAGGTTTTGGGAGAGTTTCCAGGAGGCAATGGGCACGGAATTGCGGTTGAGTACGACTTATCATCCGCAGACTGATGGGCAGACTGAGCGCACCAATCAGATGTTGGAGGACATGCTACGCATGTGCATTATTGACTTTGGGGGTGGATGGGAGTAGTACCTTCCACTGGTGGAGTTTGCTTACAACAACTCCTATCAGTTCACGATTGGCATGGCTCCGTTTGAGGCGTTGTACGGTAGGCCTTGTCATTCCCCAGCATGTTGGTTAGAGGTGGGGGACAACAAACTACTTGGGCCGGAAGTGATTCAGGATACTTAGGCAAGGATTGAGTTGATTCGGAGTCGCATTCGGGTAGCTCAAGACAGGCACAAGAGTTATGCTGATGCGAAGAGGTTTTTCAGGGAGTTCCAAGTGGGGGACCAGGTTTTGCTCAGGGTATCTCCTATGAAGGGGATTATGCGTTTCGGGAAGAAGGGGAAATTGGCACCGAGGTATGTGGGGCCGTTTCCCATTATTGAGCGGATCGGACCGGTTGCGTATAGACTCGGGTTACCGGAGCATTTGCATCGGATTCACGATGTGTTTCATATTTCCTCACTGAGGAAATACCTTAGAGATAATTTGGCTCATTCTCACATTGCTGCGGAGGACATCGATCTCCAGCCGGACAGCTCCTACGAGGAGGGGCCAATTGCTATTTTGGACCAAAATGAGAGGAAACTGCGGTCAAAGATAGTTCCGTTAGTGCGTGTTCAGTGGCTACATCACAATGCCGAGGAGTCCACATGGGAGCGCGAGGATGAGATGCGCGAACGTTATCCAGAGCTATTTTTAGCAGGTACTTTCTAGTTTCGAATTTCGGGACGAAATTCAGTTATTAGGGGGGAAGTATGTAATACCCCGTACTTTTGGCTACATTTATTTTTGGGATTAATTAATTAAATCCGTATTAATTGGAAATTAATCCGGGTTAAAAATAATAACGAGATGTGAGTTGGTATTTGATTATGTGCATACATGTTTTGATATATGTATTTGGTATTATAAAAGTTGTCGTGAGATTTATATACGGCGTTTTAGAAATTTTGTTGAGACGCGTGGAACCGCCGCGTCACGGTGTAATATTTTGATAATAAAAACTGAATTTAAAATCTATAAACCGTATGGTCGTTTTGAGTGCGCCAACGCGTCCGGAAGGGTCGAGATAGTCAGAAAACACTACCCGGGGGTGTAGTTTGGATTCCGGGATATTTTTAGGCCATACCGGCAACTTAAAGGGTATTTTGGTAATTTTACATTTTGAGGAATTAAAAGTGACGAAAATTAGAGATGTAAATCTGATGTGGATTAAACCCACTAAGCCCATTAACCAAACCATATTAACCTAGAAGGCTACGTAGGTTATTAGAAGAGTTTTCTAAGTTCCCAAATCAAAACCCTAGCCACCTTAAGCCACCATTGGAGAGGAAGCTTGGAGAAAAGAAATTCTGCAGAAAAGTTCTACCAAACTCAGAGACAATCAAGGCAAGTGACTTTATCCCATTTAATTTCAGAGAATGTCTCTTCCATGTTAGAAATTGAGGAATTTTAATTGTTCTTGAAAGATGAATGAAAACCCATGTAGTTTAGAGTTTAGAACTTGAAAATTTTGAAGAGAATTGCATGTAGAATGATAGGTAGATGATTTCTCTCATGATAATTGTGATTAGAAGAAATTAAAACGGATTAAATTCTGGGATTTGATGATGATATATATCTAGGGTTCATGTTCTTGATAAAATTGGGGAAAAGTATAAAATCTTATGATTTAATGATGTTTAGGATGCATTAATGCCTTAAAAGATGTTAGTTTATGACCTAAGCATGTTTTAGTATGATTAGAGGACTTAAAACTCTGTTAGAACGAACTTTGGAGAAGGATTGAGGTGTTAAAAATGGTGAGAAACGTAACTTAGAAAATCTGGGACGAATCTGGTAGCTCGTTAGAAGCCCTTACCCAGGTCGTTCGAACGAACTCGTTCGAACGAGCTTCTAACGAGTTGACAAGTCGCTGCTAACGAGAAGGGATCTCGTTCGATATCTCGTTCGAACGAGATATCGTTAGAAGGTACAGTTCGTTCGAACGAACTGGAACCTCGTTCGAACAGCCTCGTTCGAACGAGACTTCTAACGAGTTGGCAGAGGAATCTCGTTCGAACAGTCTCGTTCGAACGAGACTTCTAACGAGTTGACAGTTTGGTCCTTTTTGGACTGTTTTGATTTTTGGAGTCCCGTAAACTTGTTCGAGGATATAGATGACCTTCCTTTGATGATGTAAGGATAGATTTGGGACTTTTGGGTTATTGAGAGGAGTAAACTATATACGCGAGTTATATTAAATGAACCGTTTGAGTTGAGACGTGAGTGTCTACTACGATGTGAGAATCGATTATGGCGCGTATGATGATAAACCGGAATAATATAAGTGTAGATATTATAAGTTAGTACGAGAAAGCGATATGTACTACGATTAAACTACGGGATTACTAAGATGTGTGTTTACTTAGTATTGGTATATGAATTGTGTGTATGACATACCTACCATACTTGCTATCACGGGAGGTTTGCGTTCGCTTAGGGCCCTCTAATCCTTGTGTTGCCCGGATTTAAACTGGTTACCTTGATGAACATAGGTCATAGAAAGACTTATTGGGATATTAATAAGTCCGCTGATCGTGGGAGCGTAGGTATGTGCGTGACCCATGTGATGTGACTGTATTCGCCTCCATTATTTGTGATGTTGTTATCTGTGAACTATTCCTGAGAGATTCAGAATATGTAATCCTTATGTACGTGATGTACCGGGATGGATAGCAGAGTATGTGTGCACCGCAGCTTTGTTCTCGGGGTGCTTATACTCTATATTTGTGATGTGAATAATATACACTTAATTAATGAGAACCTTCATGTTAATGATGTGAATATAATTACGGTATTGTTTCGAAAAATATAACGAGTTAACTGGTAGTTATATATATTGCATATTGAACATCTGAGTTACGTTAAAACCCTACTTAATTACGAGCGTTATTATGTTAAGAGAACCGAGTAATAAGTGTAGGATCTATGATAGTCTAGCTAGATATGTTGTCACGTAGCTAGTAGTCTGTATCACTCTAGATGGGTACTTACGTTAGGAGTGCACAGTTAGACGAGAGGTGAGAATATCATGTGAGTGCACGTCCTAACATGTACTTTGCATTTAATGTTTTAAATGTTTTTGAAGCACTTGCAGGTTTTTAAAATATAACTCCACATTCGGGCTCTGACCCGTTTGCTTTTCAAATCTCTTTTCTTGTAAAACCATTTTAGGTGGCCAGCCACAGGGACACCAAGCATAGAATTCTCATTCAGGTGACGAGTTGTAGCTGTTTGTGGAAGCTACAGGGATTTGCTTGTAGACGCTTCTATCTTTTGGATTCCAGAGTCACTATCTATCAGTTGTAGGGCATGTTGCCCATTTCTATTAGAGACATCTTTTACATTACAGTTTTCAGACTTTGATTTGTATTGTTTTTAGCATTCGGTTATTTATTTCAGTATGGGATTGTAGTGAGGAGTTTCCTCCAGACTTTATTTACACTATGTGATGGTTATTCGTTTTACTTCAGTATGGTGAATGGTGTTGTTATTCTTTATTACACTTGTTGCATGTTAATCAGACTTATATTAAAATTTGGCAACTTACTTTTTAAATACTAGGTGGTTAGTAATAATAAAATGTTTTCGATAGTGATGCTATTAACTGAGCCAACTTGGCATTTTGAATTAATTTAATAAAGGAGTAGCTACCCGGTATTTAATTAGTCGGGGTGTCACACTACGTATCTTAACCGGCTTAAACAAAAAGGAGAAAAATATGCAGTTTTCCAGGCGGGGTCGATCGATTAAGGAAAGGGGTCGATCGATCGATCGATGTTCTTGAGTCGATAGATCGATCAAGCAGTTCTTGCCCAGTTTTCTGCAATATTCAACCTACGGGTTCAACTATTTTAACCCCTCCAAACTTACATAATTTCATCCCAAACTCCCATCAAAGTAATCCAAGTGTATAATCAATGTACATAAACAAGTTCTAACGTAACGAGATCAATAAATCCTCAACGAATCAATCAAAAAAGAGGTTTAATCTCAAATCTCTTTATAAAATCAAATTTTGCATGAATAATCACCACCCTCTATTTTAATCAAGATTTTCTTCCCAAATATCATAATAAATTCATGGGTAATCCTCTACATATGATCAAGATTTTATACTACATGGGTTCTACCAGCAACACATATAAATTCTCTTCCAAAATATATAATTTTTCCATTAAAACATATGATTTTCATTCCTAGACTAACATGGAAGGTATATTAACTTGGAATTTAGCAAGATAGATACTTACCTCGGATTTAAGGGTCTGATTTGTTGATGAAAAATATATGGTTGCGTTCCTCATCGTGCGATCTATGTTTTGGTGGTGGTGGCGGTGCAATCGGGTGAGTTCGAGGCCTTTGATTGCTTGAAGACTCATCACCTTCTTCTCAAATCTCTTCACCTTCTTCTCTAATCACTTCACCTTCTTCTCTAATGGCTGGCTTAGGCTTTGTGTTTGTTAACCCCAGGAGACAACTTTAAATGGTTAATAAATACTACGAAAATTCGTGGGTTTAATTACCAAAAAATACCAAATGTCTAAAATACCCTCCCGGGGTGTCAATTAG
This sequence comes from Sambucus nigra, assembly GCA_949130495.1. NCBI lineage: Eukaryota > Viridiplantae > Streptophyta > Magnoliopsida > Dipsacales > Adoxaceae > Sambucus > Sambucus nigra. Next base: position 440,109,145 of record OX422219.1, read on the forward strand.
GCCTAAAAACGCCCCGAGACTCAAACTAAACCCCTGGGTACACTTTTCTGACTATCTCGACCCTTCCGAACACTTTGACGCACTCAAAACGACTATACGAATAACTTATAATCTATTCACTTCATTAATAATAATTTAGTCCTGACACGACACAGGCGCATCCCGAATTAAATTTCCATAATTGCCATTTTATTCACTCGTGACAATTTTGATAAAATCAATCTCATATATTACTCTTCTCATCCAGTAATATTCAACAAATTCCCAATAATTACTAAATCTCGTCACGCTAGTAAATATTTAAAATAAAATGTCGGATTAATATTAAATTAATATCTCAATTAAATTCAATAAATTCCCAATTTCAAAAGCCATAAAAATACGGGGTATTACAATTATCTCAAACCTTACGGACACGTTGGCGCACTTAAAATGATCATACGGATGACATAAAAATAAAATACTTTTAAATCCATTAAATTGGGTCTGACATGCGCGTTCCAACTTAATTACAAAAACTGCCGTATTTTCAACTCACGGCAATTTTAATAAATTCAATAATCACATATTACCATAATCACTCAGTAATAATCGACATTATCATCATATTTAAATACGAACTCTCGTCTCGCTAGTTATTTAAATCCGAATTAATTTCCAATTAATTATCCTTGATTAATTTAATTAATCCCACAATTAAAAGAAATTTCATTTGTTTAATCTCATAATTAAAAGCCGTAAAATTACGGCGCATTACATACTTCCCCCTAATAACGGAATTTCGTCCTGAAATTTAAAAAAGTAGGCATACCTAGAAAAATTAGGTATCCTCCAGTACTCAAAACAAAATACAAAGAAAGACTCAATCACTAAACCCCTCACTTCACAACAAGCTTGTTGAACACTCTTGACTCTTTATTAGTTATAGGGTTACACCTCAATAAATGTACCTCACGTTGTGCTCATACTAAACAAAATTCGAATAAGAATAGCCTATACATCATTGGCCGCATTATCTCAATATTATTGTGAGTTTGCACCTCACTTCTTATCAACTCCCACGTTTATTTAAACACAAAACTCTCATCCTGGGAGAAACCATAGAACCTCTGACTCCTCTTGTCCATTCTTCAAATCTCTGTTCCCGGCGTTGTGACTTTTACACAAGGGAAATCCACTTCAGACGGTTGGGGGTTATCCTATTATAGTCATCGAATTCTAACTTCTGATGGATCCCAAAACTCTTATAATTCGCTCACCTCTAAACATCCAGAGGAAGAATGGTAAGGTTTATCTACTCGAAACCTCTGTAAGCACCTTGTCCACTATAAATAGGTACGGGTGCTTTCACACAACTCTACTATTAGGTAATATCCTTTAATTTTTACCATATTATACGTCACTTACGATCTATACCCGTTGTGGAAATCAAATGATCGCAATGAGTCCAAAATTTACTTTCATACAGTTCCACCAGTCGTCAATCACCTTGTGTCTATTCCTCGGGCTATAGGTGATATAACTTTTTCTTGAAATTATTTTCACTACTTCCTTATACCCCATATTGAAGGTGGGTTTCGGGTATCTCAACCTAGTTCGGATTAATACTAGGTAGGACCAGATACCGACGCGGTCACTATCTAATAGTGTAAATCACCCAAGGATATAACAATTTCTTTCCTTCTTGATAACCCGTTCCACACATTCGAAGGAACTCATTAATTATCTTTATGATTTCAACCCATCAAAGAAATTTACCAACTTGACTCTTCCTCTACTAGAATCATCGGCTCGACACGAAGTTTCTGGTTGATACCCTTACTCCAACCGATTTCTATCGATAAGTGATGCACGTGGGGGCTACTAATTATGTCCCGCTCAACACCAACTTCCACTTATAACTCCTCCCATTAAGTGGTACTTAATAACCATCTTCTTCCCTCAACGTATACCAAAAGTTCCGACCCCTGCACTTTTCACCACGTTGTGCACATCTGGACTCATTATACCTTATTGACGTCCTCACTCTATTTACGCTTAAGCCACCCTCAACATTCGATTGGGTGGAACTCTACTCCAGATTGTCCATAATAGTTAAATATTTGTCTTCTCAAGGGATACCCCTTTTTTAAATGGCTTCCCACTGCCCTTCAACCAATTTTGGACGTGCTACTCTGATTGCACATGAATCTATAAATTGTCTTCCTTCTCACGACGCTTATTCCATTCTACTACTACTATTGTATAATATCAGTCTCACAAGTATAAATCCCACCCATCTCTATGTCCCTTCTTTCGACGATGATCACATCAGCAAACCAAGGTGTCCATACACCTTATACATCGCGCAAACGGGTTTAAACATCATACACGCTCATATATACTCCAAACTCTTTATTGCCCCTCCATTCACAACGTGGATATACCACTTGGGAGTTCTCAATCACCCCCGAATTTGAAATTCTAAATCCTCCTGAACATCATTCCATCCTTCAACCTGCCAGAATAAAACTAAGTTATCAGTACTTCATCTCCACACAACTGGCTCTACTGGCCTTATATCGTAATTTAGCCTTTAACTTCCAGTTACAACTACATACCTCCATAATGATCGAGGTACCCAAATCATGGACGAATGGCCAAACATCTCCTTACTACCAACCTTACGCTAAGTTTCATGCATGGGATATCTCGCAAAGAGAAATCTAAATAAGGAACCCCCCTGATACACTACTACATAGCATTGTCGGTCATCAGAATCCGTTAGGCCCTCAGTCCATAACATGTACCCCTATATTCCTGTCTCTTGACAAAAAAATTACATCTCCTTCCAGAATTACACTTAAACAAGGAACTTCTTTCGAAAGACACTATCTCTTAACATTGATGGTAATCACATTCCATACACATCGTGCAAATAAAATCGAGTCTCTCAAAATCGTGTCCCTAGACATACAACTGTGAATATTAACTCCCACGTCTCTACAGGGTGATATAACAATGCATTCTTCTTATTACCACATCCTCAGCTTTGATTATAATAACCATCTAAATCTTTCCGCTGGACAGCAAACCAAATACACTTCGAATCATATCAATAAAATCCCTATACATACCGGGATCAAATATCTGAGGCCATTATACCTTTTGAAGTCTCGATAATATATATATATATATATATATATATATATATATATATATATATATATATATATATAACATATAAACGCGAGCCCGACCCTCTCGCAAATGGGATCTCACCAGAACAAAACATTCTACACCAAGGTAGTAACCCCGATAGACTTGCAATAACCGAACACTATCGATTTAATCATTATTATAAAACCATAATTAGGATAATATCATACTCGTATAACACAACACTAAAATGAGTAATTTCAATAAAGTATATACCACTATCGATACACCCATTCATCCTCCGCGGATACACTAAAGGTAACCCCACTATACCAAGAATAATATTCACGTAAATAATAACATTGCCGATATACGGACTAAACTTAACTCTCATGCGAATATAGCAATAAATAAAAATGTAGTAACTCGTTCCTGACACATCCAACACGCATCATCATTTGAGGAGATAACTCATACTTCTACCCTGCCAATCTCCCTGGATGCTCAAATGGTTCTTGGACTTAACACACCTGTTCGTACCAAATCGAATATTTTAATAACTATTACCCTTGCTAGGTACCATACCCTTATCCCTCTACTTGCTTCGAAAATTTTTTAACGCATGGGTTTTACTCTCCACAAAATACTTCTACACATACTCCACTTATCTCTGGTCACACTGACCATGTTAAGGTTGTCCTTCTCTCGGATGTTGGTAGTCTCGACTCTGATGACTACTTTCATTGTTCCCTTAGCTTTAATGGCCCTAAGGAACACACTATTGGCTTCGACAAATCTTACTGAAATCACCATCGCTTGTTAAAAAGTTTGCTATCCAAATCATTTAAATGGGTCCCTTGATGGGTCTCCCCCTTGTGGTGCTTCACCAATACCGTTTCCCCCAGTCTTACTCTGTCTAAATTCTTCGATCCTTGTAGTTCCCCACACAAGGAAGCGTTTACCTCCATAATAACAAAATGCGACATTGTTACCATCTGCATTGACCGTCAAAGAAGAATTTCCCCAGAAGTGCTAGCAATTCTCCTTATAAGTTAATTTTCCCCTTCAATGTCCTCTTCTCCATTGCACCTACTTCATTCGGTGTAAGGTTCGCTAATTAATTAAATTTCTCTTCACAAAGTGACCTCTGTCCGACCCTCTTGTGTGAGTTCAGAACAACGTTCGCATCTTATCCTGAACATCTGGTGAAGGAACTTATGGCCAGACCATACATATGATCCTTCTCTTGACAAAAAAATTCCACTTCTAAGTGTGGTGGTTGCCTCTCAACATTGAAACTCCGCTCTTACGAGGCAAGAAAATTTTACCCCAAATTTTCACTTCGATTAGCTATACTCCTACATATGCCCAAGCCTTTGGATATTTTACCTTAGTTGGCTAACCCACGCCATTTCTGCATTTCTAGTATTTCCACTGTTGATTTTGTTCAATGTTTCGTCTGACTCTCTCCCAATCCAACCTTACTGGGTGAGTCTAATTCGACTCCCCTTTCTACGCTAGCGGTACCTAGAAGTCATATGTTGTGCCTTAGCCGTCTTTACCGTGACCTTAACTACGGTCATCATTCTCAAATATACCCAATAACATCAACTGAGCTTTGCCTCCTGCTGTCTGCCCAAACTGTCCTCGTCTGACATACTGCATCATTCGGTACACGAACACACTCGAATGTAAATAAGATTCACTATCATATACATTATAGCAGGAGAACGAAGCCTCACCAAAGAAATCAACAATCCTAAACATAGGGCTCTATATCAAAGAAAGCTACGCTGGATGCATAATAAGCCGCACAGATCCCAAAGGGCACTAGAACCTGATGCTTTGATACCACCTGTGACACCCCGACTAATTAAATACTGAGTAGCTACTCATTTATGAAATTAATACAGAATATCAAGTTGGTTCAGTCGTAGCATCACTGTCGAAAATATTTAATTTATTACTAGCCACCTAATATTTAAAAAGAGAGAGATGCCAAATTTTATTAATTAAATTAACAATAACCAAGTAATTAAATCAACAACCTTCAATCGCATAAACAATCTCATGTGAAACCAACGAAATGAAATAAACTGAGTCTGAAGTAAACACTCCAATGATAATAATACCAGAGTAAATAAAATCCCGATACAAGAGTCTGAATAAGCCAACATGTGACATAATGAAAGTTTGTATCTACAATCTCTAGATAAGAATGGGCACCATGCCCTAACTGATATGAATGACCCTGAAGGAACCAAGGATAAATGTGGAGGCGTCTAATACCAAGATCCTGTAGCTTCCACAGCAGCTATAGCACGTCATCAGAATGGAACTCCTATGCTTAGCGTCCCTGTGGCTGGGCACCTAAAAATGTTTTTACTAAACAAAATATATTTGGAAGAAAACGGGTGAGAGCCCGAGGTGAAAACAGTTTAAAATTTTAGCAAGTGTTTAAATTATAATTAAACAACACATATTATAAACATGTTAGTTGCGTACTCTCACATGAGTTTCTCATCTCTCAACTAATGTGCACGCCTAACGTATGCCCTTAACCCATCCTAGTTATGTTGCTAACTAACTAGTCTGTACCACTCCTGCTTTCGCATTCTAACATAAAGTGTCTACTCGTATTACACAAACAAGTTATATTTACAACCCACGTCCCTATTCATTAAATAACTTATCACAAGTGTTATTTAAATTCTCATATTTGTAGCCCATTCAAATATCTTAGTTATTCACATATACTAAGCAAGAGTGAACCAGTCACAAGTGTATATATATAAATCACTCTCAATGCATATATACATATATGGCACCCAAAAGCTAAGTTGTGGTGCACGCATACTCTGCTATCGAATCCCGGTACATCACGTACATAAGGACAATGCATTCCGAATAACTCAGGAACCGTTTCAATAAACAAAATCACACATATTAGAGGCGAACATAGTTCACATACCCATGGGTCACGTACATACCTACGCTCCCATGGTCAGCTGACTTATCAACTCACAAATAAGTCATTCACAGTCCAATGTCCTTAAGGTACCAATCTAAATCCCCCCCGAAGGCACATAAGGATAAGATGTCCCTTTTTCAAAAACCAACCTCCCGTGATAGCAAGTATGGCAGGTATGTCATGCACATAAGAAATCCATACACTAGGCATTCACTCAACCTAAGCAATAATATTTCAATATAGGTATTCACACATTCCATTTAATAAGTCTCGTACGTAGCAAGTTTATCCCGAACATCATACGTAATATATATTTAGCTTGATAACTCTCGTCGTATCAATTTGTGTACTTAAACCTATTCCAAAAAGTTACTAGGTCTCCTATTAGTTTCTAATGTTATCTCAGTAACTTAAAGTCCCTCCGTTACTGTTCTTATCCTTACATCATCATTCATTCCCATTATAGTTTCAATTCAATCGATTTCTAACCGTACCTCACTCGGTAAACCCTCGTAAGTAATAGCATTCAATTCCATACGGTAAACCATTTTTTCGGCATTAACTAAGACCCTACTGACCTTAATTAAGTCCCACAATATCAAATTAATCACCCTAAGAATCATCATCGACCTTGGGATTTTCATTAAACCTTAAGGGAAAACAATTGCCAAAATTTAGGATAGGTCGATCGATCGAGGAAATGGATTGATCGATCGACATTCTTGGATAGATCGATCAAGCACGTATTTGCCCATATTTCTCTTAAACACTTACGGGTTTCTTCCTTTTTTACACCTCAAATTCTTCATTACAACGTCCCAAACTCCCAAGAAAGTTCACTAATCATCCTATTAACATATTAGCATAATCTTTAACGTATTATAATCATTAAATCATCATGGATCATCAGTTTCTTGGATCAAAACACCCAATTTTCATAAAAACCCTATTTCTTCCATTTCCTTCAAGATCTTCATAAAATTCAACACAATATTCACAATTTCCTACGCGTGGATCATGGTTTCATAACTAGTATATGCCCAGAAGTTTATCTAGATGAAACCTACCCATATTCAATGTTTAATTCTCCAGTTTCACAATTAATTCACCCATTTACGATAAATCATCAAATCTAAACTATCATGTAAAATATACGCATTGAGTCTTTGCAAGATAAATCACTTGCCTCTGATCAGAAGTTTTGATCTGTTGATGATAGTAATGGTTGGTTCTCCCTCTCTTTCCGATCACAAATCCGGCGATGGTGGTGGTTGTTTTGCCTTGAAAACCCTTGGAATTCTCCTGAAACCCTTTATATCTTCTCATGTTACTCTCTCTTGTGTTTAACAAATAATAGCCCTAATAACCGTAAGTGTTGGATGATAAATATCACCTAATTTTTGTAGGTAACTATTCACAAAAAATAGGAATGACTAAAATACCCTCTCAAGTTGCCGGTTAGGCCTAAAAATACCGCGGGACCCAAACTAAACCCTCGGCTAGTATTTTTTGATTATCTTGACCCTTACGGAGACATTGGCGCACTCAAAACGATCATACGGATGACATAAAAATAAAATACTTTTAAATCTATTAAATTGGGTCCTGACACAACTGATACGCGCGTCCCAACTTAATTACCGAAACTACCGTATTTTCAACACACGACGATTTTAATAAATTCAGTAATCACATATTACCATAATCACTCAGTAATATTCAACATTATCATCATATTTAAATACTAACTCTCGTCTCACTAGTTATTTAAATTCGAATTAATTTCCAATTAATTATCCTTGATTAATTTAATTAATCCCACAATTGAAAGAAATTTTATTTGATTAATCTCATAATTAAAAGCCATAATCTCATAATTAAATGCCGTAAAATTACGGGGTATTATAGCTTAATATTGTTAATACTGTTTTTTATGTTAAAACCCCAACCCCTAGGTACATCGAGTAGGGACGTTGCCAAGGAATCCGGTAATGCCCCAGAGGTTAATAGTCATCTTTAGATGCTCATGCATCCTATTTTAAAACTTATGTGTGTAATAACATTGATTTAGAGTATTTTAAATCTTTTTATTCAGGCTTTGGCCAAATGATGTAATAACACGGGGATAATCAAGGTTTACTTCTTATTTATTAAGCGTTGTTGAATTCATTGAGTTTTTATAATTAAACCTTGTTAATCAACTTAATTACATAAAGTGGTCAATATTTCTCAAATTAAAATCAGTAATTTAATCCTTATAAAGTGGTGCAATTAAATAATTTTTCTTAAATAATAAAATTGGACTTGCTCCCTCCCCCTTTTAACTCCTTGACCCGATTTTGGTTGCCATCAGGCTGATGGCGATCCAAATCCGAGTCAGGGTGTTAAAGTAGGGGTAGGTAGGGCTAGGTCTAAGGTAGCAGGGGCGGGGCGAGGCAAGGGTGGGTGGGTAGCAGGGTGAGGTGGGTGGATAGGGGTGCAGGAGATAGTAAGGGGTGGGGGTGGGGAGCAGGTCTGGCTGTGAGAGAAAGAGGGAAGAAATAGGGAGAAAATAAATTTGAAAGAGAGAGAGACGAAAGCGGGAAAAAAGAAAAAAAAAGAGAGAAACCAAAATACTCTCTAAAAAGTCATATGCAACGAACGTGATCAACGCTTTCTATCAAAATTAATAGAGTTGGACGATGGGGATAACTGAAAGTCGTACTGAAAGTTCAGGGGGATAAGTATATAAACTAAAAGTTTGATTGGTAAAATGACGAGAAGAACAAAGTTCACAAGGCCCAATTGTAATTAACCCTTGAAAAAATTACTTAAGTTTTGCACTGAACCTTATATATTCAATAACTTATTTTGTATATAAATTTATGTTAAAATGTTAATAATTTATAAATCTCTTAGCCATCCACAATGAAATAGTGTAAAACATATAACACTGGAAACTTATGCGTTGTTCCGTTGTGGAAAATTATTTTCTGTTTTCTATTTTCAACTTCCATCTCCATTTCTAATTTGAATTTTTCATGAAATTTTTTAGAAAACTAGAAAATGTGTTCACATGGTAGATAAATTATTATTTTTAAAATGTAGTTTATAAAAAATTCAAGGGCTAAATGTAATCTTCAAAAATTTCAAAGCCAAAATGTCATTTTTAGAAAGCTAAGAGATTAAAATATAATTATCAAAAGGTTAATGATTTAGATGTAAGTTATTAAAAATTCAAAGTTAAAATATAATTTTGGACATATTGAAAATTGATGTAAAACTTGTTAAAATTGTTTTTCAATTACCTGAAAAATTGAAAATTTTGAAAAATTAATTTTCAATTTTCTATTTTGAAAAAAACATCAAACTTGAATCATTTTCTAATTTTTTATTTTTATGGATTTAATTTTTGAAAAACAGTATTATTCTCCTCCACTATACAAGTCCTCGGGAGAGAACACAAAAGAATAATGGAGCTCGTGCTCAAAAAAGATCAAAGTAAGCCCACATGGCAAGTAGACAATTCTCCATTTCATGAAAAATAGGAAGAAAAGCCTTCAGAATCGTTTGACCAATATATCGGATGACCAAACAAATTTGTCCGTCTATTATGAACATATGTGTCCACATTTCAATCGAAGAAATCGACGTGGTCGTCCTCCTTTTTTCCCTCTCATTACCTCATCAATTACGACCACGCCCTCCACCGAACCTTAGTATGTCTATATTATTACATACACATATCCTCTCTTTAGTCTCTACACATATTCTACTCTTTTGTAACACCAAATCAAACTCAATCTCAATAATGGCAAAGTCACCAGAAACGGAGCACCCAATTGAGGCCTTTGGATGGGCAGCCCGTGATACATCTGGAATTTTCTCTACATTTAAATTCTTAAGAAGGCATTGCATTCTTTTTTTGTGTTTGGTTCATATATTTTTTTTTATGTATAAAATCATGGATCCTTATAATACGTGATTTGAAGGCACACACTAAAAACCTTAAAAAAGTAGAAATAAAATTTCGATTTACATTTAATAGATGCAAATAAAACAAATGTTTTTATAAAATTTTCTTACTATTTTGAAACTGAAAATATTTTTGCTAAGATCACATGCTATCATTTTTCTAGAATCATATATCTCTTATTAAATGATTTTTGGTGATGATATCAGAGCAACAGGAGATAAAGATGTTCAGTTCAAAGTGTTGTGTTGTGGGATCTATCATTCTGATCTCCACATGGGCAAGAACGAATGGGGATTCACCCAGTATCCCATTGTCCCTGGGTATGTGCAAATATTTTTTTTTTGAATATATGAGTGTGAATATATGTATATAAAATACAGGCAGACTCCTGTGTACATTAAAATTTGCGCATCAAATTTGCACATCATTTTTTTAAAATATTAAAAGAATATTTTTGAATTGATTTTTTTGTGTGATATTTAAATATTTCAAGAAATCCATATAAAATAAAATCAGTTCAAAAAAACTTTTTTTGAACTGTTTTTTTATATGGATTCATTGAAATGTTTAAATATCACACAATCAACTCAATTTTTTTTTAATATTTTAAAAAAATGATGTGCAAACTTAATGTCCACATGAACCTGCTTATATATATATATATGTTCTTGTGCGGACTGTCTCGCATTTTAACATTGATGAGTGTACATGTGTCACCTGACGGTGACCATATAAATTATCGACTAAATTATAGACACTTTCTTTCTTTTTTCTGAACTCACCGTCAGGTGACGCATATCGGTCCGCACGGTTAAAATGCAGGGTAATACGCACAATATCAGTATTGTACTGTATATGCATATATACACACACACACACACACACACACACACATATATATATATATATATATAGAGAGAGAGAGAGAGAGAGAGAGAGAGAGAGAGAGAGGGGCTATTAATGGCCCCCCTACCGAATATTTTTTGTGAAAAAACATGTTTTTTATTTTTTTGGGAGGGGGGATTCTAGACATTTCATATTACTCCTAAAAAAATCATTTCAAAATGATTGATTTTGATATTTAAAAAAAAACAATCATTATATGACAGCTTTTGACCTCTAGATAATAATCAAATATTCATCAATTTTTTAAAATATCAAAACAAATTATTTTGACATGATTTTTTTTAACGATGCCAAGAAATATCTAGAACCCCCCAAAAATTAAAGACACACACACACACACACACACACACACACATATATATATATATATATATATATATAAACATCCCGTATGATGGGGTCCGTAAATTATTCTCGTAATTGGGCCCCCCCGGGTATATTTAACTTTTTTCACGGTGTGGGTCAAGATAATAGTTTACCTGCTTAGGTTAATTTTATGAGTAATTTTTCATAGATTCTTAAATCCTTTTTCTAAACCCGGTTATGTGTGAACCTCATATCATATTGGATAGTGTTTATAATTTATACGGGGTCTGCGAAGCCAGAAATTCACCTCGGGAGGGCAAGGCCAATACACATTGTGTTGATAAAATTTGTGAAGAAAATGACTAAATTTGAAGTATAGAAAATTTAAGGTTCATTACCTTGATGCAAGTAAATGACCCTAATTTTATACGTTTAATCAGCACTTGCGCATAATCTTGATAGCAACTTTTGTACTTGCTAGTAGTGATTTCTAACTCAAATTTATAAAACAGCCTTGGGGACATAACATTTAATAGCCACTCGACTTTAGTGTTAGCTACCGACAACAAAATCTCATATAGCTCACAAATCTTGTGTGATCTTTTTCTTCATTTGTCCTGAAAAGTTTCTCCATAATTTTTGAATTACAATTTAGTTAAAATCGTATTTAGATCCCAAGAACTTTAACATTAATTATCCCTTTTATTATATATGTATATGAATCAGAATGGTAAAATACAAAATATCTTTCAATTTGGAATCACAGAGTATTATCACATGTTCTCTATTGGGAACAGTTATAATTATATGTAATAATTGGTTGGATTTATTGCAAGTTTGGACTTGTAGTTTTATTTAAAATTTCCATTGGAGTTTTTATTGTTTCGTGTTGAACCTGAGGTATAATTAATTGTTTAATTTCAACCTTCCTTATAATTCCATCAGAATTTTGATTGTTCCACATTACGTATTGCAACATCGAGTCAACACGCAGAAGATTTAAGCCATGGAAATATATATTTACATTAACAAACATCGAATTTCATAAACTAATTTGTTTTTAATGCATATTTTTATAAATATTAATTCATTTATCTTAAGACTTTAAATAATTAAACATTATTGAAAATTTCAAGACCGTCCTATTATACCGCTTAGGAAAGGACCTAATCTATAGGATTTATCTTGAAACTAGCCCTTAGTTAGAATGGATGAAATGAATAAGAGCAATCCTTGTGGGTGTGTTAAAAGAGTAAAAATACGGTTTGGACGTATGCCATGTGTACCGCATATGTTCATATATACCATTTGCTAGTGTAAAATTTAATAAATATAGAAATGCACTAGTTGATTTTAAGTGTGCCCATCTCTAAAACGGAAAATGTAGTTCCGCGGAAGGAAAAAAAAAACGGAACATCATGTTCCGCTTAGGCATTTTCCAACTTTTACAAAACTTCACTTTCTACCCCTAAATGTTTAGTTCCTAGAAACATATAAGTAGTTGTGTTATTTTTATTTTTTTTCCAACGGCTACATTTCTCAACGGTTATTTTTTTTTTATTATAAATACATGTCGTCTCTTCAACTATTTTTTATAACTATTTATCATTTACTAATTAACATTTACTTCATATACTTAAACATTTACTAATTAACAAAAATTTAGGGGGCCAAACTTAATAAGATAAGAATTTTGGGGAGAAAAATTTAATTTGGGACATCCCTAAAGCGGAACATGATGTTCCGTCCAAGGCTGTCATTCCACCACCTATACACTGTTGTTTTGATGCAAATAGAGTATCTTTGGCTGGTTTTTATTTTATCCACATCATTTTCTTCACTTAGTCTAGTGAATATTCCGACTAGTATAGTTCAATTATACACCGTGCAAAATGAATGCTCTAAGACCATCCATAATGGGTCCTTTAATTCAATTGTGGATCATTTAGTTTGGTGATTTTTGACTCACAGTGGCGGCATAATCTGTATAATTTGGAGGGGAGCCGCTTAGCGTCCCATAAGTGTAGAGGAGGGATAATGGATCCGGTTGATGGCAGAGGCGGGAAACATTTGTCCACTCCATATCAGAAGGACAACTGTTGTCCGTCCCGTGACTAGAAGGACAACAGTTGTCCGTCCCACACCATATTTAAATAATTTTTTATGCAATGACTAACTTGTCACATAGGTCAGGGGCAAGACTTTTGTCCCCCTGACCCGGATATAAAAATATTTCCTGCCCCACACTTATTTTTAACAAACATTGCGTCACTCATACGTTAACTTATCCCTTAAACTCATAAATTTATGAGATCCCGTTATAAATGCCCGGACAAAGTATTGATACAGGCATGAGCTAGTGGGAATAGTGACTGAAGTGGGTAGCAAAGTAGACAACTTCAAAGTGGGGGACAAAGTGGGATAATGATCTCTAAAACTACTGCCCCAAACAATTACTCACCTACAGTACTCCAAATATCAATAGAATCATTACATATGGAAGCTACTCTGATGACATGGTCACAGATGAGAACTTTGTGGTCCACTGGCCTGAAAACTTGCCTCTTGATTCCGGTGCTCCTCGGTGTATAGTCCATTGAAATACTATGGGCTTGATAAGCCTGAAATGAATATTGGTGTGGTTGGTTTAGGTGGGCTGGGCCATGTTGCTGTGAAATTTGCTAAGGCATTTGGTGTTAAAGTTACAGTTATCTAAGAAGAAGGAGGAAGCACTTTCAAAACTTATGTGCTGATTCATTTTTGATCAGATGCAGGTACCCTTTCGTCAATTTGTTATTACTTTTCAAAGATATTTTTAGTCCCACCAAAGATTTCGAGTAATTTTGTGACGCACTAACTTTTACCGTCTTCATTATTTTTTATTTTGAATAATAACGAATACGAACGAATAAAGATAAGATACTTTAATTTAATTAAAAAAATAATACGGAATCTTGAATTATATATACATATTACCCTGGGTTACTAATTGTCATATCGGTATGTTGAAAAATTGGTCAGGCTTCAATGGGCACATTGGACGGTATAATTGATACTGCAGTTCACACACTTCAACCATTGCTTAGTCTATTGAAGTGTCATGGAAAACTTATTATGGTTGGTGCACTCGAGAAGCCACTAGAGCTACCTGTGTTTCCTTTGCTTGGGGTTGGGATGCAGCTTATGGGTGGGAGTGGTATTGGAGGGATGAAAGAGACGCAAGAGATGTTGGATTAATTCCAATATTTATTGATTTTAATTTTTAGTTGTTAATATTTTATTATATTATTTGTATTTTATTTTAAACATAGTTTGGGTTTTAATTTAGAAAGTAGAAACATGAGCAAATGGGTGTGAAAGATATGGGGAGTGCTTAAAATCCCATATTGTCCCACATTGGAAGAATACTACAAAAGGTAGTGGTATATCAACTAAAGGACAACTAAGATTCTTAGTTGACAAGTCAAATAAGAGGCTATAATCCTACGCATCGCGGTGGTGCTTAAGCACTACCAATCGCGACACGCGGCGCGCGAAAGGGCGATTGGGCGACTTAGGGCGCATTGCGCGCTTTGACGCGCACTTAAACGATCCGATCCGATCAGATCAACGGTTGTGATTAAACGATCCGATCAAAGGGTTTAAAATCCGAAACGGCTTGATCTAAACCGTTAGATGAACTCGTAGCGTTTCGTGTAGGGGATGTCCATTCGCTTACGATGGGACGCCTAATCTGAACCGTTAGATCGTAGCTGTTCCAAACAGGCACGATCCAACGGTTACTGAGTCACTTCATGAAGAGCTGTGACTGTTGAAGAACAGTCACATAAATGGCTATAAAAAGAGTTCCAGACCTCTGTTTTGGACACCGAAAATTGCTAGTTTCTCCTCTCTCCGTCCTCTATACTTTGGCATTATCAAGTTACAAATTCAGAGTGTTCTCGGGTTTGATCAAACAGTACATAGTTTGAATCAAACAACTGTTCATACTGCATTGTATCCTGAAGGCGGGTTCTACAAAACCCATTGTGTACTCGCGGTTCTGGTTCTGTCTCAACCGGATTGGGAGAAATTTTGCCTAAAAGAAAGCGTTCCAAGAACGTGCCTTGCAGGAATTAATTATTATATTTCGTTCTTTCCATACAAAACTCCAACAGTTTTAGGCAAAAATTTTATATTCTTATTACTCCACTCAAATGGAAGGAACCGTGGCACAATCTATCCAAGTCATGACTCAAGACTTAATCCGACTCGACCGTTTTGATGGCGGAAATTTCACCCGTTGGCAAGAGAAAGTTATGTTCTTCCTCACATCACTAAAACTTGCATACATTCTAGATGATAACCTTGAACAAATTCCCGAGCCCACACCCGAAGACACCGAAGGAATAAAGCAAAAACGTGTGAAGAGGAAAGAAGACGAATTTTTGTGTCGAGGACACATCCTCAATGCTTTGTCTCAAACTGTTTATAGCGCTCATAGAATGATTCCGACGGCAAAGGAATTATGGAAGGCTTTGGAGATAAAGTATCAAAACGAGGAAGCGAGCAATCGTAAGTTTCTAATTTCAAACTATATGAATTTTAGAATGAATAATGATAAATCTGTCGTTGCACAAGCCCATGAACTCCAACAAATTGTTGGTGACCTTAAAGCCGCTGGTATTAATCTTCAAGATGAATTTCAAGTAGGGGTGATTGTTTCAAAACTTCCATCCTCTTGGAATGGCTTTAAGAAGAAAATTAATCATGATGAAAAGACTTATACTGTGGAATCCCTTCTTCGTCACCTTCGTATTGAAGATGATACTCGTATTCGAGAAAAGAAGGATGAACAAAGTGAGGGTCATTCAAAATCTAATATGTTTGAGGATCAAAAATCCAAGATTACCAAAGACTCAAAATTTAAAGCAAAGAATGATTCCAAATTCAAGAACCAAGGTGCAAATAAGAAAAAGAAGGGAAAATGTTTCTTCTGTGACAAACCGGGCTATTATTCTCGAGAATGTCGTCTTAAAAAGAAGGCATTTAAGGAAAAACAAGGGTCGAAGGAAACCAACAATGTTGAAGATCTTATTGCTACTGTTTGCGAAGCAAATTCAATTGATAATGAAAGTGGATGGTGGCTGGATACCGGCGCAACGGCCCACATATGCAAAGACCGCTCTTCATTCAAAACATATCAAGAAATTGATGGAAAAGAAGTGAAGATGGCAAATAATCTTCGCGCCAATGTAGTTGGAAAAGGCACAGTGGAATTGAAGCTAACTTCTGGAAAGACACTTACTCTAATTGATGTACTTCATGTACCTGATATGTGTAAAAATCTTGTGTCTGGGGACCTTCTCAATAAGAGAGGTTTCAAACTAGTGTATGATTCTGATAAGTTTGTATTGTCTAAGAATGGCCAATTTATTGGCAAAGGGTACTCTTGTAATGGCATGATTAAAATTAATGTAATCAATGATATTAGTTCTGCTTATATAGTTGAGTCTATTTCTTTATGGCATAGTAGATTAGGTCATGTGAATTATAGAAGTATAAAAAATATGACTAATCTCGGATTGTAAATTTGATAACCTTTCTAAATGTGAAATTTGTGCTCAATCGAAGATAACTAGAAAGTCGTTCAAATCTGTTGAGAGGAAATCCGAAATGCTTGATCTTATTCATAGTGATGTATGTGATATGAAGAGTAATATGACTCGTGGTGGAAATAAATATTTCTTAACTTTCATTGATGATTACTCTAAGTATGCATATACATATTTACTTAAAAGTAAAGATGAAGTTTTCGAGAAATTCCTAATTTTTAAAGCAGAAGTTGAAACTCAACAAAATCGAAAAATTAAAGTCCTACGATCCGATAGGGGTGGTGAATATTACCCGAGTGAGTTTATACAATTTTGTAATACTCATGGGATAATCCATCAAGTTACGGCGCCATATACGCCACAACAAAATGGAACGGCGGAAAGGAAAAAATAGGACTTTAGTTGAAATGATAAATTCAATGTTAATCAGTTCTGGTTTACCTTTGTCGATGTGGGAAGAAGCGGTTTTATCCGCATGTTATATTTTAAATAGAGTCCCATTGAAAAACAAGGATATTACACCATATGAATTATGGTTTAATCGTAAGCCTAATCTTAGACGTCTTAAAGTTTCGGGATGTCTTGCTTATGTAAGAAAACCCGAACCTAAAAGACCTAAACTAGGAAATAGGACTTACAAATGTGTTTTTATTGGATACTCTAGTAACAGTACGACTCATAGATTTTTAAACCTTGAAACTCAAGAAATCATTGAGTCGGTAGATGTGCAATTTTTTGAACATCTAACAAAGTTTAGTACTTTGAATCAAGGTTTAGAAAATAATAATTCGACTGTTGACTCCTCAAATTTAGAAGAAAATTCACAACCTATATCTTCTTCAGAAACAACGAATGACGTTGATCCACGAAGGAGTAAAAGACAAAGAACTGAAAAAACATTTGGGCCTAACTTTGTTATTTATTTAGTTGAAGGGGATTTAAATGAGACTAAGAACAAAACTAAATTTGTTCTTAATGTAGAAGATGAACCGACCACATTTCATGAAGCGGTAACATCTAGGGATGCTGTCTTTTGGAAAGAAGCAATAAATGATGAAATGAACTCAATTTTGTCAAATCAAACTTGGGTTATTTCCGATCTTCCCCCCGGGTCTAAACCTATTGGGTGCAAATGGATATTTAAAAGAAAATTAAATCCGGATGGTTCTATAAATAAATTTAAGGCAAGACTAGTTGCTAAAGGCTATAAGCAAAAATATGGAATTGATTACTTTGATACATATGCTCCTGTTGCTCGAATCACTTCCATTAGGATATTAATATCTCTTGCTTCTATTCACAATTTAGTTATTCATCAAATGGATGTTAAAACTGCATTTTTAAATGGTGATTTAGAAGAAGAGATTTATATGGAACAACCCGAAGGGTTTGTATTGCCTGGCCAAGAAAAGAAAGTGTGTAAATTGGTTAAATCTCTTTATGGCCTTAAACAAGCTCCTATGCAATGGCATGAGAAGTTTAATAATATTGTTATATCCCATGGATATAAAGTTAATGATGCCGACAAATGTATATATAGTAAATTTGAAAATGGTGTTGGTGTTATTATATGCTTATATGTGGATGACATCTTAATATTTGGGTCTAATCTCAAATATGTTGAAGAAACCAAAAGGTTTCTTTCATCAAAATTTGATATGAAAGATCTTGGAGAAGCTGATGTGATTTTAGGAATCAAAATTGTGAGAAAGGATAATTCTTTAGCGTTATCTCAATCTCATTATATAGAAAAAGTTCTTAAAAGATATAATCATTTTGAACTTAAGCCAGCTGCTACACCAGTGGATCCTAGCATCAAATTAATGAAAAATACTGGGCGTGCTATGGACCAACTTAAATATGCTAGTATTATTGGGAGTCTAATGTATGCCATGCATTGCACTAGACCAGACATTGCTTATGCAGTGAGTGTATTGTGTAGATTTATAAGTAATCCAGGACAAAAGCACTGGAATGCAATTTCTAGGGTGCTTAGATATCTGAAGAGGACTTTGGATTATGGCTTACATTATGTAGGATATCCATCTGTTTTAGAAGGATATAGTGATTCAAGTTGGAATAATCTTGAATCAAAATCCAAGTCAACTACTGGTTGGATTTTTACGCTAGGAGGAGCAGCTATCTCTTGGGGATCCAAGAAACAAACATGTGTATCAGATTCAACAATGCAATCTGAATTTATAGCCCTAGCAGATGCATGTAAAGAAGCAGAATGGCTTAGAAATGTGTTGTATGATATTCCTTTATGGAAAAAGCCATCACCTTCTATTATGATAAGTTGTGATAACCAAGCCACAATTTATAAAGTTTCGAACAAAACTTACAACGGAAAATCTAGACACATTAGTCTAAGACATCAAATTATAAGAAAATTACTCAAGGAAGGAGTAATTACAGTCGACTATATTAAAACGAACAAGAATTTAGCAGATCCTCTGACTAAAGGTCTTGTAAGAGAGATGATATATATCACCTCAAAAGGAATGGGACTAAGGTCTATTAAATAACACAACTATATTTAATGGGAACCCAACTCATATCTTGAAAATATAGATAGAGTTCAATGTGGTACAAACAAGTTAAATTATAGTTATGGAACACTAGGAATTTATACAAAAAGTTCCATTCCTATATGCCTAGTGTTGGTTTTCTGCATATTAGAGGATGAAGGTTACTTCTTAATAAATCATATAAGTGTGACTCGCAGAATCACTAAAGTTGATTTACCTATTCGAGTGTCGAAAGTGTGGCTGCTTTCTATGAAATCAAGACCGATCCTAAAGCGCTCGTGAAATCAGGATTAGCACAAGGCCATAAAAGTGCATGCTAGAAGAACACTTATAAACTCAGAAATCGGTATGTGTGATAGTTCCGGCTAGTCTCAAAAGGTCCTTGGTTCAAGATACGTTCACCACAGCACCTTGATGAAGCTTTGAATTATTTTCACTATATGGAAGTTCAAGTCCGAAAGACACTTCTCATTTATGTACTAGATTTTAGCGATAATGCCAAAAAGTTATTTATTGTCTTTTTGCTTTGCTCTCTTGTGTATATTGAAATTGGTGGGAGAATGTTGGATTAATTCCAATATTTATTGATTTTAATTTTTAGTTGTTAATATTTTATTATATTATTTGTGTTTTATTTTAAACATAGTTTGGGTTTTAATTTAGAAAGTAGAAACATGAGCAAATGGGTGTGAAAGATATGGGGAGTGCTTAAAATCCCATATTGTCCCACATTGGAAGAATACTACAAAAGGTAGTGGTATATCAACTAAAGGACAACTAAGATTCTTAGTTGACAAGTCAAATAAGAGGCTATAATCCTACGCATCGCGGTGGTGCTTAAGCACCACCAATCGCGACACGCGGCGCGCGAAAGGGCGATTGGGCGACTTAGGGCGCATTGCGCGCTTTGACGCGCACTTGGCACTTCGCACGTGCGCATCGTCGCGTGGAGCGTGGGAGCCTAAAGTTTTGACGAGGTAAAACAGATCAACGGTTGTGATTAAACGATCCGATCAAAGGGTTTAAAATCTGAAACGGCTTGATCTAAACCGTTAGATGAACTCGTAGCGTTTCGTGTAGGGGATGTCCATTCACTTACGATGGAACGCCTAATCTGAACCGTTATATTGTAGCTGTTCCAAACAGGCACGATCCAACGGTTGCTGAGTCACTCCATGAAGAGCTGTGACTGTTGAAGAACAGTCACAGAAATGGCTATAAAAAGAGTTCCAGACCTCTATTTTGGACACCGAAAATTGCTAGTTTCTCCTCTCTCCGTCCTCTATACTTTGGCATTATTAAGTTACAAATTCAGAGTGTTCTCGGGTTTGATCAAACAGTACATAGTTTGAATCAAACAACTGTTCATACTGCATTGTATCCTGAAGGCAGGTTCTACAAAACCCATTGTGTACTCGCGGTTCTGGTTCTGTCTCAACCGGATTGGGAGAAATTTTTCCTAAAAGAAAGCGTTCCAAGAACGTGCCTTGCAAAAATTAATTATTATATTTCGTTCTTTCCATACAAAACTCCAACAAGAGATGCTTGATTTTGCTGCTGAAAACAACATAACTGCGGATGTTGAGGTTATCCCCTTTGACTATGTCAACACAGCCATGGAGAGGTTGTTGAATCAATGTAGGCAACATATTAAAGGTTTGAGTCGTGTATGAGTCTTCTGTTTCCTGAAACTGTTTTTTATAGATAAGTTATTCATCCTCTTTTGGGAAATTTAATTTCTTGAGTTTAAGCCCAAATCCTAATTTTTTTTCACAAGTTTGAAAATTCATACTTTCAAATTTACGAAAACATTTGTAAAATTGTATTTTTTTATATTGACACAGTTATTAAATTATTAATGAAACTTTTACTAATATGAGATTGATATGTATAATATAATACAATAAACTTTTTGAAAAACTAAGGTACTACCTTAACTTTTAAGTACCTTTTGTTTGCACATATTTAAAAAAGAAGGAAAAACCAATTGGGCAAGTCGGACAAATTTTATGGTAACTGCAGAAAAAAAAACGAGGGAATATCATTACTAAGAAGAACATTCCTCCATCTCCTCCCAAATTTCGTTACCCTCTTTTTGTGTTCTATTCGACTATCCTCTCTATGTTTTCTATTCAAAAAACTTCATGAAACCTACTATATAAGGATACTCCTCCATAGCTTCGTTTTCCACTTTGGTTTCCCATGGTTGTGTTCTCTTTGGCTACACAAAACAGGTGGTCTCTCTCTCTCTCTCTCTCTCTCTCTCTCTCTCTCTATTTGTGTGTGTGTGACAAAAATAGCTACACGAAATAGCTTCATTCTCTTTGTTCTTAATGTAGGACTGATT
This sequence comes from Sambucus nigra, assembly GCA_949130495.1. Taxonomy (NCBI): domain Eukaryota; kingdom Viridiplantae; phylum Streptophyta; class Magnoliopsida; order Dipsacales; family Adoxaceae; genus Sambucus; species Sambucus nigra. The sequence continues at coordinate 440,130,893 of OX422219.1, forward strand.
CTAAGTTTTTTTATGAGGTTAGAATTTGCTTAGGTATTCAATAATTTCGAAAGTTAGTTCGGATATTTAATTTATTTGTATTTTTATTATTATTGCTATAAATTGTTTTTTTCCTTAGTGCATGCAAATTGAGGTTTGTGTGTATTATATGCATGTATGTTAGATTTTCATTTGATATGTCATTTTATAACTTAAATCACACAATTGATATTTGATTATCTTTGTTTCATAATTCAACCTTGATAATTTTGTGAACTCAAGGGGTAAAATATTTGGGCATACATTGAAGCCGATTAGAATAAATAAGTACCAGGCAAAATTCTAAATATTACTTATGTAGAATAGATGAATAAGTCATGTTAATTTTCATTTTGCTAAGGCATACAAGGTTATGCCAATTTTCAAATATTTCAAGTTGAGCAGGTGAATGTTCCATGATATATTAGTTATCAACTCCACACTCATCCCGTCCTTTTATATGTGTTGGGGTAACATAAACCCCACTCAATTACAAATAACATTGGTATTGAATTAATACTCTCTCTATAATTATTTCCATGTTTTTATTTTGATATATTATGATTTATAGGTATGATTTTATATTTAGTTATTTAATTGGTCACCTTAGTTGATAAATGGTTTTATAGGGTAGATGTTTTGTATTTCCTTCTTGAAAAATCATACTACACCAAAATAAGCGGATGGCCACGACAAGCTAGTCACGGTCTTGTTCTGTGACCCCCGGATCACGGTCCAAAGTCGCAACTAGAGAAGAAACACACGTGACCAGTTCCATGACAATAAACTTCCATGACCTAAACTGGAGCTAGCCACGGTCTAGGACAGTGACAAAGGTGGGTCATGGATATAATCTGTGACCAGTGCGTGACCATCATGGCGACAATATTGTGCCAAAATTCCCTCCAAGAGTCGATGGTTGTGACCATGGAAAAAATTCCCTCCAAAGCTCTCAAATGTGGTCACCGCTTTGGGCCGTCACCATATTGAATTGGTCATGGCCCTAAGCCGTGACCAACCTCTTTATTTATAAACCCCAAACCCTTCAACCACTTCACACGCAAACTCTTCTCTCTCTCCCTCAACGGCTTCCTCTCTTTCGTCGGCTTCCACTCTCTTAGGTAACACTCTCTCTCTCTCTCTCTCTCTATATATATATATATATATATATATATATATATATATATATATATATATATATATATGTGTGTGTGTGTGTGTGTGTGTGTGTGTATGTATGTGTGTGTGTGTGTGTTTGTATGTATATGTGTGTGTTTATATATACCGTGTATATGTGTGTGTACATACTATGTATATATGTGTCTATTAGTGTGTGTGTATACATTTATATATGTGTATATCTGTGTATATATATTATATATGTGTATGTTTAAGTGTCTTAATTTTAACCCTAATTAAAATTTGTCCTAAACCCCAATTTAGTGATAAACTGTACTAATTTTCAATTTAAAATTTGCCCAAAATTCTATATTTTAAATTTTCAATTCTTAAACCCTAATTAGTGAAAAATTTACCTATTTTTTAAAAACTAAATTAGTGAAAAATACCTTACTTACTAAATCCTAATTTAAAACTAATTTAGTGCGAAACTAAACTAAACCCTATTTTCTAAACCCTAATTTAGTGAGAAAATCATAGAAATCGACCGCATAGCCGGGGGACTCCCGGTTTGAGTATAAGATCGAAATTTGCAAATGTGCACACTTAGGCATGAAAACATGTCATTCGTAGATGAAAAACAAGAACAACTACCAAACCACCCCGCAAGGGGAACGAACACCTCGCTTATACCAACATAATTCGTAGAAACCCACCTCGTAGTCGCAAAACTCCCAGTACGGGAATACGACTGGAATTTGTAAATAGACACACTTAGGCTTGAAAAAGTTCCCCTCGTGGGCGAAAACCCCAAAACAACCCCAAATGGACCTGCAAGGTGCACGAATACCTCGCATGTGACAAACATAACCCGTTGCAACCGATCGGGTAGTCACGGGACTTCTGGTTTGAGAACAAAATTGAAATATATAAATAGGTACACTTAAGCTTGAAAACGTGCCGCTCGTGGGAGAAAATCTGGAACAACCCCCAAACAGCCACGTAGAGGGCACGAACACCTCGTACATGACCATCATAACTCGTATCAATCAACTGCGTAGTCATGGGACTCCCAGTTTGAGAACAGGATCGAAATTTGCAAATAGGCACACTTAGGCTTGAAAACGTGTCGCTCGTGGATGAAAACCCTGAACATCCCCCAAACGGCTCCGCAAGGATCACAGACACCTCGCACGTGACAAATGTAACTCGTAAAAATCAACCGCATAGTCATGGGACTCCCATTTTGAGAACACGATTGAAATTTGCAAATAGGCACACTTAGACTTAAAAACGTGCCGCTGGTGGGCGAAAACCCTGAACATCCCCCAAACGACCACGTAAAGGCTATGAACACCTCTCACGTGACCAACTTAACTCATATCAACCAATGGCATAGTCTCGAAACTCCCAGTTTGAGAACAAGACTGAAATTTGTAAATAGGCACACTTAGGATTGAAAACGTGCCGCTCGTGGGTGAAACCCTCAAGTAGCCCCCAAACGGCCCCGCAAGGAGTACGGAGACCTCGCACGTGACCAACATAACTCGTAGCAACCATTCGCGCAGTCGCGAGACTCCCAGATTGAAACAAGACCGCAATTTGCAAATAGACACACTTAAGCTTAAAAACTTGTCGTTGGTGGGAGAAAATCCCGAACAACCCCCCAACGGCCCTGAAAGGAGCACTAACACCTCGCACGTGACCAATATAACTCGTAATAATCGATCGTGTAGTTGTGGGGATCTCGGTTAGAGAACAAGACCAAAATTTATAAATAGGCACACTCAGGCTTGAAAACGTGCCGTTCGAGGGGAAAAATCCCAAACAGCCCCCAAACAGCCTTGCAAGGAGATAGAACACTTCACACGTGACCAAAGTAACTCGTAGCAACCAAACGCATAGTCGCGGGACTCCTGGTTTGGGAACAGGACGAAAATTTGCAAATAAGCTCACTCAGGCAAGAAAAAGTCCCCTTCGTGGGCAAAAACCCCCGAATAGCCCCAAACGTCATCGCAAAGGGCATGAACACCTCGTGCATAACCAACGTAACTCGTAGCAATCGATCGAATAGTCTTGGGACTCCCGGTTTAAGAATAAGACCAAAATTTGCAAATAGCCACACTTAGGCTTTAAAACATGCTCCTTGTAGATGAAAACCCAAAACAACCCCTAAATGGCCCCGTAACAGGTACGAACACCTCGCACGTGACCAACATAACTTGTAGCAACTGACTGTGCAGTCACGGGACTTCTGGTTTCAGAATAGGAAGGAAAGTTTCAAATAGGCGCACTTAGTCTTAAAAATGTACCGTTCATGAGTGAAAACCTTGAACAGCCACCAAAAAGCCCTACAAGTGGTACGAACACCTCACATATGACCAATGTAACTCATGACAATGGATCGCATAGTTGCAGGACTCCCGATTTTAGAACATGTCCGAAATTAGCAAATAAGCACACATAGCCTTGAAAACATGCCCCTTGTGGGGGAAAACCCTGAATAGCCCCCAAACGTCCCTGTAAGGGGCATAAACACTTGGCACGTGACCAACATAACTCATAGCAATTGATCGTGAAATTGCGGGACTCCCGATTTGAGAACAAGATTGAAATTTGCAAATATGCAGACTTAGGTTTGGAAATGTGCACTCGTGGGTGAAAACTCTGAACAACCCCCAAACGACACTACAAGGGACCAAACACCTCGAATGTGACCAAAGTAACTCGTACCAAGTGATTGGGAAGTCGTGGAACTCCCTATTGGAGAACATGATCGAGATTTGCAAATAGGCACTTAGGCTTTAAAACGTGCCATTCATGGGCAAAAACCCCTTACCATTTCCAAACGTCCCCCTAAGGGGCACGAACACCTTGCATGTGACTAACATAAATCGAAGTAACCAACCACATAGTTGCGGGACTCTCGATTTAAAAACATGACCATAATTTTGAAATAGACACACTTAAGCTTAAAGCGCCTCTCATGGGCAAAAACCCGAAACAACCCCCAAACTGACCTGCAAAGGGCACGAACAAATCGTATGTGACCAATGTAACTCGTAGCAACCAATCACGTAGTCACAGGACTCCCGATTTCAGAACGGGACCAAAATTTACAAATAGGCAAACTTAGCCTTGAAAACGTGCCGCTCATGGAAAAAACCCCGAGCAGCCCCCATACAGCCTTACAATGGGTACAAACACCTCACACGTGACCAACGTAACTCGTAGCAAGCGATCGAATAATCTCAGGACTCCTATTTTTAGAACATGATTAAAATTTGCAAATTGGCACGCTTAGGCTTCAAAACGTGACGCTCACGCGAAAAATCATAAAACAACCTCTAAACGGCCCCACAAAGGGCACAAACACCTCGAATGTGACCAACATAACTCATAGGAACTAGCCTCGTAGTCGTGGGAATACCAATTTGAGAACATGACCAAAATTTATAAATAGGCACAATTAGGCTTGAAAATGTGCTGCTCGTGGGCGAAGACTGCGAACATCCCCCAAACGGCCTTGTAAGAGGTACGAACACTTCGCGTGTGATCAACGCAACTCATAGCAACCGATTGCGTAGTCACAGGACTCGATTTGAGAACAGGATAAAAGTTTATGAATAGGCACACTTAGGATTGAAAATGTGCCGCTCGCGGACGAAACCCTTGAACAATCCACCAAACGGTCTCGCAAGGAGCACGAACACGTCAAACGTGACCAACATAACTCGTAGTAACCGATAGCTGAGTAACGGGACTCCCGATTTGAGAACAATATCGAAATTTGAAAATGGGCACATTTAGGCTAAAAAATGTGTCGCTGGTTTTCGAAAACCCCGAACAACCTGCAAATGGCCCAACAAGGGGCACGAACACCTTGTATGTGACCAATGTTACTCATATCAACCGACCGCTTAGTTATAGGACTCCCGTTAGAGAACTGGAACAAAGCGTATTTTTTTCACATAAATATGTTCACGGACTTAAAGCGTGACCATATTTAATATTTTTTCATGATAAATATTTGTAACCACCCACCTATTCTAACCACGGGTGATAAGTCCTTCATTGAAACCAAAAGGAATCCTATATGGTTAATTCTTATCATCACTATTGAAAAACTTTTAATTACTAATCACGTATGTTAAATTAAGCCGATGCCAAATTTTATCTTTCATTATAATATCAACATGCGAAAATAAAATAAATTAACTAAACCATTCGCACAAATATAATCTGAGCAATCACACAACATATACATAAATACTTGAGATCGAATTAATCATCGGTTCGCAAACAATCCAAATATAATTTTGACATGATAATACTGAATCTAAATACAGTTTGATAAATAAATTGGAGAAGTAAATAGTCTTAAGGGGCAACACACCCAAATGAAATACTGAGAGAAATCATATCTAAAAGTGAATGAGATGAAGCGTCTAAAGAAACCCCTGTATGTCTCCACAGATGCTGCAACTACACATCCCTAGATAGAATCGTCAAGCTTGGCATTCCTGTGGTTGGACAACTAAAAGGTTTTAAAAATATTTTAACACGAGTCAAAGCACAAGAAAAAAAATTTGAAAATATTTTGCAAGTGTTTAAATCATACTTTAAATCCGTTATCAGATACACATGTTAGTTACACACACACTCCCTTGAGATCCTCACCTCTCAACTAATGTGCACGCCTAACATACCCTATCTAGCTATGCTATCCATCCCCACTAGATAATGTATCTACATAACCTCTATAAATCTTGCTCTCTCATAATGCCCATGCTACACGCTACAATAATATCAATAAGTAATTTTCCCCACGTATTATTATTGATTCAATCACTAAGTTTCTCTACTTGATTACTTTTAGATGTACACAATCTATCATCTCTACTATCACACAAATGAGTAGATATAACGTACTTGTATATATTTAACACACATATAATATATAAAGTTATATCATCCCCGGAATGGCCCCATGTGATGCTGGCATAATCTGCTATCAAGTCCGTGTACCTCTCGTACTAAATCAAGGACCAATGGTTCAACATTTCTCCTTGAACCCCCAAAAAATCATCACACAATGGAGGCAAACATGGCTCTAAGCCTTTGGGATATGCACATACCTAACGTACCCTAATGACATCTAGTCCCACTAAGACATGACACATAGTGAGATGCCCTAAGTTCCATTTTCTGGGGCATAAATCCTGACCTCGCTGGAATCGCCAAGGTGAGATCGCCCTTTGTGTGAAAACCTCTGGATAATGTTCACACACATAATAAATCACAACCATAAGTATTCACACAACCTATCAATACACCAAATCCTACGAATAGTCACGGCATTGGGGTCACAACCCATAGTCGTGACCATATCCAAAGTTGGGGTGACCAAGTCCATGACCCAATGTGGTCATAGATCATCTTGCAGATCGTCATGGACCAAGTTCGTGCCTAGTATGGGTCATGGACTATAGCTGTGACCCTTGTGTGACCATCATGGCACCAAGTTTCCCACCATGTGTGGTCGCGGATGGGGTCACTATCCAAGTCTGTGACCATAAACCATAATACACGCTAACCTAGTCACGTCCTAGGATCATGACCACCCTGCGAATAGAGTTAGGTCTTTGGGCCGTGACGATTGTCTTCTTTCCACACTGACATGCTAAGTTTTAAAGGGGTCACAGCATATGGTCACGACTGAGGGCTATGACTAGTGCCTTTATACTTAATTCCCCAGATGAATTTTTTATTTTCCTTTAAAAATTTCTAAACCCTATTAAGTTTCCCTCTCTCCGGAGATTTTGGCTCTCTCTCAATCTCAATCTCAAGTTTTTCACTAAATATCAATCTCAAAGGTAATATTTTGGGCATTTATATATACGTGTGTGTATTTCTCTCTCTCTCTCTCTCTCTCTCTCTCTCTCTCTCTGTGTGTGTATTTCTATGTGTGTGTACGTGTGTGTATATAAGTGTGTGTATATATGTATGTATATGTGTATACTATATATGTGTGTATTGTGTATGTATATGTGTATACTATATACGTGTATGTGTGTGTGTTTATTGTGTATGTATGTGTATGTGTGTGTGTATTCTAGAAAAAATACATATATATGACTAATGTTGAATTAAGTTTATGTATATTGGTGGTTTAAGTTTCAAACTAGGGTTAATTTTAATTTTATGGATATTGTTGATTTAAGTATGGGGCTGAAATATTAAAAAAAATACCTCTCCTTTAATGTTGATGCTAAATTCGGGATTAATTTTTGGGGTAATGTTTGCACGGGATTAATTTTATGACTAGTGTTTGTAAAGGTTAATTTTAGGGTTAATGTTAGGATTGATTTTAGGGATTGTTGGCTTAAATGACAAAAGTAGGTATTTAAAACCTAATAAATTAATTGTGAGATCCAACATAAAAGGGATTCATGCCCTCGTACATAATAACTAGTTAATGATTCATTAAAGCCATTATTTATAGGAATCATATTCATGCCCTCGTTCATTTTTCTCGAGAAAAATGAGTTACGGTGATAATAAATGGCAACAAGAGTGTGAAAGGTTGCAATTGGACGAAAATCGTACCTCTTTCATTAATGAGCCTCATTCAAAGGGTACTCTGGTTTATTGGTATGGGAATAGGAGGATAATAATTTAACTACCTTGTAAACCATGGAGTTCATCTCCAGTAAGATTAATTATTCAATCGTATTATTTTTTCCTTACCAGAATGCTGGGATGAAATTGTACAATATATATTTCACGTGCATATTCCCGATAGAGCACTGGCCTTGCTTATGCTGTTAGAGAGAATTACGTACAAAGAGCATTGATGAAAACTGTGGTGTCTCGCAATATATAAACGTCAAACTCAATCTTACCAATAGGCTGAAGAGGATGAGAGTTCGAGTTCATGTCATTGACTTCTATGAATCCATTATAGATACGCTTCCTCCTAAATGGCCATGTGAAAAATCCATAGTTTTTTAATAACAAATCCCAATTGGATGGAGATCAGACACGTTGAACTTTTATTAAAGTCATACCATGAAAAGGTAGATTATCATATATGGTCATAAAATTTAGTTTGTTAGTTATAATTCCATATTGAACTTTGAAATTATGCACCTATTATAGATATACATTGAACTTTTATTATTTTTGTAAATAATGTTGGGTGGTAATGGACATAACACTCCAACCGACGAGATAACACCACCCCAGAGAATTATCAACACCAATTGGTGAGAAATACACAACTCCACCTACGATTCACTCCACTACTCCGAGTTGGGGTAGGAAAGGTACTCCCAGTAATCCAATAGACACACCCAATGCTTGTGAAACTGTTAGGTCAGTTGAGAAAAATCCCATTGGATTCTCTATATTGGGAAATAACCCCGCAGGGGATAAGAATCACATTCAATAGTTTAAAGCCCAATGTTTATCCTTGGAAAAAATGAATGTGGGAGCGGGAGGAGCTAACAATTGGAACCTCGTTGATAAAGCTGTTAAAGATGACATCTACGAGCAACTCAATAAACTATTTTCATTTTCCACAAACTCAAAAAATAAGGTTCTTTCTCGGGTTGCTGAACCACTCCAAACATATCGGAGAAACCTTAGGCAGAAGCATTTCCCTAAGGGAGCATCGAGCTTTGACATTTTTGCGCTCAAAGATAAAGTCAATTTGAACGTTGAGATGTCAGTCGGTCAATGGAATGATTTTCTGAAAAATGAGGTGAAGGACTCGAAAATGCTGCAAATGGGAGAAAAACAAGCAAAATAGGGACAAAAAACTGATGTCCACCATCTTGGCTCGAAATCTTATGAAGATTTGAAGAACGAGTGGTTGAGCAAGACAAAAGTCAACCCAGATAAAGAAAAGGGGCCCGATTCCGAATCGGGCCAACTTATACATGCATGCAAGATGAGACAAAAATAATGAATTCCTTACTCACTTGGAAAAGACTCTAGAATCAATAGATTCTATGAGTAGTCAGTCAACTTCAAGCCCGTTCGATGGCCTTGACAATGATGCCCTCTCACAGACATTGGGGAAGAACCGTAGAGGTAGGACAAGAGGTATGGGGACACATATGTCAAAAATAAGATTAAAACGCACAGCACCTCTCATGGAAGAGTTTTTTTTCTTTTAATAAGTGTTTCTCATGATGATGAATGACATTATATGATCGAAGGGGATGTAATGGGACTTCAAAATGAATAGGGAGGCGTGACTGAGAAACTTTCACAAATTGTGTCCATTTTAACCAGTCATATTCCCTTATAGCCCCCAATGCATCCTGATTTCCCTTTACCTCCTCAAAATTTTCCTCCTTCTCCATTTCCCTCACAGATACTGGTTCTTCCATTAATATTCCCCTTCTTAATTCCCCAGCATGCCACAGGTCTTAGATCACCATAAAAAACCCACCGTGACTATGGTGAGAAATATTATATAAAGGACTTGAGCGGTAAAACTATCGTTGGGTTGTGCATGCTCATCTCCACTCAAGTAGAAACTTTAGTACATATGAAGCCTTTGCAGGAGGGTGAGTGACATATCATGGTTGATAAAATATTTGGCGGTTTCGAAGATGCTCCAGTGCACGTCAACACTTGAGAAGGGAATGGGTTGCAAAATTAATTAAACTCTTTTATCACTTGTCAAGTTTATCTTTTGATGAAGATGTAGTAATATTTTTCTTATGTTCTAATAATAGCACTAGACAAATTTATATAATTTGAGTTTAAGTGGTTATGTAGTATCGTTCATTGATGTTTTCTTGTATTTTAGTTTGATTGATTGGTACGTTGTTAACACCATATTAGTTCTTTACTTTGATTTACACTATAATATTCCATAGTTTGTTTGGTTGGTGAGTTGTTGACACTATATTAGTTCTTTACTATGAAAAATGATATTTATGCAACATGATATTTATTTTATCATGTTAACACAGGACTGTAATTTGAAGATTATTAAATGGATTTTCCATAATACAAAGAGTGGATGGGGGAGACTGACCGAATAACTAATAGTTATGTTAAAGGCGTTCAAGAATTTATTAGCTACGCTTTTAAGAACGCTAAAAGTGAGAAAATTACGTGTCCGTGCACCCATTATATGAACGAAAAAAATTAATCTTTAGAAGATGTTGAGTTACATTTAATAAAGTGGGGAATTTGTCCAGATTATAACAAATGGACATATCATGGTGAAAAACATGTACCTTATGTTCCCAAAGAATTACCGGTAACCGACTGCATAATACAATTCCAACGAGTGAAAGTGGTAAATGATTCGTCAACACATCGTCAATTGACGATGTTTACGGAGTCCACCACGACCAAAATCACTAACATATGGAGACAAATAATGAGCATAATGAACAATTTGATACTGAACTACCACGAGATCGAGAATATATATGGTTGAAAGTCAATGCGGGTAGACAATTGTATAAAGATTGAGATAAAGATCACTAGGTATTATGTGTAATGATTAGTTTGCATAATTTGAAGAGTCATTTTGGTTTTTCTAGGAACAGCGTAACCGAAATTCTTCAATGGGTTAAAGAAATTCTCCCAAAAGAGAACACGTTATCGGACAATTATCCTACCATGGAGAAGAGTTTGAAGGGTTTGGGATTGAAATACAAATATATTCATGAATGCAAGTACGATTGCATATTGTACCATAACGAGCACAGAGAGAAGGATGAATGTCTAGTATGCGGCGATCCTAGATATGTCGTTTGTGAGAAGGTAAAGGATAAACTTGCAAAATATCAAAAGTGATCTTAAGTCCCACAAAAGGTTTTGAAGTATTTTCCACTTGGTCAACATTTAAAACAGTTTTTTACTGTACCATAGATAGCGGAGGCCATGACATAGCACACTTGATGTGAGGTGGGTTGAAATCTGATGTGTCATCTGGTTGATTCATTCCTCTGGAAAATTTCAAATGAACAACACCATGAATTTACAAAGGAATCGCGCAATGTTCGTCTTGCAATCTCAACTGATAGGTTTAAGTACTAGTTAGAGTTATTGGCTAGTTCTCAAGGCGCCTTTAAGTCTCCCTCTGACACTGTGCATGAGAAAGGAGTTCACATTGTTATCTTTGTTGATATCCAGCCGAAGGCTCCAAGCGATGATATTAATATATTCTTAGCCCCGTTAATCGAAGAACTTAAAGAGTTGTGGGATAAAGGTGTGACGGCATTTGAATCTCACAAGGGTGAAGAGTTCATGTATAAAGCAATGGTGATGTGAGCGATCCACGACCTTCCTGCTTATGGGACCTAGTTCGATTGTAATGTTCATGGTTATTATGGATGTACCATATGTGGGGAAGAAATTGAAGCCAGTTGACTACAACATATGAGTAAGATGAGTTACATGATTCATCGTAGATATATATCGACTAGTCATTCTTTCAGGAATGACAAGTCTAACTTTTAACCTATTGGTCATGAGTGTCGAATGACACAAGCTCAGCTTTTTGGTCAGTAGATCGAGAAGAAGGAAGCCACTGTGATTGCATGGAATAGGTACGTAGGCAAACACCCTTAGTTTGTAAACCTGAAGCGTAAAGCAAGGGGGATCCTAACGACCCTAGTAAAGAAAAACCATGGTCCAGGTGATTAATATTTTTTTATTTGTCACATTGGAAAGATCATCGTGTAAGGCATGTAATTGATGTGATGCACACAGAGAAGAATGTTACAAAACATTCGATAGGAACATGTCGGGTCGATCTCATTCCAAAGATGGAGAGTGATCCCACCGAAATGTATAAGATATGAAAATAAAGAAGAAACTCTAGTTAAAAAATAATCCTACAATAGGATGAATTTATACCCCTCCGGCTGCTTTCACTTTGACTACTAGTGAGAAGAAGATCCTCTTAGACATGTTGTTCAACTTGAAGACTCCAACGGGTTATTCTGGTAATTTACTTAGGGTGGTAATCTACTAAGACAATGACTTAAAACAGTGCAAGTCTCACGATTGGCATATATAATTATTCAATTAATCCCTCTGTTATTTCGGCATTGCTTATCTGAACATAAAGATCTTCATCGAGAAATTATGAAAATTAGTTTGTGTTTTACCATACTTTGTGCAAAAGTGGTAAACAGAAGGCACATTAAAGATGCAAAATCACCTTTAGCCGAGGTAGTTTGTGTATTAGAGAAATATTTTCCTCCGTCGTTCTTAGATATCAGCATCTACTTTCTTGTGCATTTATGCAATGAAACTTTATTATGTGGTCCCGTTAGGTATCGTTGGATGTAACCTTTTGAGCGTTTAATGAAAACCTTAAAAGATTATGTAAAAAATACATGGTATATTGGAGGGTTAATTGCTGAAGAATACGTAACTATAGAATCATCATTATACGCTAAGGAATATATGACAAAATAAGAGGTGAGGAGGTTCAATCCTTGCGAAGGATGAGTGATCGAGGAACATGACGAGTTTGAGGACGAATTGCCGTTTGGGAACCCTAAAGATGTGAAACTTATATATATACAATACAAGCAAGCAACTCGTTATGTCTTCGAGTCGCAAGATGAAGTCGAATAATAGAGAGAGTGAGTACCTACATAATTTTTCTTCTTTGATTATATGTATTTTATATTTTATGATGTAAGCACTACAATTTACCCGTAGGAAGTACGAGAATGAAATTTCCCCAAATCAAAGGAGAAATTGCATGATAACTGATTTTAGGGCTTGGGTATGAAAAAAAGGTAAATTTCACATCAAATGCGTGCGGTTATTTATTCGTGTGTGCTAAAAATATGCCCTAATACAAATTCATTATTAAATGTATCTCCTAAAAAGTGGTGATGTCTCTTTCAAAACGTAAAGAAGGTATTCTAATCGAAGTGCATAAACGATGGCAATTGGTTTATTGTTGTGCATGCACCAAAAGGTATGACTACTCAAGTGGATGCATTAAAGGCTATAAAATAGTTCCATCCAGCTCTTGATGATATTACTAATTTGAAGGATCTTTTTGTTGATTTAGAGGAAGATTGGGTATCAAAATATTATTTTATCCTTGCCATTCTTATTTGTATCTTATTATTATTATATTGACACTGTATTAGCGCTTTACTTTGATGTACGAATGTTTAGTTACTTTTACGAATGTTTAATATTATTTATGTAAGTTAACTTTAGATAATATGTTATATTAAGTCGAATGTTTAGTTACTTACATAAGACTTTCGGTTTAAGAATAGAGTTATTTGAGTTTATAATTAGATCAAATTGACCATGCTCAATTTTTACCTGTTCCTGTACATATACATTTATTGATCAGTTTCATTGATGCATTCTTCATAAAATGAAGTTAAATTATATAATTGATATGCATTATCTTCTAAATCTTTTAGATGATAGAAGGAGTACGGGATAATTATTGGTTTTTCTTGGTTTAGATGTTGGATAATTATTGGCTGTTCGCTTGTTGTTGGATAGTATGTTAGAAGAAGTATGGGATAATTATTGGTTGTTGGTTGTTGTTGGTTTTTGGCTGTTGGATAATCATGGGACCCCCGATTTGAGAACACGACGTTAATTTCAATCTAGACTTAGGCTTAATATGATATGTTTTCTCATTTGTAGTTTGATAGAGTATTCCAAATACAACTCCTCTCATTATGAGGTGTGTGGCCTTTATCAAGAACAACTAATCTAGGACACTCTAATAGTATATTCCCACATTCTTAATGTTTTACTCCTTTTTCCTTTCTTTTAGTGTTCCTTCACCGTGATTTTCTCTCCAATAAGCTTCTTATAGAAATTATAGCTTACTCCCAGGACACTTTGGTCTTTTTGCCACGAATACACCTTTGTTATGCATACAACTTCTTTACTCGCACACCTATTCTCTTGTAAAAGATTAAGATCTATATTTTCATTTCCAGATTTTTCAGTATTGTTGAGGTTATGAAATAGGAATTTAAGTTTCCATTTTTTTCCAAAAAATGAAAATTTGGATTTATCAGGATTGTAGAGATTGAGAGAGAGAGCCAAAATCGCCGGAGAGAGGGTTTATAAATTTTCAAGGGAGAATAAAAAACTCGTATAGGGAATTAAGTATAAAGATACTCGTTACAGCCCCGTGAGAGGGTATAACATCCACTAGACGGCTCCGTGAGAGGCACGAAAACGTCGCACCAGACAAATGTAACCCTAAGGAACCGACCGCGTAGCCATGGGACCCTCGGTTTGAGAGCACAACCAAAATTTACAAATTATTAGAATTAGGATTAAAAACATGTCGTTAGAGGGTGAGAACATAAAACATCCACCAAACGGCACCGTGAGAGACATAAACGCCTCACACGAGACCAATGTAACCCGTAGAAACCAACCACGTTGTCACGGGACTCCCGATTGGAGAGCACGACCAAAATTTGCAAACTGTTAGAATTAGGCTTAAAAACTTGACGTCAGAGGGTTAGAACATAAAACAACCACAAAACGTCCCTGTGAGAGCCACGAACACATCGTAGCGGACCAATGTAACTCATAAAAACTGATCACGTAGTCACAGGACTCTGGGTTTGAAACCACGATCAAAATTTGCAAACTATTAGACTTAGGCTTTAAAACACACCGGCATAGGAAGATAGCATAAAATAGACACTAGACGTATATGTGAGAGGCACGAACACTTCGCACGGGACCAATGCAACCCACAGGAACTGACCGTGTTGTCATGGGACCCCCGATTTAAGATCATGACTAAAATTTACAAACTGTTATACCGAGACTTAAAAATACGCCGTTAGATGGTGAGAAAGTAAAAAAAACACTAGATGACCCCTTGAGAGGCACAAACAGCTCGTACAGGATCAATGTAACGCGTTGGAACTGACTGCGTAGTCACAGGATCCCCGATTTGAGAGCACGGCCAAAATTTGCAAAATGTTAGACTTAGGCTTAAAAGCATGACTTCAGAGGGTGAGAACGTAAAAACCACTAAAAGACCCTATGAGAGGCACGAATACCTCACACGTGACTAATGTAACTCGCAGGAACCGAACTCGTAGTTACGGGACCCTCGGTTTGATAGAACGACCAAAATATGCATACTGTTAGACTTAGGCTTAAAAACATGCCTTCAGAGTGTGAGAACGTAAAACATCCACTAAATGGTCCCATGAAAGGCACCAACACCTCGCACGGGACCAATGTAATCCGTAAGAATCGACCGCATAGTCACGGGACCCTTGTTTGAGAGTACGACCAAAACTTTCAAACTATTAGGACTTTTACGGGACAAATGTAACTCATCGGAATCAATCGCGTAGTCACCAATAGGCACTTGTAGTAATTGACCGATTAGACTCTCGATTCGAGAATAAAATTCTTTTTTTTTAATTAAAAATAGTCACAACTTTGGGTCGTGACAATTTTATTTTTGAAATAAAAGGTGGTCACGATCCAAAGCCGTGGCCAACTTTTACTTCAATGATAAAGTAGTCATGACCCAAAGCCGTGGCCACCTTTTATTTTAAAAATAACATAGTTAAGAAGAGTGCTCTTGCGTTCAAATAAGGAAGTTATTTAATTAAACTCAGTTTTTATCAATTAAGTCCTAAACATGCATCTAGGTGTGATTGATGATGATAAAATCAAGCAAGAACAATCAAACACACACAAATGAGGAAAAATCCCCCAAAGGGGCAAAACCTTTTATTTTCACTGTAATTTTGTAAGAAAATGTCTTACACGGATTATAATGAAAATATGTGACACAGAAATACCCTCGGGTGTCGGTTCTGATGTAGTCGGCTGGAACTATCCCTTTCCAGTAGGGCAGCAATGAAGAAGATAACGACTTGCTCGCAAATTACTCCAGATGATTAAATGATCCTCTTGAAGGTTTAAATATTCACACACATATATGGGAATGGTTTTGTGAATCAAAAAGGTTTAGAAAACCTTAAAAAGATGAAGTTTTATTCTGGACTGTTTTTGCAGAATTTTGAGATTGCAGAAAGACTTGAAACATCGTGTAGAAGGTGTACATGTATTTATACAAAAATCGAGGCGGTGGCTCGTTCGAACGAAATATAAATGTCACTCGAACGAAGGACATATGTCGTTCGAACGAGATCGCGTGACATGCCTATCTCGTGCGAACGACATTCAAAGTCATTTGAGCGAGCTCGTCTTTCAAGGCACTTCGCTTTTACACTTAGAAAAAATTCGACTTTTGATAAAAAAAATTAATCCAGACTTTAAAAATAATTTTCGAAAAATTTCTCAAATATTTATGCAAATATTAAAGCTCCAATAAACCATTTTACCGATAACGCATAGTGGAGTAGTGGGAATGAGCTGAGTAGCACACCGCATATAGCATGATGCACGTAAAGATACTGGATGCATTGAATTCGGATAAAGGCCATAGAGGATGATCGTGTTGACGTGCCGAATGTAGCGGTATCAGACATACAAACTGTGATCTAGGAGAAAACAAAAAATTCCTAGATTCTACCCCGGACATTTATAAAATTATGTCCTTACAATAGTCACGACCCACATTCGTGACTATTTATTTTTAAGATAAAATGTGATCACGACTTTAGGCTGCGACCATCCTAGTCCGTGACCAATGTTGCTGGTCAGGGATTTGGGCCGTGACCCCCGATGTTGGTCATGCCAGATTCGGCCACGGACTAAATTTTGCGACCCACCGCCAATGGTCAGGGATTTGGACCATGACCGTGCGAAGTATTTTATGTGTATATATGTTTATAACTCAGTAGGTATACACACACCCCATCATATAAGTCCGTACGTAGTGTATATCTCTTGCATACTCATCGTACAAACAATTACCATTTTAGCCTCTTATTATATTTTTTCGGGTATCGCTCACTACCCTAAGGGTCTTAGTTACCCCTTATAAATATCAGTAGTTAATACACTTATACACTACTGGTCCAAATCCTAGATTCACTTCTCTCCGTGATTCGTTCTCATTCCCTTGAATTCATTATTTATTATAATTCATATCTCACAGGTATTTGTCTTAATTATCTCGTTATGGCTATGAAATGATCTCACATTAAGCCTACTCTAATTCAATATAGTCCTCATTATGATTTAAAGATGTCCCAAAAGTCTCCCCATTAATTATTCACAAGTTCAGGGATTAAAAAGGGAAATTTCTCAATTCTGGGCAAACCAAATCGATTCACCTAAGGGCCGAATCGATTCGAAATGTAACAAGTCATCTTCTTTCGTTACGCAGTTGCGTATTTCACCATTTTTATTTATGTATCTTTCATGTAAGACTCCCAAACTCCTAACCAACATAACTCATCGTCATTCATATGTATAGGGATCGTTTATAATGTTTTTAACATAATAAATCCTTAAGAAAACACCTAAGAACAAATATTTATCAAAAGCCATTGTTTTCATTGTTCTATCTCCGTACTTAAAACATTTATCCAAATTTCTTCGATGGTAATCATCACACATCATCTGATTACCAGTTATTAATATCAGTGGATCCAACATGTAATCCTATCCCAATTCATGAGTTTTATTCACTTAAACCTCAAGAACACAATTAAAATCATGATATTATAATCCCTACTCTACATGGATATTATAACTAAACCAAAACATGAAAGATAAACACTTTCCTTATATGAGAATGATCTGATTTCATTTTTTGATGATGATGTGTTTGTCTTACCTTCCAATCCACGCTCCATAGATGATGGTGATGCAAGAATAAGGTTGAAAGCTTCAAGAATCCTCTCCTTGGCTCCAAAAAATGATCTCCTTTTCTTCTCTAATGGCCTCTAATGGTTTTCTACTCTCTCACTACAAGCTGATATAACCATTGGAAATTAATATCTCCATTAACCTTAGGCTACCAAATCACGAAAATCCCCTATAACGGTGCCGATTAGGTCTAAAAATGCCCTGGGACCCAAACATCACACCTGAGTATAGTATTTTGACTATTTTGACCCTTTTAGAGTCAACCGTGACCTTAAAATCACAATCTGAGTCACTCTAAAATAATTTTTCATCTCAACCTCAAATATTCCACACACGACACCTAATTGAGATATACCACTGTCATGTCACTATGACGTAAAATGCTAAATCACTATTTACTTAGTAATTATATTCGACAAACATTAATCATTTATCTCCGATTAATAATTTAACCGACACATACTATTTTATTTGATTAAATTACGTCACACATGTAATTTAAAATTTTACCAAATTAATTCAATTTTAAATGTTCAGAAATACGGGGTGTTACATAATTCCCCCTTTACAAAGGAATTTCTCCCTCGAAATTGGGATGTACTTGCGGTAAATAACTCTGGATACTGCTCTCGCATGTCATATTCCTTCTGCCACGATGATTCATCAACATTGTGGCTCCCCCACTTAACTCTAACCAAGGGTACCACCTTAGACCGCAGCTTACACTCACTACGATCAAGTATCGCCACCAGTTTCTCCACGTACGAGATATCTAGACGCAAGCCGATATCCTACAATGGAACATGCCAGAAGTCCCGATCACTTCTCTAGTATTTCTTCAGCGATGACATGTGGAACACATCGTGGATTCACTGCAGAATGTCTAGTACTCCCAACCTATAAGCTACTGGTCACACTCTCTCGATAATCGGAAATCATCCCCGATCCCA
Source organism: Sambucus nigra (assembly GCA_949130495.1). NCBI lineage: Eukaryota > Viridiplantae > Streptophyta > Magnoliopsida > Dipsacales > Adoxaceae > Sambucus > Sambucus nigra. Next base: position 440,149,783 of record OX422219.1, read on the forward strand.
CATATCTAGGAGCTAACTTCCCCTTCCTTATGAATCTCATCATCCCCTTTATAGGAGACACCCTAACCAACACCTGGTCACTAATCGCAAGCTCTATGTGCCTCATGTATACATCGACATAACTCTACTACATGTCTTGAGCTATACGGATGTGGCCTCGAATCAGCTCAATCTTTGCAGTGGTGTCCTGAATCATCTATGGTCCCAATAACTTGTTATTACCCACCTCTAACCAATAAGCGGGTGAACGACAAGGTCGATCGTACAATGCCTCAAACGGTGCTGTGCCGATGGTGAACTGGTAGGAGTTGTTAGACGCGAACTCCACCAAAGGAAGGTACTGCTCCCATCCTCCCCCGAAGTCAAGTATGGACATTCGTAACATATCCTCAAGAATCTGATTAACTCTATGTCTACCCATCTGTGGGTGATATGGTATACTCAACTACAAATCCATGCCCATAGCCTTCTGAAAGCTCTACCAGAAATGGGACACAAAGATCTTGTCCCGATCGAACATAATATTAATCAGAACCCCATGTAGCCATACCATCTTAGAAATAAATAGTTGTGGGTAGTGTGACTGGGGTCTCGTAAGATGCTTAATCGGGTGAGGCGTGACCCACTCCAATGGACGCTTCCTTCAAGGTCTTCAAGGTTTCAAAAGAAGTTGGGTTTGAAAAGCTTCCACTTCTGGTAAAATGGAGTAATACCTATGAACCTCCTCCTGCAAATATAAAACTTCACAAATAACAATATCAAATTAGTGAAGAAGGATCTCCTGAGAATGATGGCTATCAAGGTGGAAGTGAAAAAACAAGTACTCAACACTTAGAGAGAGGACCCCTTCTTTAAAAAGATTTTCACTTCAGAGGGGCCTCGAGGACCCTCTCCTATAAAATCATTATTATTGAGGGGTCCTCGAGGACCACCTCCTCTAAAATGCTTTTTTTACTTGAGAGGGGTCTCGAGGACCACCTCCTCTAAAATAATTTAATTTTGAGGGGGTCTCATGGACCACCTCCTCTAAAATCATTTTTTTTACTTGAGAGGGGTCTCGAGGATCCTCCCTTCTAAAATTATTAATCTTGAGGTGGGGGCCTTGAGGACCCCATCTCTAAAATAATTTTGACTTAAGAGGGGCCTCGAGGACCATCTTCTCTAATGTTTTTTATAAAAAAAAATTCATTTCTTGTGAGCAACCTCTTGCTTGCTGACTTCAGTTATGACTAGGTGTGAACAGTGTAAGGACTTTGAGTAATCCCTAGGATCTTTCTACTAGTATTCTCTCAATCTTAAAGTACTAAGTGGTTGAGCTTGCTCAACAAACCTTATTCCTCAGCTGCCAAGTTAAAACTCCCAAGAGATCCCAACTAGCCAATTTGAGCCCTTCCAGCTCAACTAGGATACATATACAAGGAAGTAAGTAGTAGTACTTTTGTTCTATAAAAGAATAAATTTTTCATAATGAGGGCGTGTTCGTGGTAGACCCCCTTATCCCGACCTATTTTGTGTTTGAGTCACTACTTGGACCCTCTCATTGTAAAATAAATAGTGTTTGAACATTTGCTAGAGGAGTTCGTTACTGTGGGCTTCCTTACCAGGTTTTCCATTTTAGCAAGACTTGGTAGAGGGGTCCCTCATTTGTGTATTCCTTTGCCAAGGTATCATTTCAACTGGTTTTAGTTTTGGGGTAAGGGGTTCCTCACCCAAATATCTTTTGAACTTAAAGGAGGTCCTAGAGGGGTTCCTTCTCAAAATATCATTGAAACTTCTTTGAAGGAGGGGCTAAAGGGGTCCCTCGCCTAATTATCTTTAAAATCTTTGCAGGAGGGGTGAAGGGGTCCCTCGCCCAAACATCCTTGTAGAAGGGCTAGAGGGGTTCCTCTCCCAAACATCCTTGCAAGAGGGATCCCTCATCCAAACATCCTTGTCAGAGAGCTGGAGGGGTCCCTCGCCCAAATATCTTTACAGCAGGATGGGAGGGGTCCCTTGCCCAAACATCCTTGTGGGATGGATGGAGGGTCCCTCGCCCAAATATCTTTACAGGAGGGATGGAGGGGTCCCTTGCCCAAACATCTTTGTAGGAGGGATGAAGGGGTCCCTCACCCAAACATCCTTGTCGGAGGGTTCCTTGCTGGAGGGGTTCTTCATCCAAATCTCTTTTGAGGAGGGATGGAGGGGTCCCTCATCGAAACGTACTTGTAGGAGGGCTGAAGGGGTCCCTCGCCTAAATATCTTTGTAGAAGGGCAGGAGGGGTCCCTCGCCCAAACATACTTTCAGGAAGGCTGAAGGGGTTCCTTGTCCAAATATCTTTGTAGGAGGGTGGAGGGGTCTTTCGCCCAAATATCTTTGTAGGAGGGCTAGAGAGATCCCTCGCTCAAATATATTTGAAATCTTTGTAGGAGGGCTAGAGGGGTCCCTCGCCTAATATTATGGTAAAAGTATAATACCCCTCTACATTAGTCCCCTAGTGTAACGTCTTTTGTGTCGGGCAGACCACAAGGCTTTGTACACCATAAATGCAATCTTTAATTTTGAGGGACCCTTGGGTTTTTTCATCATTTACCCATAAGTTCATTAAATGCTCTGTAACTTCATCCCAGGTTTTGGAGACGAGGCCACTCGTGGTGGACCTCCTTTTCCAGGGTATCATCTTGGGCAAATGGGCTATTTATGGTGAGTCCCCTGGACCTAGAATTTTTCTGTGGCCTTCATTATTGGGTAGAGGGCTGCTCGTGGTGAGCCTCCTCGCACTTTACCTTTATTTGTACCCTTATTTCTTGTTTAGAGTGGTTGCTCGTGGTGAGCTCCCACGTCCTTAGCCTTTTTCTGTGGCGTTATTCTTGGGTAGTGGGGCTAATCTTTCACTACACCAAAATGACAAAATTGCCACCTTTCAGCCGGCCAACCTTGTTAAGGTCATTGACCATGACAAAAAACACGTGTTTTGTGTCATGGTCATTGACCTTGATACGACCGTGACAAAGAATTATCACGTTCACTGACCGTGACAAGTCCGTGATAAATTTACTTGTCACGGTCAATGACCGTGATAATTATTTAAATAATTGTCACGGTCAAGGACCTTGACACAACCGTGACAACTTCTGCAGCAAAAACCGTTACCCCTTCTTTTTTTCCCCCCGTCGTTCCCTCCTTTTTCCAACTCTCTCTCTCTCTCTCTCTCTCTCTCTCTCTCTCTCTCTCTCTCTCTCTCTCTCTCTTCCATTTATATATATATATTTATGTGTATATATATATGTGGGCGTGTGTATATATGTGCGTGTGTGGGGGGGCGGGGGGTGGGGCAGGGGGGCTGTGTGTGTGTATGTGTGGTGGGTGTGGGGTGTGGAGGGGGTGGGGTAGGGTGGGGGGCTATTGTGTGTGTGGGGGGGGTGGGGGTGGGGGTAGGGGTGGGGGGGCAGGGGGGCTGTTGTGTGTGTATATGTGTGGTTGGTGGGGGTGGGGAGGAGGTGGGGCAGGGTGAGAGGCTGTTGTGTGTGTGTGTGGTGGGTGGGGGTGGGGAGGGGGAGGGGGGTAAGGCAAGGTACCATTATAATTCTCTTAATATCATGTTTTGATGATTCTATGAGATAATATATATTGTTTCAAGGTTAACTCATTGTAGATAAAAACATTCACATAGTAAGATTAAATTGAATCCATCCATAGATTCTATAATTACATCCACTAAAATATAATTAATAAATGAAACAGTTTTAGATGAGAGTAAATTAATAATTAGTGCCCATTTCATATGAAAGTAAGATTGCCCCTCAGTGTAAATTAGTAAATTAATAATTGTATACGTTAATTGTTAGTTTAATTGATGAAATGAATTAATTAAGTAGATGAATTAGAAGGAGTACGGGATACACATTTGTTGTTGACATTGCAGTTGGATTATTTTGTTTAGTAAATGTTTGGCTGGTTAGTTTTAAAAGTGGCATGACCACTGGGTTATTGTCCATATGGGGGTGGGATTTTTTAACTTTTTTTGAAAATTACTTTGTATATCGAACAATATATATATATAGTATGATAATTAAATGAAACATACTTGAAATTAAATATAGTGCGCATAGATACTAGCCTTCTAGTTCTTATCCGTACGCCCTTAGACCCGTTCGAGAGTCATTACCCCTGTAATGAGATCTCTCGAATTGCCCCGTTTGGACAGTTTGAGATTGTATAATTTCTGTGTAATATTCTTAGTGGGTTAAAGTTGTTACTTTTGGAGGAAGTTCTGCAGTCGTATCTTAATGTTCTCTGGGTACATACTAGATTGAAAAGTGTGACTGTTATTTCAATTGATCAATTGAAATAACACTCACACCTGCCAATCTACGTCGTGTACTTAGAGAACTACGGGGATATGCTGTCGATTTTTTTTCAAATCGTAACAATGTGCATGAGCTGTTAAGTATATTACAGAAAAATGCGATCTTGAATGGGATAGGACCATTCACACTTTAATAGGATAATTAAATGATGGGATAATTAAATGATGAGATAATTAAATAAAATATACTATAAATCTAAGTTTTGTTTACCTGTAATATGTGTTTAGTTGTGGTAGCTATGATGGGATATCCGAAATACAAAGAGTGGATGGGTGAGACTAATAGAATGGGTGATGTGTTTTGCAGAGGTGCTAACGAAGTTGTGAAATATGTAAAGAGATGCCATAATGATGAAGAGTTTTCGTGTTCGTGTGCTAGGTGTAAAAATGGTAAGGTGTTTGAGTGGAAAACAGTTGAACTACATATGTTAACATCGGGTATGCAAGATAGTTATCGATTTTGGAGTTTTCACGGTGAATTAAAAGTTCCTTTTATCCCCGACCAACCTTCACAACAACCTTCAACAAGTAGAATAAATGTAGAAGGGGACGACGTAGATCATAATATGTTAGAGGATTTAGTTGATGATGCGTACGGAGTTTATGAAGCAGAGGAGAATGAGGTTACTGATGATGTAGAAGATTCAAGTGCTCGTGAAGATAACACGATAAAACTTGATGATGACTACCAATGTTTAAAATTTAAGGCGACCCAACTAATATACTCCGGTTGTGAGAAAGGTCAAACAAATTTACATGCCATGGTTGGTTTACACAGTTTGAAGACGCAGTACTATTTGTCTGGTAATAGCGTGACGAGAATTCTGAAATGGGTAAAGGGAATATTACCCAAGGTGAATACACTTCCAAATAGCTATCCTGTTATGAAGAACAGTCTGAAATGTTTGAGAATGAAGTATAAATCGATTCATGCTTGTGTGTATGACTGCATACTATACCGAAAGGAGTATGAAAATCTCGATCGTTTTTCGGTATGCGATGAACCTAGATATGTCCAATCTACTAGTAAGGAAGGCACAAGCTCAAAAGTGCCTCAAAAAGTATTGAAATATTTTCCCATTGGGCCTACATTAAAGCTATTTTTCACAGTACCATGGATTGCAGAGGCGATGACTTGGCATGCTAGGGAAGAAGTAGGGGTAATATCATGCGTCATCCTATTGATTCTACTGCCTCGCGGAGGGTGAATTTTGAGTATCCCTATTTTTCTCGAGAACAACGCAACATTCGTTTGGCTATATCAACAGATGGTTTCAATCCATTTGGAAATCTAAGCACCAATCAGAGTGTATGGCCAGTGATCCTAGCCCCACTCAACCTCCCTCCTTCACAGTGTATGAGACCTGAATTTTTTATGATGGCTTTGTTGATACCTGGGCCAAAGGCACCAAGTGATGACATTGACATCTACCTGGATCCTTTGGTAGAAGAATTAAATGAGTTGTGGGAAGAGGGTGTGCAATCATTTGACTCTTTTAGAAAAGAAGAGTTTAGGCTGAAAGTTATGTTGATGTGAGCAATTCATGATTTTCCATCTTATGGGACATTATCCGGTTGTGTAGTACATGGTTATTTGGGGTGTCCTATTTGTGGAGAGGAGACTGAATATCTTCGTCTATCATCTAGCTAAAAGAATGTATACCATCGCCACAGGAGGTTTTTACCCCAGCTCATAGTTTCGGATCTGAGAAAGGTTTTAATTTTTTATTGGGCGGAGTTGAACATAGGCTACCGCCGAGACAACTTTCGGGTTCAGAAATTAAAAGTAAATCTTCTGAATGTGGCCCTAATATGCCAGGTAAGAATCCCAAATTTAAGAACGTCAAGCATAAGAAGACCCTAACTAGGAATGAAACTGAGATAAGAAAGGTATGGTCTCGGAGGTCAATTTTATTTGACTTGCCTTATTGGAAGAATAACCCGGTGCACTATGTATTGGATGTGATGCATGCAGAGAAGAACTTCGCTGAACATATTGTGGGTACTTGTCTTAGGGGGAGTCATTCGAAGGATGGAGAAAATGCACGAAAAGACCTTAAATCGTTAAAACTTAAGCCACAACTATGGTTGAAAGAAGATAGTAGGGGAAGGACAATAATTCCCCCTGGTGCGTTTACTTTGATGAGTGTTGAAAGGAAGGTGCTTCTAGACACAATATATAATTTAAAGGGCCCATCTACTTTTTCGTCTAACTTGCAAAGGATTGTGAAATATGCTACTCATGATTTACATAAGTGTAAGTCCCATGATTGGCATGTGATCATGAAATTAGTTCCTCTATTGTTTAAGAACCGTTTCTCGAAGCACAAGGATTTGTGTAGGGCTATTATGCAAATTAGTATGACCTTCTCCCTCTGTGTGAGAAGGTAGTGAATCGAGAACACATAGTGGCCGCAAAATTGGTTGTGATCGAAGCGATTTGTGTATTGGAGAAGTACTTTCCCCCAGCATTCTTTGACATAAGTGTTCACTTGTTGGTACACCTATGTGACGAGGAACTTCTTTGTGGTCCAGTTAGATATCGGTGGTTGTATCCGTTTGAAAGATTGATGAAAGTTTTTAAAGATTACGTCAAGAATACGCGATACATTGCAGGATCAATTGTATAGGAATACATCACCGTGGAGTCATCAATATATACTCGGGAATATATGCCTAACTCGACCAGCGTTGATGACACTGATGAATTCGTCGATGATGGTGGTCATGTGATGGGAAAACGAGTGAAATTAACGATTTTGCAACATGAACAAGTAGCTCGTTATCTATTTGACACACATGAAGATGTCGAAGAATGGAAAAAGTAAGTTTCGATTATTATCATGTTTAACATAATTTTAGATTATTTTATACATGATTAATTTTGTAATATGCATAAAATATGAAACATGTGAGAACAATAAAAGACGAAAAATAATGGTACAATCAGACAGCGAATTTAGGTTGTGGTTGACACAAGAGGTAATTATAATGAAAATAGTCGTTATATTACACTCAAATTTTACCACTAATATAATTAATTTATCTATATTCTCAGCTCCTAAAGACGGGTGATGTGACATCAAGGCGCTCGTCTAGCCACTGGACCCTTATTCGTGGTACAAGAGTACAAAATGTATCGATTGAACGGTTACATTTTCGGTGCTAAAGTGTATAAATGTATAGAACTCGGGAGTTTCATACAAGGCTCTTACTATCTTTCTAGAGAGCGCAAAAGATAAAAACCTCGTTGAAGCTGAAATGACTTACTATGGTGTAATCCAAATATATTTGAATTGGATTATATAAGCTTCAAAGAGGTTGTATTTTACTGTGGCTGGGTAAGAGTTGAGGATAAAAATGCTTGTAAAGTTGATCATGTCACCAATTTGATCATGGTTGACTTGTCCAAGTTGAAGAGAAACGACCACGTGAGCGATGAGCCGTTTGTTTATGCATTTCAAAAGGTTAAGCAAGTGTTTTATTCGGAGTATATCAACATTGAGCCGTGGTCAATTGTCCAACACGCTCTAAGGCGTCTAAATAGTAGTGTGGATGACTTGGCTACTCCTACCGAATATCAATCCATTTTTTATGATAACCCGAATTTGAAATAATTTTTCAATTTGTAATAAATATTTCAATTTGTACCGAAACATCCATTTTTAATGCTTTTAATTGATTTGCACTTTATCATTTTCACTCTTGTGTAGTGTGCGTGTGTGGAGAGGAGATTAATACATAAATATTCCAACTACATCTAAGTTTTGTTTATACTAATCCATGAATATACGCTTCTTACCTTTAATAGGTGATTAGTACATAGTTATTTGGGGTGTCCTCATTGTGGAGAGGAGACTGAATCTCTTCGTCTATCCGAACACTAAGAAATGCCATAATCCTATGGAGTTATGGTCTGCAAATTCCTCCCAACCGTTATGTAGCCAAACATCACCAGTTGAAGTTATCAATTCCACTTTCCAAACCCCACCACTTGCTGGTTTTTGACAACTTCAACTGCTGATTTTTGGCTACACAACGGTTGGAAGGAATTTGCAACGCATAACTCCATAGGATTATGGCATTTCTTAGTGTTCAGATATAAAGATAATTATATTTGACACGATTTCCCGGGGTACATTAGTTGGAAGGAGGTTCCATATGAGCTCAAGTTAGCTGTTTGGGTGACACTACAGGTAATGTATTTATATTTATATGTCAATTTTGATTTATATTTATCTATATTTGCGGGGCGAATAATTATTTTACTTTATTTTATTTCTGGGGACAGGGAGTGACGCTGAGGGTAGGCCACATATGCTCGATACTTATGTGGCTCTTCGGACAAGAAGCGAAGGATAAGGAGGTGTCCCCGAGCGTCATGGTACAAAATCTCTTTTCCAGCTAAATAGTTTATAGATTTGAGATATTTGATGGTGATGTTGTTTCTTCTTAAATAGTATCTATTTTGAATGTATATTTGCGTTATCTCTAGTTTATTTGGATATATGATATTTGAATAGGTACAACGTTGATATAACAGTTATAAATATACTACTCGGCATTGGCAATGGCCATACTGCCCAACATATTTTTTTTCAATTATGCCCAGAATTGTCACGGTCATTGACCATGACAAGCATGTGACAAAAGTTATCACGGACTTGTCACGGTCAATGACCGTGATAATTTTTTTAAAAGCGGTCAAGAATTTGTCACGGTTATTAACCGTGACTAAACGTGTCACGGTCCAGGACCATGACACGACCGTGACAATTCTTACGAGCTTGTCATGTTCTATGACCGTGACACGTCCGTGATAAAAAAAGTTATCTCGCCCCGAATTGTCACGGTCATTGACCTTGACAAGTCCAACTTGTCAAGGTCAATGACTGTGACAATTCGGCAGATTTGGTGTAGTGTTTGTAAGTCCCCTCATCCAGGTATTACACTTGGTCATAGGGCCAGTCAAAGTGGACCCTCTCACTCTAAATCTTTTCTTGCTAGCTTGGGTAGTGGCAGCCCCTATAGGTAGACTCACTTGCCCTAGGCTATTTTAGAATAGTAGATGGACACCCCTCTATATTAGTCCCATCGTACAAAAATATTTGTGTTGGGTAGACCAAATGGTTTTGTACAAAACAATCACTTCCTCTTAGAATATGAAAGGTTCGTACCATTACATCATTACACTGTTCGATTTGGAATGGTTGATGGATCCCTCGTGATGGACTCCCTCGCCACAAAATAGATTTTTGTTTTGATCTTGGCAGATGTGTCCCTCGTGGTGTACTCCCTCATCCAAATCATACTTTTACTATGATATTGGTAGAGGGGTCCCTCGTAGTGGACTTCCTTGCCATTATTCACTCATTTGGCAGTGGTCTTGGTAGGGGGTCCCTCGTAGAACATTTTGGTGAGTGCTACAACTATTCCGAAAGTTTTAGAACATCTCGGGGAAGTAATTGTGAGAGAGATATTATACTATCATACCATTTTATCCTTTCTACTTCCCCCTTTCTTCTTGCTTTTATAGTGCCAGTGTGCTCACCATTACACACATGATTCCTTGTTTTCAAGTAAAAGAGACGACTGCTCCGATAGCTGTGGAACATCTTGGGGAAGTAGTTGTGAGAGAGGTATTATACTGTCATACTCTTTTCTCCTTTCCACTTCCCATTTTCTTCTTGCTTTTACTGTGCAAGTGTGCTCATCATCACACCATTGTTTTCTCATTTTCAGGTTAGTGAGGCGACCGTTCCTAGTTCTACAAAACATGTTGAGAGTGATATACTGTGCAGTCCTCAGGTATTAAACTGTCATACCTGATTTAATTTTAATTGTTTCTTAGAAATTTTCATTTTGAACTGTGAAAAAGTACATTGAAGCTATCTTTGCCTTTGTGTTATGTTAATGTCTGTTAACTGTGACATGCTCTATTTACTGTGAGCATTTTGTCAATTAGAACTTCCCGATATTCTTTGGGGTATTAGCATGAGATATGACCAAGTTATTGTTTCTGAAGTCGCCCCTCTAACTACGGGGTACTGGCATATGAGTGAGAAAGCTATTATTTTGAAGTTTTCCCTCTAACTGCAGGGTACTTGAATATGAGCTGAGCAAGTTATTATTTTTGAAGCTGACCCTCAAACTGTGGGGTAATTGCATATAACCGAGCAAGTTAAATTTGGAAGCTTCCCCTCTAACTTTGGGGTACTTGCATATAGCTGAGCAAGTTAAAATTTAGAAGTTGCCCCTCTAGATGTGGGGTACTTGGATATAACTGAGCAAGTTAAAATTTTGAAGCTGCCCCTCTAACTGTGGGGTACTTGTTTAAAACTTTTCCTAAGAACATTTTTGTCTTAGAAAGATAACAAGTTTAGAGGGGAGGGGGGGGGGGGGGGGGGGTAAACCACCTTCTCCATTTTTTTTTTCTAAAAATTGATCATATAAATTTTTTTCTTGAGAACAAAGGTTAGGGCTTGTTCTCTAGACTATAAATCTGTATGTAATAAAAAAAATAATATACATTTTTTTATTATCACTTACTAGGAGGATAACCTCCTGATGGTATGGTGTAAAAAATTTATCTGTTGTATCTCTAAGGACTTTTCTCAATATACTTTTCCCTTGGGATGGATATTCCCCCAACTATAATGAGGAAAGGCCTTTGTGTCATGGATCCCTTTCCAAACTAGTCGAGGTTCTACTATTCACTTAAGAAAGAGAAAACATTAGTCCGGTGTACTTTTTTTTATCCTTGGCATTTACTCGTCTACTTAACCAGTTTATTTGTTTTCAGGTTAATACTGTTGGCGATCCTATGCCCTTGGATCCTGAGGTACTAAACTGTCGTACCTTCTATTTATACTTGGCACTTGCTCAATACTGTGAGCGCTTCTATGCCCTTGGAGCCCGCAGTACTAAATTGTCGTACCTTCTATTTATACGGTACTTTCTCAATACTATGAGCGCTCCTATGCCCTTGGAGCCTGAGGTACTAAATTGTCATACATTTTATTTATACTTGACACTTGCTCAATACTGTAAGCGCTCCTATGCCCTTGGAGCCTGAGGTACTAAATTGTCATACATTTTATTTATACTTGACACTTGCTCAATACTGTAAGCGCTCCTTTGTCCTTGGAGCCTGAGGTACTAAACTGTCGCACCTTCTATTTATACTTGACACTTGCTCAATACTATGAGTGCTCTTGTTCCCTTGGAGCCCGAGGTACTAAACTGTCGTACCTTCTATATCTACTTGGTACTTGCTCAATATAGTGAGCACTCCTATGTCCTTAGAGCCCGAGGTACTAAACTGTCGTACCTTTTATTTATACTTGGAACTTTCTCAATACTTTGAGCTTGAGGTACTAAAGGCACAGGGAGTCATGATGACCTATATAAAATAACTTGACATTTCATAAGCATTAAACTTTGCTAAGAAGGTATAGTTAATACCTCATACTTGTTATTGCTAGATCTTTCTTTTCTCACTAAGTAAGAATGTTCATGAAGCATGTTGGAGTCGAGTATACTTCCATAAAGTCAATCTGAGACTTGAACTTTTTATCAAGGCTTCATATATCTGCTTACTAGACCCGTTGCTCAAATCCAAGCATGCGAGAGAATAAAGTTCCCACTAGAGAAACTATGATCTTTTAGTTGCACAACATAACTTTTTGAAATGCATATCAACATTGAACATTTCAAACAATTAATATGACTAAAAATAATGGTCTTGGTATAGTAACAGATACTTTCAAAGTCATTTATACTTTGAACAAATGGGGCAAATATATTTGAGTGGAGGATTAAGAGATCTTTTTTTTCTTTACATAGCGAATTACTCTTATTCAAAATATTTAACATTAATGAAATGTGAAATTAATCACATGAACTATTTTAAGCAAATAAATATGGGGATATGATTGATTTACTTGGGATGTATACTTGGATAAATATTATTTTATGCCCTATTTAAAATCAACTAATATAACTATATGTGAAGTGAATCACGCAAACTATTTCGAGGATACAACTTGAGAAATATCAAAATATCACAATTATTCAAATAATAATAATAACAATAATTATATTACTATATTTTTTATCTTGCCCGACACAAAATACCTCAACTTACGTGTGAGTTATTTTATTTGTGTTTTGAGTAGCGGGTAAAAAACATGCCAATTTAGTCTTAGTTTTGAGGAAGGCAACTGCCTTAATGAAAGGAAAAAAAACAAAAGGTTCCTTGTAAGTTCGTAACTACTGTTTTAAACAAGCACAGCATGTTAAAAAATTATCTCATCATATCTCTCCCGTTAAAAGATGAAAACGTGAGGGTTTTTTTTTTGGTAAAGAAGGGTAATCCCGGGCCAGCTTGCGCGCACCTCGGACTAATCCCTCCTTCCCCGAACAAGGCTTTCTATAACAGGCGTTTAATTTCTGCGGTCCGTGGCCCCAAGACGCAGCTGCCAAGTTTCGAACCCAAGTGCCTGAGTTTACAGCTACACCCTAGCTCTACTAACTTGGACAAACCTTGGGGTTAAAAACGTGAGGATTATATTAGGACAATCCTTTACTTTTATAAAAATAAGTGGGGTGATGTTGAGAGTCTCCCTCTTAACTAGAACCGACGTGAGAGATCCTTTTTCCAATTCCCCCTCTCTGTATTATATATACTAAAAAACATTGGAACACTCTATTTCTTTGAGAACACCCCATCTTTTTTTCTTTCTTTTATATCAAATAAAATAGAGGACGACATAAGAGAAAAGATGTTGCTTAGATTATAGTCCGGGAATAAATCCAAGTCAGCCCGCCAAATATTTTCGACATGTTAGTATCAATTTTCTCTCTGCTCTTGGTATAACATAAAGATCCATGGAGGATCAACTTGGAAATCTTTTGAGTGGAGGATCCATGGAGGGTTCCTAAAGCCTAAAGGTAACATGAAGGATTTTAGCAGTTATTAGAGCAACCCTTACGGGTATGCTAAACTGGTATATATGGCATATATATGTGTGTTATGCGTAAGGCAGTATTATATATATGAACATCGGTAGGGCATAAAATAACAAAGATACAATTGGACTAGTTGGTTTTTTGTGGGACCCGCACCCAAAACGGAACATCATGTTCCGCGCAAGGAAGAAAAAAAAAATATTGGCTTAAGCGGAACATCATGTTCCGCCCAAGCATTCCCCTATTTCCCTCTTTCTACTTTCACCCCCAAATGTTTCAAATAGTTTCAACAGTTATTTATTTATCCCTCTTTTCTATTTCAATGGCTATTTGTTTATCCAACGGTTACATTTTTTTTTTTATAAATACGAACACTATCTTCATTTTCATTTATATTTGTATTCTAAACACTCTCAATTTTCATTTATATTTTTTTTATTCAAAGCACTCTCTAGTATCTTCAATATTATTATTACCAAAAATTATTTTTTTAGGTAAGTAAATATTATTTTTTTATCCATAAATAATTTCGAAATTTTTTTATTTGCTTAAAAATATTTTGTGATTATTTTACAATGGTTCGAGGTCAAAATATGTCTCAACACGACGATGAAGTATTATGCACCGCTTATGTAAATCAAACAAATGATGGTTTACGAGGAACTAATCGTCCTAGCACATTGTTTTGGGATGCAGTCGCCGAAGAATATAATACGACGACGGGTATCACTGAACGTCGGACGGGACCTAGCCTACAAACCCGATACAACAAAATCTCGAGGCACGTAATGTTATATATTTCTAAATTGAAAGATGCATCGATTACAAATCGTGGTAGTGGGACAGTGAACACAGATTGGGTAAAATCAGTTATATCTTTTGTAATTTTTTTTTATATTATTTCTCTTACATCTATTGCTAACGAGTTAATAAAATTACATTGTCATTTTATTTCAGGTTACTGCAGCTAATCTAGCATTCCAGCGAGAGAACAAGGGAAAATCATTTAATTTTGAATCTTGTTACCAAATTTTAAAAGAACTCCACAAATTTCAAATTTCCCAAACATTTTTAGACTCTCCTCAATTTCATTTTGATTCACCAATGACGGGTGCGACAGAAAGTGAAGGAAGTCCGAATATTGGGTTTCCCCTAGGAAATTCCAAAGATGGGGAAGAAGTTAATATAGAAAGGCCTTATCCGAGGCCACCTGGAAGGAAAGAGATGAAGCAACGGGCTAAAGGAAAAGCGAAGGCTACAAACATTGAGGTGAACCGAGAAATACTGAATAGTTGCTCTTCATTCAATGAATCATTTGAGCTGTTATGTTAGGCTGATCGTGTACGGGACGAACAAGCCCGTGAAGGGCTTAACCGTTCACTGCAATTTAAGGAGCGAAGTTTGGAGCTCAACGAACGCAGTATATTGGCTATGGAGAGGAAAGATATGCGTGAACAAATATTGCTTGATCAACAAATTATGAGCACTGACACCTCAAACATGAATTCAATCCAGAAGGAGTACCATGAATACCTCGTGCTTAATATACTCAAGAAAGCACGGGGCCAATCAAACTTTCCAAACTATCCGCCAGATGGAGGTCATTCTGTATTTTAAAATTTATATGCTTCTGAGTATGTAACCTGCTATTTATTTTTATCGTTTGATCTACTTTGTAATATGATTTTATGGGTTGTCAAATGAATTTGTTTCAAATTTCCGTACATAAACATTAGTTTGGTATAATATTAACGACACCACATTAATAATAAAGATAACAACAGAACAACATTAGAAAAGAAACATAAATTGTGTAAAATCACACACTGTTATTGGCAAACTTTTCCCAAACATGTTCAATGAGATCTTCACGTAGCTGTAAATGCTTCCTCTTGTCGTGCATGTGCAATGTCCTAGCCTCGATCGCATAATGTTGCTCGAGAGAGTTTCGAAACATAGGAACCGGGTCAGGCGGGAAGTCGTATTCCTCTCTCCAATCACAATCACGCCTCTCGTATTCAACAATCATGTTGTGCATTATGATGCACGAATGCATAATAGATGACAATTTATCCTTGCTCCAGAGTTTTGCCGGCGTATGAACGAATGCGAACCTAAGTTGCAGGACACCAAACGCTCGTTCCACATCTTTTCTTGCCCCCTCTTGCACTTGAGCGAAAAGTTTTTCCTTCTGGTTGGTTGGCCTTTTAAAAGTTTGCACCAATGAAACGTAAGGCGGATAAATGCCATTCGCTAAAAATTACCCCATATCATATACGTTGTTATTTACCTCAAACTGGATTGGTGGAGTCTCATCGCGGACAAGATCGGAGAAAAATCTTGATCTGTTCAATACATTAATATCATTACAACTACCCGGCATCCCGAAAAATGACCTCCATATCCAAAGGTCATGTGATGCTACCGCCTCTAGTATAATTGTCGGTGACTTTTTATGTCCAGTATATTGCCCATGCCATTCGGTTGGACAATTTTTCCACTCCCAATGCATGCAGTCTATGCTCCCCAGCATTTCGGGGAATCCACGCGCCGCATTTTGCTCTGTAAGCCTTTGCACATTGAGAGCGGTAGGCTTTCTGTTATAATCCGGATCAACTATCCCCACAATGGTAAGGGATAATCGGACCAATGCCTTCTGGGTTGTCGATTCTCCGATACACATGTACTCTCCATTTATATCAGCAAAAGACCCATATGTCCCACACAAAAAAAATAAAAATGCCCTAGCAGTGTCCTCAGGGCCAACACTCACATTATTTATCTTTATTGCCTCAAACCACTTATTTAAGCTCGACACTTTCACCCCACAAGAATCACTGCAATTTGGTTCAATGCCGGAAAAGTATCTATGTATAATGTGATCCTGGATTTGAGTTTTGCCATCAAGTACGATCAAGTACTTTCTATCATCCATCGGTACCATAGGACCGCTACCGATTGGAATACCTGCAAGATGGGAAGGATAATAATCAATTGTAAATTTAATTATTGTACTAAACAATGTTATTACTAAAGTAATTTATTATATACAAAAACTAAGCAGTCAAAACCGTAAAATCATAAGGAGTAATGGTCAGCTCCCCGGTAGGTAGTTGGAACGTGTTGGTTGTGTCCCACCAACGCTCACCGAGCACTTGTACCAACCCCCAACTTGTCTTCGGAATTTGAGCGTCTAACAATTCTCCCCAACCGCTACGGTGTATAAAATGCATTATCTCGGGAGATGTCTTAAAATGTTTATATGTGGCTCTAAGACTCTGCCAATTACCACGCATCTTTATTGAGTTGCCATTTGTGGCCGTGTCCGGAGAAGGTTTAATGTGATCTCCGGCGTCCACAATACGCGTATAGTTTTTAAAAACTATAGGTCGCTCGGCAGTTGTAACTTCGGGCTCTCGCCCTACTTCTCCAATTTTTTTAGACTTTCTTGCCCTAACAACCCGTCTAATTTTTTTGCCAATTTGTTCCATTATCAACCCTGCAATGTCAACAAAAAACTTATTAATTTTCTATCATACTGACTAATGAATAGTAAAATATTATGTTATATTTTCTATCAAATTGATTAATGATTAAAATTTAATTTTAATTACAAATTTTCAACTAACATGACATAAAAATTTAATTTTACTTATATATTTACACATGAATATTTAATAATATTTTTTTGTTATTTTTTATATAACATTAATTAATAATATTTTTTGATTTATTTATACACAACTATTGACTAAACAATATATACCACTATACAAAAAAAAATTTACAACAACTATATATTAAATAAATTTGGCATGGAAATTAAAACAACTAAAAAGTTAACTCTTTTTTTTTTATCGTAGATGACGTCTTTGAGAAACAGAATATGGTTTTCTTTTTTAGCTAGGAGTTGCATATAAAAATGAAATTGATTCAAAATTTAATTTTACAACTAACATAACATAAAATTTTAATTTTAATTATATATTTACACATGAATATTTATTAATTTTTTTTTGGATTTTTTTTATATAACATTAACAAATAATATTTATTGGTTTCTTTGTACACAACTATTTACTAAATAATATATAAAACTATACAAAAATAAATTTACAACAACTAAATATTAAATAAATATAGCATGGAAATTAAAACAACCAACAAATTACCTCTTTTTTTTTTGCTCGTAGATGATTTCTTTGAGTAGCAGAATATGATTTTCTTTTTTAGCTAGGAGTTTCATATAAAAATAAAATTGATTCAAAAATATATTTTACAACTAACATAAACTAAAATTTTAATTTTAATTATATATTTACACTTGAATATTTAGTAAGTAATAATATTTTTTCGTTAGATTAACATAACACATAACAAAAATTAATTTAATTTTATTTAATATTTTTTCGTTATATTTACACATGAACATAACCTAAAAATTTAATTTTATTGTGTCTAAATAAAGACTGAAAAAAAATGAAAAAGTACCTATTCAGAAAAAAAATAATAATAAACATAATCACAATAAAACAATAAACATAGCTCACAATAAACAGTTTTGTGTGTGAAGTGAGTGATTTTTTTTGTGTCAAGAAAACAATAAAAATACCTCACAATAAAAATACCTCACCCGAAAAATAACCGTCGGCTTCCAAGTGGGTGAATTTTTTTTGTGCTAAAGCTTCTCATAAAAGGGGTTGATAAATAGGTATAAGGTAATTAATTGGTTGGTTGGAAGTTAGAAATATTGTTGAGGAATTAATGAGGGTTGATATGTAAATAATAGAGAAAGTGTGGGGGCTTGATGGAATTTAGGGAAAGACTAAAACGGAACATGATGTTCCGCTTAGTCCACTTGACATGGCCCACACAAAATGGAACATGATGTTCCGCGGAACCAATTTATATCAATACGACACCGTTTTGTGTCTCAAAATGGTATATTTGTTTTTACCCATAGCATTTTTTTTTCTTTTTTATCATCTAAATTTGCACTAGTCAGGTATATTTTTACACTACCCGTAAGGGTTGCTCTTAGTCTTCGTAACACTAGTTGTAGCTACTTAGGAACAAAATGACTGCACCACGCATCTTTCGATAAACTAATAACTAAAATCAATGAATAAGTATAATATTTCATTTTTTGTCACTTGTCATTTTGAAAAATTATGTGTTATTTTCTTTATCAACTAAATCAGCTAGCGTATATTTGAAATGCTAGTAAAACATAAATCAAGAGTTATGAAATGAACATATTCAACAAGTAAAAAAAGCAAGGCAATTTACTTAGCTGATCGAGAATAAGATATCTTGAACATTTTAGTTTCTTCTTCAGCATTTATATCCTACAAGTGAGTAGAGTCTCCTCTAAGGTGTCTTTGAGGGTGAATCCTACACCTCCGCTTTCTTTACTAGGGGGTTACTCGTCCAAAACTTTTTTTGTCGATGTCACCTCTCGCCTTGCTGCTCTCTCCCGTGGGAATCATCTCTGGTGCAACTATTTTCTCCAGCACTGCCTTTCACGATGGAGCAACCTTTACTGTTGCTGGCGCTACAACTGGTTCCCCTCCAAAACGGGTTGATGCTATTAATGGAACGAATGATGTTGCACTAGTCTGTCCTCCTTGAGGTCCAGGTGATCTAACTTCTATAACCCCCACCTCGCCTTCGGTGATCTTCCGCTCTAAAATCCATTTTCGACCGGAGAGTCTTCAAAGAGAAACTGCTTTGAAACATTATAACTTTCCTTGTCCATGGTAATGAGGATAACTCCCCTACAGAGTCTCCAAATGTATGAGATTAGTGTGACTGGGGTCTGGTAAGATGTTGAATCGGGTGAGGCATGAACCACTCCAATAAACTCTACCTTCAAGGTCTTTAAGGTTTCAAGAGCAACTGAGTATGAAAAGCTTCCACTTCTGGTAAAAATGGAGTAATACCTATGAACATCCTCCTTTTAATATGAAACTTTATAAATAACAATATCAACTTGGAGAAGAACCATCTCCTGAGAATGATGGTTGTCAAGGTGGGAGTGAAGAAACAAGCACTTAACATTTAGAGAGAGGAGGGAGAGAATACTAGGTGGCCTGGTGATAATTTGACAGAGTAACGGTGTTGTTGAGTTTTTTCTCATGTACTATGACCTTGCCGAGGGTATTTATACTTAGGCACTAGGGCCGAGTTAGAACTTTGGGCGCTAAAAATGAGAGGGAAACTTAGAGGGACAAGGTCTACAATGTATGTTTTGTCCCTACTGGGTCTGCAGTCGTCTGTCTCCTCTCACAGATGACACCTGGTGCAAATCAAAGTAAAAAAGAAATGTGTATCCTAATAGAGACAAAATATCGGGTTTGGTAAATATCTTTTAAAATGCTAACTTGTTGTACAAGCTTTGTAAACTTGAGAGGGGCCTTAAGAACCACCTCCTCTAAAATCATATAATCTTGTGGGTGGGGGGGGGGGGGGGGTAAATACTCCGTTCTCTAAAATCATTTCAACTTGAGAGGGGCCTCGATGGCCCTCTCCTCTAAAATCATTAATCTTGAGGGGGCCTCAAGGACCACATCCTCTGAAATGATTTTTTTTACTTGAGAGGGGCCTCAAGGACCCTCTCCTCTAAAATTATTAATCTTAAGGGGGGGGGGGGGGGGGCTTGAGGACCCCCTTCTCTAAAATCATATTTACTTGAGAGGGGCCTTGAGTACATTCTTATCTATAATGTTTTTCTAAAAAAATTCATTTCTTGTGAGAAACCTCCTAGTTGCTCACTTTAGTTATGACTGGGTGTGAACAGTGTAAGGACTTTGAGTAATCCCCAGAGCCTTTCCACTTGTATTCTCTTAGTCTTAAAGTGCTAAGTGGTTAACCGTGCTCAACAAACCTTGTTCCTCAGCCGTCAAGCCAAAACTCCTAAGAGAGCCCAAATGTCCTATATGATCCCTGCCTGCTCAACTAGGATACATGTACAAGAAAGAAAATATTAGTACTTTTGTTCTATAAAAGAATAACTTTTTCATAATGAGGGGCTTTTCGTGGTAGACCCCCTCATCCTTGCCTATTTTGTTGTTTGGGTCACTACTTGGACCCTCTCACTGTAAAATAAATAGTGTTCGAACATTTGCTAGAGGATTCCTTTACCCTCACCAGGTTTTCCATTTTAGCTGGACTTGGCAGAGGGGTCTCTTGTTTGTGGACTCCCTTCCCTAGGTACCATTTCAACTGGTTTTAGTTTGGGGGTAAGGGGGTTCTCTCCCAAATATCTTTTGAACTTAAAGGAGGTCCTTGAGGGTTTCCTTCTCAAACTATCATTGAAACTTCTTTGAAGGAGGTGCTAGAGGGGTCCCTAGCTCAAGTGCATTAATATCTTTGCAGGAGTGGCTGGAGGGGTCCCTCTCCCAAATATCTTTGAAATATTTGCAGGAGGGCTAGAGGGATCCATCACCCAAATATCTTTGCAATAGTGTTGGAGGGGTCCCTCTCCTAAACATCCTTATCGGAGGGATGGAGGGTTCCCTCACCCAAATAACTTTGCAGGAGGGTGGGAGGGGTTCCTTGACCAGACATCCTTGCAGGAGGGCTGGAGGGATCCCTCGCCTAAACATCTTTGTAGGAGGGCTAGAGGGGTACCTCTTCCAAATATATTTGCAGGAGGGCTGGAGGGGTCCCTCGCCCAAGCATCCTATCAGGAGGGCTGGAGGGGTCCCTCACCCAACTATCTTTGCAGGAGTCTAGAGGGGTCCCTCTCCCAAACATCCTCATGGGAGGGCTAGAGGGTCTCTCATCCAAATATATTTGTAGGAGGGCTGGAGATATACCTCTCCCAAATATCCTTGCAAGAGGGCTGGAGGGTTCCATCGCCCAAACATCCTTGCCGGAGGGCTAGTGGGGTCCCTCGCCCAAGAATCCTTTCAGGAGGGGTGGAGGGGGCCCTCGCCAAAACAACCTTGCTAGAGGGGTGGAGGGTTCCCTCGCCCAAACATTCGTGAAGAAGGGGTCCCTCATCTAAATATCTTTGCAGGAGTACTAGAGGGGTTCCTCGCCCAAACATCCTTATAGGAGGGCTGGAGGGGTCCCTCATGCAAACATCCTTGCAGGAAGGCTCGAGGGGGTACCTCGCCCCAATATCTTTGGAGGAGGGCTGGAGGGGTCTCTCACCCATATATCTTTGCAGGAGGACTGGAGAGATCCTTCGCCCAAATATTTTTAAATCTTTGTAGGAGATCTAAAGGGGACCCTCGCTTAATATTTTGGTAAATATACTGCCTCATCTCAAAGTCTATGCGAACTGAAAAAATGTGCCACTTTATTCAATTGATCCACTATCACCCACATGGATTCGTGACATCATTGTGATAATGGAAAATCGATAATAAAATCCCTAAAGATACTCACCCACTTCCATACGAGAATCTCGAGTGGTTGCAACATCCCCGTCGGTCTCTGGTGGTCTAACTTTACTAGCTAGCTGGTAACACACTTTGAGACAAACTCTTCTATGTCTTGCTTCATCCCCGACCACCAATATTGCCTGCTCATATCCTAGTACACCTTATCCCCACTAGGATGTATCATAAATTTAAACCCGTGAGACTCTGACATCAGTGCATGTCATAAATCCTCATCCTCTAGAACCACGAGTCTTCTATTGAAACGTAAATTATCCTTCTAACTGATAGAGTAGGACTCTTCCCCATCAACTAACAACTGGCGAATCTTGTCCTGGAAATACTTATCCTCTTCCTGTGCTTTCACCTCCCTCAGTACAATATCGGGAATGACAACTAATATGGACATACACGCTTTAGTGACCTCATTATTATGTCAAAACTCTCTCCACTTCGGCTTCCACACCTCCAATATCTCCCCCCGCGGGCCGTCAGCACAACGGGTCTGCCACCACGTTAGCCTCCCCAGGATAATGCTGAATATCAAACTAGTAATCCTTTAAGAACTCCAAGAACCTCCTTTGCTTCATGTTCAGATTTTTCTACATGAAAATATACTGGAGGGATTTATGGTCCGTGAATATGGTAAACTTCTCCCCCAATAGATAGTGCCTCCAAGTGCTCAAGGTAAATACAACTGCGACTAACTCCAAATCATGGGTGGGGTAATTACTCTCATGGGACTTAAGCTTTTGAGATGCATACACTATGACCCTCTCCTCCTACTGTAATACAGCCCCAAGTCCCTGCCAGGATGCATCAGTATAAACAAGCTACTCCACTCCTCCCCTAGGAAGTGCAAGTATAGGTGCTGAGATCAATTTGTCTTTTAGCTCATCAAAGGCTAACTAACAATGGTCATCCCGAACAAATAGCACCCCCTTGCGAGTCAGATTTGTTAGCAGACCCACAATCTTCGAGAAACCCCAAAGGAATTATCTATAATATCTGATCAACCCTTGATGATTGCAAAGCTCAGTCGGTGTCGTGGACTGTCCCCACTCCCTCACCGTTGATAACTTACTCGAATCGACTGCTATACCCCCGTCAAATACAATGTCTCCCAGGAACTGAACCTTTCGAATCCAAAACCCACACCTCTCAAATTTAGCATACAAATGGTGATCCCGTAGTGTTTATAAAACCATTTGTAAATGCTTGAAATGCTCATCCTTAGAGCGGGAGTAAACCAGAATATCGTCGATGAATATGATCAAAAACTGGACAAGGAACTCTCTAAAGGCACGATTAATCAAGTCCATGAATACTTCTGGCACATTGGTGGGCCCGAATGGCATCACCCTAAACTCGTATAATGCATACCGAGTCAGAAAAATAGTCATAGGAACGTTCTCCTCTCTTATGCGTAACTGATGATAACCAGACCTTAGATCAATCTTTGAGAAATAAGCTGATCCCCTCAGCTGGTCGAACAGGTCATCAAACCGAGGTAGTGGATACTTATTTTGGATTATGACCTTGTTCAACTTTCTGTAATTGATACACAACTGAAGTGATCCATCCCTCTTCTTGACGAACAGACCGGTGCACCCCACGATAAAGTATTCAATCTAATAAAACCCTACCCCCGGAGATGCTAAATTTTCTCCCTCAACTTACTCATCTCAGTTGGGGCCATACGATAAGGCGCTCGACCTATATGACTCATACCCGGTGCTAGGTTAATCATGAACCCTATTTACCAATTAGGCGACATCCCGGGTATCTCCTGGAATACATCCTCAAACTCCCTCACTACTGGAATCGAGTCTAATGAAATAACCACCTCCTATGAGGTATCTTCCTCAATGTAGTATAGATGTGTGATCCACCCTCCCTTAGGAAGAGGCATCGCCACTAAGAACATCTCATGTCCTGGAATTGAGAACACAATAGTTATCCCAAAATAATCCACCATCGTTCGGTATCCAGCTAACTAGTCCATACCTAATATAACATTATACCTGTCCATGTCTTGCACAAAGAGGTCAGCGACTAAGTATAATATACCCACGTCGATGTCCACACCCCTATAGATCAAATGTGTAAGTGACCCACGACCCATCGGTGACTTCACACACATAAAGAGACTACCGGATGTCTCTAATAGGCCGGTATCTCATGAAAATCTGGCTGCTATGAAAGAATGTGGTGCCCTAGTGTCAAATAGTATCCGACCTTCATGCAATAAATAGGAAATATAATGTATAATGCTAGTGGTGCCTGCTATGCAAAAGCATCTCAGACTTTATAAACACATCTGTACTACAACTGTCCCTACTGTGGTGGGATGGGTGGGGAGAGTACTGCAGGTGGCCTGTGTGCCTGCTCCTCCTATGGGGCACCTTGCTTCTGCGGTTCTCCACCCTACTATGGACCATCTCTCCTCTTGTTGACTTTCTGACCACAATTAAAGCACTGGTCTGGAAATACTCTCTTGAAATTTGTCCCTGCTTGCCCGGACGGTGATGACCCCAATGGCCTCCCCTAACGTTCCCTTGGCCCTGACGGATCTGAGGAACCTGCTCCTATTAAGGACCTTGCTTGCCCTGCCTGTAACCTCCCTCGGGTTAATAGCCCCTAATTAAAACCTCTTGGCCTGATCCCCCTATCAAGAATCTTGCCCCTGCTTTCTTCCTGACTGTTGTCGCTGCTGCTGCTGTGGTGATCCATTAGCACCGCTACCTCTTGCCTTGCCTTGCTGGATTGGGTCACCTCCTTTCTTTTTCCTCTTAACATGGAAGTGATGGTCCTGATAGTGTAACAGTGTTGCATTAACGACATCTGTATAAGTTACTAATGCAGGGCTGCAAATCAAATACCGTGTGATCCTCCAGGCTAAACCATACATAAGCTCCACCTTCTTCCTTTCTTCATTGTTCACCTCATCTGGAACAAAATTAGCCAAATGAGTGAATTCCTCCTCGTACTCAGCCGCTGATCTATCTCCCTGGGTCACCTCACTGAATCTCCTCTGCATCTCTATCTCAACTGCTGGTAGAAAGTATTTGCAATCGCATCGCACCCAGAACTCTACAATAGATATCGTGCCCCTCTTCTCAATGGTCGTAATCGACTCCCATCACTGTAACACTTCCCCAACCAGCCTAAAAGTGGCTAGAATCTTCTTATTCACCTCTCTACTCTACCATGCGTAGGTGGCACTGTATATCCTTCTTTCACTGGCATGTCGTAATCACATCCGAACTCCCCTGAAACTCTGGTGGGTGGCCCTTCTGAAAACCCTCCCTAATCTTCTACCACTATGACAACCCCGAGTGGGTTTGGACCACTGGCGCCATTAGCCGTGGTGACTTTTGGGCCTATGGAAAATGAAGAAACATGACAGTCATCATCGTATTAACTGCTCATGCCACTATCGCTGTTGACACTGTCCCATGTGGTGGTTGTGGCCGCGGTCCCTATGGCTCCTGCTGAGCCTCTCTTACAGCATCCCTAGCCTCTTCTCTCACCGCTTTCTCTCTCCTGGGTGCCATCTGAAAATTGATCGGATTGTATGAGTTCACAGTCAATACAAATATAATAACAGAAGAACGAAATCTCGAATGCGTAATCATGAATGCAACAGTCCTAAAAATAGGGCTCTATGTCAAAGAATGCTACACTGAAATTGTAGTAAGACGTACAGATCCTATGGACACTAGATCCTGATGCTCTAATACCATCTGTGACAACTTGACTATTCTAACTATGGGTGATCAGTCCGTTATTAAAACAAACATGAATCCCATCTGGTTCATTCTTTGCATCACTGTCGAAAAGCATTTTAACTACTAATCATATATGTTAAATTAAGTTGGTGCTAAATTTTATCTCTCAGTATAACAAAAACATGCAGAAATAAAATAAATTAACTAAACCATACACACAAATACAATCTGAGCAATCACACGATAGATACATAAATAAATGAGACCGAATAAACCACTGGTTCCCAAACAATCCAAATATAAGTCTCACATAATAAAACAGAATCCAAATACAATGTGATAAATAAATAGGAGAAATAAATAGTCTAAAGGGTTAATAAGCCCAAATGATATACTGAGAGAAATCTTATCTAGAATTGAATGAGCTGAAGCATCTAAAGAAGCTCCTGCATGCCTCTACAAATGCTGCAACTATGCATCCCTGGATAGAATCATCAAGCTTGGCGTCCCTGTAGCTGGACGCCTAAAATGTTTTGAAAATATTTTGACACGGGTTAGAGCCCAAGGAATATAGTTAGAAAATATTTTGCAAGTGTTTAAATCACAGTTTAAATCCATTATTAGATACACATGTTAGTTACACAAACACTCCATTGAGATCCTCACCTCTCAACTAATGTGCACGCCTAACGTACCCTATTTAGCTATGCTACCCATCCCCACAAGATTATGTATCTACATAACCTCTATAAGCCTAGCTCTCTCATAGTATTATTATTGATTCAATCAGTTAAGTTTCTCTACTTATTTACTTTTAGATGTACACAGCCTATCAGTTCTACTATCACACACATGAGTAGATATAACGTTCATGGATATATTTAACACATATAACATATACAATTATAGCATCCACAGAATGGCCCCTCGTGACGCGAGCATACTCTGTTATCAAGTCTATGTACCTCTTGTACTAAATAAAGGACCAGTGGTTCGGCATGTCTACCCGAACACAAAATAAATCATCACACAATGGAGGAGAACATGACTCTAAGCCTTTGGGATACACTAATACCTAACGTACCCTAATGACACGCTTGTCCCACTAATACATGACACACAATGAGCCTCCCTAAGTTCCATGTTCTGGGGCACAAATTTAGATCTCGCTGGAATCGCCAAGGTGGGATCGTCCTCTGCGCGAAAACCTCCAGATAGTACTATGTTCACACACATAATCAATCATGACTATAGGTATTCACACAACTTATATATGTATATAAGTCAGTAGGTATACACCCTCCCGTCATATAACTCATTACGTAGTATATATCTCTCGCATACTTATCATACTAACAATTACCATTTTAGCCTCTTTATATTTTTCTGGGTATCACTCACTACCCTAAGGGTTGTAGTTACCCCTTAATAATATCAGTAGCTAATACACTCATACACTACTAGTCCAAATCCTAGATTCACTTCTCTTTGTGATCTGTTCTCATTCCCTCGAATTCATTATTTTCATAATTCATATCTCATACGTATTAGCCTTAATTATCTCGTTACGGCTAAGACACTATCCCACATTAGGCCTACTGTAATTCAATTTAGTTCTCATTATGATTTAAAGATGTCCTAAAAGTATCCCCATTAATTATTCACAAATTCATGGATATATAGGGAAATTTCTCAATTTTGGGCAAACCAAATCGATTTGCCCAAAGGTCAAATCAATTTTCCTGTAAAATCGATTCGCCCAAGGACCGAATCGATTCGTAATGTAACATGTCATCTTCTTCCCTTACGCAGATGCATTTTTCAACTTTTTTGTTTATGTAACTTTCATGCAAAACTCCCAAACTACAAACCAACATAACTCATCATCATTCATATGTACAATGATCTTTTTAAGATTGTTAACACAATAAATCCTTAAGAAAACACCCAAGAACAAATCAAATCAAATATTTATCAAAAATTTAAGTTTTCATTGCTCTTCCTCCAAACTTAAACATTTATCCAGATTTCTTCCATGTTAATTATCACACATCATCTGATTTTAGTTATTAATATCAGTGGATCCGTTATACATGAAATCGTATCCCAATTCATGAGTTTTATTCCCTTAAACCTCAAGAACACTATCAAAATCATGATAATATAACTTACTCTACATGGGTATCATAACTAAATCAAAATATGAAAGACAAACACTTGCCTTATATGGGAATGATCTGATTTCATTTTGTTAATGATGATGTGTTTGTCTTCCCTTCCAATCCACACTCCGAAGATGATGGTGATGCAAGAACAAGGTTGAAAGCTTCAAGAATCCTCTCCTAAGCTCCAAGAATGTTCTCCATTTCTTCTCAAATGGCCTCTGATGGTTTTCAATTACTCTAAGCCTAACATCTCCCAACTACAAGATAATATAACCTTTCGAAATTAGTAGATCCCTTAACCCTAGGCTATCAAATGACTAAAATGCCCTCTGATGACGCTAGTTTGGTCTAAAAATATTTTGGGACCTAAACATTACACCAAGGTATACTATTTTGACCCTTTAGGAGTCAATCGTGACCTCGAAATCACCATCCAAGTCACTCTAAAATAATTTCTCATCTCAACCTCAAATAGTCCATAAATGACACCTGGTTGAGATATACCACTCTCACGTCGTTGTCACTCACTATGAAGTAAAATGTTAAATCACTATTCACTTAGTAATTTTATTCGACAAACATTAATCATTTCTCTCCAATTAATAATTTAATCAGCACATAATATTTTATTTGATTAAATTATGTCACACGTGTAATTTAAAAATTTACCGAATTAATTTGATTTTAAATGCTCCGAAATACGGGACGTTACAATATGTTGTCGCGAATTTGGTCCTTGACCACATTAAAGCATGTGTAGAAGAGGGGTTACGACTTAGGCCCGTGACCATATTGAACAATGTGTAGAAGAGGGTTCGCATCTTAGGTCCATGACCACATTGAGCCATATGTAGAAGTTGGGTCACAACTTTGGTCCATAACTAGTTGGTCACGGCCCTCATTTACGATAAAGTCAACGACGAGTGATTTTTTCACACCGATTGTGGTCACGGATGGGATTCCCAACTCAGGGGCCAGGTCATGACCCGAATCTGTGACCATCCGTCTATCTTGATGTAGTGATTATTTTATGTACGTATGTGTGTTTATGTTTCCATACTAAAAGTGAAAGTGACTCAATTATTATCATTTGTATCACTTAGTTTGTATCCACAGTATTTAGCTTAAACATCTTATTTAGTAATGTTATTTTCTAAAATTAGTTTGGTAATTAGGACGAGCCTTAGCTTAGTTAAACTAATGATTATCAACGACATATAAAAAAAGAAAGATATAAAATAGAGAGAGGTGAGAGACAAAGAGAGGCATACAACGATTTTACGTGGTTTAACCCAATGAGGGACCTACGTCCATGAGTACGATGTTACTATGCATTAGACTTTAGTATATGCCTCTCAGTAACTCTGTAGGGTTTTGGATAAACAGTTTTTTGTTGCCCTTAGCTGAGAGAGGTAGTGAGATATTTATAGTAATAGGAAGATGAAGAGGTGGAATACCTTTATACATGAAGTATATACACCCTGACGTTATAACTAGCAGCTGTATATTATCAAAGTGCATGTGCATGGTGATTGTTGAGATCCCCATATGTGTTTGTTTCACATTACTGATTTTTCATATTCTTGAGGGTGGTCAGCTAGCATGCCGACTAAGGAGATAATAACGCCGACCACCTCTATCTTTTCTTTCTGGACCCACTGAGCATACTGACAGGCGACACCTTTTTATTGGCCCACATGTCCGTATAATTTTATCTTATAATAAAATCCTCCAATATTTCATTCTTGATGGATGGGATTTAGTGACTGAGAGGATGGAGCAATGTCTGTTAGGATTTGTTCACCTATCTGGAAGCATCTGATCATCTGCGGACTACTTGGACTTGTAAATTTCTGACTGTCAACTGAGACGCCGTCGAAATACGAAGCGGTGGTACATTTAATCATTTCAATTTGTGTAGCTCAGGGGGTGTCATTGAGTCTTATAAAATTTTGTTTTCCTCTTTGTTATCTTCACCTTGAATGTCAAACTCTTCTCTTCCTTCTAAAGCTTTTACTCGGCCATGTGTGAGACTTGTTTCCATTTTCTTTTGCACTGTAACCCCCTCTTTTCTTGTCTTTTCTTTCTTCATTGTCAAAATGGTGTACCTAGTGGATGAGGGTTCTTTGGACATATTTAGGGCAACTTATAGTAGCCCAGAATGGGTAAAAACTAGGTTTATAATAGGTCATTGTGACCTTTTCTCGTTGAAGGAGGGTCAATGGATCCCCACCATATCCATTGCTGAGTGTGGGGTATCATTCCCTCCCAATCATTTGTTCCTTGAATTTTGTAAATACTTGGATATTATCCCAGCCGAAGTGGATCCTAACACTTGGAGCGTAGTTAATGGGGTCAGTCACATTAATGAGCATTTTGGAACCAACATAGGGATAAAGGAATTAATGTATTGTTATAGTTGTGGGACCATTAATGATAACATTTATTATTCGAACACCAGATTTTCAAACAGAGCTTTAGTAGTAAATTAACCTGATTCTAATAGGAATTCTTAGGATCATGGGTTAAATAGTAAAATACTGGCAATTTGACCCTCTTTTAAGGGTAAGGACTATAATGGATCCCGTTGACCTCAGAGGGTTGGGGCATAGGTGGCCATTTATTTATTCCTGTGTAGTTTTCTTCTTTTTGGTCCTTCAGCTAATTTTATTATTGCATTTTTTATCTTGCTATATTACAAAGAAGAAGAAGAAGAAGAAGAAGGATATTCCTCGTTCATCAGAGGTCAACTTTGCTGACCACAAAGCTATCTGGTCAATCCAATTAAGGATAGGGGAAACTCATCCTCATTCAGCATCCTATTTCGTAGCTACCAGAGTTTTATTACTTATTTCATTTCTTGCCCCACCAAAGACATACCTTAATCCCTAATTAACCTAGAGGACCCAACTTCATCCTCCTCGGCTGTTGACTTGGAATCTCCTCATCAGGTAGAAGAAAACTTTTTTACTTAGGTACATTTTCTTTCTTTGAATACTTATATCTAGTACTTGTACTACCACCATTTTTTCTCTAAAAAATGGTTAAGAGAAAAATCTGCAACCTTATTTTCGGTTTAAAGTCTCCACCTCCCATTGAGAAAAAAAGGACTGATACTCGGGGCTCTACACACCTTTTAGTAATTGAGCCTGCTGTGATGAAGAGCCCAGAGCCTTAGTTCAAGAGGTTGAAGAGGGGCATAACCCACTATGGATCTATTTAGGAAGGATCAGGATGATAAGGGACAGCGTGGTATCTCTTCTGTTGCTTTTAATCTAAGCCTCACTTGAGGCTAACTAGAGCAGGATTTTTTCCAGCCGACGAGGAAGCAGTTGCTTCCCTTTCTTAAGCTAGGTTGGTTAAGTGTGCTAACCATAACTTGTCCTTAATAAGTGTTATCTACTATTTCAATGTTGTTATGCGTCCTAACTATTTACTGACTGATGCTTATAATTGGTGGATTTTGCAGTTCCTGGTTGATTATGACCAATTACTGAAGAAGGATGAGCAACTGGTGGAGTCTTCTATGGAGGTGGAAGATATTTTCCAGGGCATGCGAGAGTCACTTGAGGCTACCAAACAATCCAATAAAGGTGATAATTATAAATGGGAAGATACCACCAAAAAGTTGGATGATGGGAAGGCAAATGTCGAGAAGGTTGCAGATGATGTCGAGAAAAAGGCTGAGTAGGGAGAGAAGGCTGAACAGGCCGAGAAGGCTACCGAGGATGCTAAAAAAGTGGCCAAGGATGTTGAAATCCATGTTTCTGAGTTGAAGGCTAAGGTCAAGAAAGATAAGGAAGACCCCTACACCTGTGGGTAGGATAACGCATTCGCCACCGTTGTTGTTCAGGCGGAGTACTTGAAGAAGTCTTCTTTTAATGAAGGATAGGATACCTCCCTTTCCCAGGTCGACACTGTAGTAGGCTGCGACCTCTTCCTCTGGCATAATCCGGGCACACCTTTAGAGATTAAGGAGGAGCTTGATGAAGAGGAGGGCATGAGAGAGTGATCTGTGCCTCTAAATCTGACTACAATGGTGGCACGTCCTGAGGTGTAAGTGACTTAAGATAAAGGGAAGGTGTAAGGACTAGGCTCTTTATAGTTTTCTCTTATACGTCTAATGATATAATTTGAATAGTTTCTTTACTTGTAACATTTTTCACAGCCTTCGTAAAAATGTTCATTTTTCAATAATGTTGTTATCTAGATTTGGGCACTCTTTTGTTTTTCATACTTATGCAATATACTGATCATTTCAGTTTAACACCGAGAAGGATATCATGGAAACTGCTGAAAGTGAACTCTTGAGTAGAAGTAATTAATAATTTAGGACAGGCCATGAGGAGCTCAATGAAGAAGATATGGAGGAGGTGATCGGCCTTGACATTTCCAACCAAAATAAGGAAGTGTACCTCCATATTTTTAGGTCATTCCATAAGCTATGGAGACCAATGCCTCTTGTTAAGAAATGATACTCCAACTCCAAGAAGATCAGAAAGAGGTAATTTCTAGCTTGTCGGTTGACTATGAGAGGAAATTAGTCTTTCATAGGAGTGATAGTGGTTTTGACAAGAAGTTGTAGGAATTATCCTCGGCGTAATTCAAGAAGGCGTTTATGCTAAAGTCTGACGTAAATAGTTCTCGAGATGTGGCTAGCCTCTTGGAACTAGAGAATAATATGTTATGGAATGAACGAGATGTAACACCCCGTAACTTTAAAACCATAAAATCTCTTATAAATTAAAATTTTGGGAAAAATAAATTTTGGAATTTATTAATTTTTATACTTAAAAATGTTTGTTTTGATTTAAGTAAAATGAGATTTTAATCGGAATTAAAATTGGGTTAATTTGAGAAATTATAAATTTTTGTAAAAAAATTGGGGATCACGGTTTGCCAGGGCATCTGAAATGGCCCGGTTCGCTCGAGCAGTGGGCGAAAACTAGAGTTCTTTTTATATCGTTTTAGTAGGACCCAAACTCTTTTCTTTTGTTAAGATAAAAAGGCATGGGTTTAGGTTTTTTAACAAACATTTTAACTTTCCTAAAAAATAACAGCCTCCCATGTTTATACTTCCTCTCATCTACAAAAGCTAAACCCTATTTAAATCTACTTTTAACCTAAGTTTGAAGAACTAAACCAAGTTTTCTCAAGATCATTGAAGAACGTGTCTTTATTATTTTCTCGAGAGGAACACAACCATCCAATTAGATTTTTCTAATGTGTTTTTATGGACATGAATACTTATATTGTTTCCCTTTAGTATATGAGTTTAATATGTTGCCTAAACACTAATAATCATTGTTTTCTTAAAATAAATTAGACAGACTAATTTGGGAAAGTAAAATTAAAGTTGGAACTGTTTTTATTCAGTTCTCTAACATGAATTAAGACTTAAAACTATCGCATTCTTAGATTAAAGGTTGGGATTATTTAGAATATATGGACGTTCGCATGTCAGAATAACTTGTGTGGACTTTATAAATTGAATTCAACTCATAAAAAGCATGTAATTTATGTATTTCTTGTAGAATATAAATCTATTATTGTATTCCCCGAAATATACATGCTGTTGGAAATTATATAAGATGTTGAGAAATGAATTGCTTAATTAATATTATAATTAAACGGACATAATTTTGATGAACAGAAATATTGTGAAGGAATTAAAGAATTGTTGTGATAGAATGAAATTATGCCTTATGTGATCATGGATTGTGTTAATGTTCGACACCGCGGGGACGACAAGATGGTTGGTGGTAGTTATTGCTTTCACCTTATTTTAGTTCGCTTGCTAGGTATGGGACTAGTAGGTAGGCCTTTGTTGTGGTGGGGCTAGTAGGTAGGTAGGCCTTTGTTGTGGTGGGACTAGTAGGTAGGCCTTATTTTAGTTATTTCTTTCACTTTCAAGGAATGGGACTAGTGAGTGTAGATTTTTACGGATGGGAAATTTTGTGGTGGGGCTAAATTGTACATCATTCCGTTGGTTTGTTAGCTTAGATACGAGAATAGTTAATAGCTATTGGTAGGTATTCTTTCTAAAAGATATATTAGGATGCACTTGTGTTTTGGAGACCTCTAAGTACGGGACTAGATGTGGTTTGGGAATTTTATGCTCGATTAAGAGGTGGGGCTAATTGAAAATAAGGAGAACTTGAGAAAATTATGCAATAATGCATAAGATAATAAACGAGTATAAAAATATATTTACGTCGTGAGTTTGCGCAGGGCTAAAAGTAAGGGGCGAATTCGCTATAACGATGTGGGTGTGTGTTGACATCACGATTATGTGAAGGGCAAATGAAATTGGGTGAACTGAGTATAGTGACGTGTCGTGCATGGAACCTCACGAGTATGTGCAATGCTAACAAAATCTGATGAACTGGCTATAGTGAGTGGAATGTGTGTGTTGTAGAACATAAGCAGGCCGGGAGTATGTGGAAGACCCGTAATATGGTGAAGTGGAAATATTGGTGTCGCATAAATAAAATGGATTAAATTAATATGATTAAATTGTGGAAATCTGAATTCATGTTGAAATATCATAATTGGACTTGAATGTTGGGGTGGCTTAGTTATGCTGGTAGATAG
The DNA here is from genome assembly GCA_949130495.1 of Sambucus nigra. NCBI lineage: Eukaryota > Viridiplantae > Streptophyta > Magnoliopsida > Dipsacales > Adoxaceae > Sambucus > Sambucus nigra. Next base: position 440,183,979 of record OX422219.1, read on the forward strand.
TGGTAGTTTATTTTTACTCGCATGTTAATATATATATATATACACACACACACACACACACACTAGCGGAATGCCCGTGCCTGAAGGCACGGAGAAAATTTTCCAAAATATTGAATCGTGTATAATTTAAGTAAAAAAGTATTTTTCACAACACATTAGAAAATTTGGCAACGTTTCCTTCGTTTAGTAAATATCCAAATTTGGGCATAGTTTCCTTCACTTTTTTACATTGAGATAAAGTGAGTGTGTGTGATTCAAGGATATAGAGAGAGTGTATATACACCTCTTGTCGATAAACTAATAACCATCGATAGTTCTATACCGATATATGTTCAAATCTGCATAAAAAAGTGAGAGAAACTACCACTAAAAGATGCCAAAACTTAAAATTTCAAGCACTAAAATCACACTTACAGATTCAAGAAACAAAAAAAAAATGTTTTGCGGTGACTGGTATAAAGGCACATAAAATATGTTCGATGCGTGAATGACTTGTTCTATATACAAAACATGTATATAAAACAGTTAAATTCAAAAAATACAATACATTAAACACGATGAGACAGTAGATCTGAACTGTGTGTGAATCCATTTCAGATCCCTCCCAAAGGTGGATCTATTTGCATCTGACCATGTGAATCATCACATGGTTGCTCGTATAATCAGATCTCGCACAGAACCAATTGCATCCCTTGTAAGTGTTGGATCAAAATCAACACACCAAAATAACTGCTCAGTTGACCACATATGTGTGGTTCATAAAGAATTAAGATAACATAACTCATGTTCAAATGTAATAAAAAATATAATTAGACGGATTAAGATAACATAAATGAAAAATCAAAATTTTGAATGTTAAAACAAATATGCGACTGAAAAATGAAAAAAGATATGAATTGAGTACCTGGGATATGGGAGGCTCAAAAGAGACATTTGAAATATTTCCCCAACATCATCGCCATTAAAATATTTGAAGATACTCCCATTGTATAGTCTCGTTTGCATGCTAAGTAATCTTGTATATACAACACAATAAGACCTTCGATTAAATAAAACTGTAAACCAAGTATAATTCATAATGTTTCAAACAATATGAATGTATAAAGAAATAAACAATGCCCTAGCAAGACGTAGGGCACGAACACTATTTTAGGAAACATGATGCAGACTTCACAGCACAGAGCATTTGCTTTTCCAACATGCTAAATGCTCGGTATTTATAACAAGAACAAATTTTTGAAATCTTCCAAGAAACCAGATATACCTGGTGAGATTTAGGCACTTAAATAAAAACTGCCTTGGTACGTAATATTACAGTAAAGATATATATTCCGTCAAAAAACTAAATCAAAAACTTGATAGCCAACAAACTAATAGTGATAGTCTTTTACTAAAAATGTGATAACCAACAAACTAAGTATATGTGTGAAAAGAAACACAAAACTGTTGTTGGCACTGGACTTTAGTTGATTTCACCCCCCAAGAAGCTTGGCAAATTTCTACCCAACAACTGCTTAACACCTAATAACACTGAACAAAAAATACAATGCAATTTGGTAAACTGTCACACTAATGAAGGAAACAAAACTAACTTGTTAATAATGTTTCATTGAAAGAAACTATCTAAATAAATACATAACTTTCAAGAAACACATCCACTATTATCGTCATGTGCTCAAAATAAATATTTTCCTAGATAAAGAATACAAAAAACAAACTCCCTATGCAATCATTAGTCATATGGTGAGTGTCCCCCGAGTTAAAAACCCAAGTTATAAGGCATACCTGAAGATATAGAGGAGGACAAACCTAGAGAGGAGACGAAGAGTGCATTGGGCAGCTGTGTTGAGAAGATTTTTTGCAACTGTTCTGCAACAAGATCCCTCGTTCATGATTTGTGTTGTTGCTTCCACATGACTATTTTTTATTATAAGAAATTGCGTTAATCTCTTGCCCTTTCCACCCCAGGGATCTTATTGACACTATTAGGGAGTTGTTTCTTTCTCAAAATCTCTATCTGATGATCATTGAACTAGGGAGATCACTTGTTGCAAATAATTGCTGCTTTGTTAATCGTGTCATTGGAGTAAAAACTAATGTGGACAAAAATTTTGTTATCATTGATGGAAGAACGGAGGAACTTATCCGTCCTAGTCTCTATGGTGCTTATCAACACATAGAGCTGGTTTCTCCTTCGCCACCCGATGTCGAGGTTTCCACTTTTGATGTGGTGGGACCTGTTTGTGACTTTGTAGATTTTATAGGGATACATAGGGAACTTCCTACCCCAGCTTCGGGTGACGGCCTGGTAGTTCATGATGCGAGTGCTTACTGCAAGAGCATGGCTTCAACTTACAATCTCAAGATGTGCCCACCTGAATACCGGATTGAAGAAGATAGATCAGCGGCCCAAATCCAGCACGGGGAGACATTTGAAGACCATATGAGAAACTTTGTGGGTCTTTAATTTCATTTATTATTGTGCAGACAATCACGATTCTTCTTGCTTGAAATTTATTGTAATAGTCACAGGTTATCTATCTATTTGACCTTGATAATGTTTTGACGTCTGAAATATATTTGGTCAGTTATGTTAATATCAATATATTTCGTTTAGGAGAAGTTGAAGTCCCATGTTAGAGATAAATCAATCAGGAAACTTTAATTTGGGGTGGGGGGGATCATAAGGTGTTTTTCATACCAATAGTATAATTATAATCCTCGCACACTAAATATCGTAGTCCACTTTCACAGTCATGTTTGACACCATGTCCCTATAAGAACAATTAGTTAAGAAGCTTCCAATGTAAATCAAGGTGCTAAATAAATGGAAAATAAGTAGTGAGCTTAGGCTTAAGTCACTTTGGGCACTAGTGCTAAATGTAATTAGGATGTTTCATTCCACATTATATAATTGGTCCATGATAGAATGAAGACCAAATGTGTAATTGGGCCATGATAGAGTGAAGAGCAATCATTTAAATCAAGGAAATGTGGTCAACTTAAAATTATTTTAGCACAAAAATAGAATATGAAAAAATGTCACTAATAAACCTCAAAAAACTAAGAGTGCTTACCAAACAATCTCATTTAAAGCTTCATTACAGACATTTGTATCAACATGGTTCTGCAGGCACATTTCTCGTCAATTATTGAACTTCTTAAATTTAAGAACACGTAAGATATTAGTAGAAGAAAGATTTCGTGAATAAATAAAAAACATACCTAAATGAAGTCCATATGATATCCTCGGCTTAACATTCTTGTTCTTAGAATCCTACGGGATTAAAAGAGCACTTAATCCTATTCTAAAAACAAAACTTAATATTCTGAAAGAATCCTTAACATTTCTAGAATATGATTAAGGAAACCCATGACAGATGATATAGGGAAGAAAAAAAGGGTACTTTAGACATCAAACGGAGTACTTTAGGCATCAAACACTTTAAACATCCCCGTATGATAAATCATCCTAAGAAAACAAAATAGGAAATAAGCCATGGTCCAAAGAAGTAACTAACCTACTCACTATCTTATTGAATAATAGTTTATGCATACAAAAATCTTAAAAACTTCTAATACAAAAGAGTGGAACACAATATATCCAAAATTTACCAATAAAAGTGATTACATAACAAAACAAACATTTGCCTATCAGTCAAATACTTCTAAAATAGAATTATAGAAACTCTTATGGTCTTTCCAAACAACAATATTGTAAATAATAAACATTAATACAATGTTATGTGTGTAAAGAAGATTCATTGTTCCAAAATTAAGAGGGTTTTCATGCAACTTTAAGCCCTGCGGATCAATATACTTGCTTTTAAGTGAAACCACAATCCAAGGATCAAGAGGGCAAGAATCCTCTCCAGCCTACAATATTTTTAATTAGAGCATTGTGTTCAAACTTCAAACAATTAAATCAAATAGAACAAACATAATAATAATAATAATAATAATAATAATAATAATAATAATAATAATAATAATAATAATAATAATAATAATAATAATAATAATAATAATAATAATAATAATAATAATAATAATAATAATAATAATAATAATAATAATAATAATAATAATAATAATAATAATAATAATAATAATAATAATAATAATACATTTGTGAACAAACCTTAGGTGTGTGGTCACATGAGTGAGGGATAATTGCACCACCTAATCTCGCATCATTTTAACAAAGCCTTTGATGCTCGATTCCACTCTGCTGGCAAAACTCTTAAGATTGAGAGGTAGAGGAGCAACAATACTAAAGTTTAAGAAAATGGCTAAAAATAAAACCCCCAAAAAGGAATAAGGTTTTGTGATTTAGATTTTAAAAAAACTAACAAATTAGAGAGAGGAGTAGGCTATACCTGATTAGAGACAAAAAACCTTATAACTACAAAATTGAAACTATATTAGATGTGAAAAAAGAAAAGGAAAAAAGAGAGAGAGATTATAGAGAAACTTCACAAAATCCTGATTCTTGATAAATATATAAAAATACAAAACCACGTTTGAACATCATTTTGAACCCACAAAACCCTCAAATAATAAAAATATTATTTTGAAAATCGATATCTAAACGTGATTTTGAACCCTAAAGAAGGTTACAAAAAGTGGGAGTAGTTACGATCAAGGTTTGATCTGAAAAAGAAATATTTAAAAATCAAATATAGAGAGATAAATAAATATCAAAATGCAAAAAAAATCAGATATGGTGAGATGTCTAACCATGGAATGCTCGAGGTTGATCGGAGATAGTCAATGGTGGGTGAGAGAGGAGAGAGACGCATTTGAGAGGAGAGGAAATAAAATAACATGGGGTTGGGGGAGGGGGGGAAGGAGAGAGGCTTGTGTGGTGTAAATGGGTTCTTTGGAGGAGGGTTTCGTCTTTGGTTGGGTGCACCTCGGGAAGGAAGTTGATTATAAGGAGAGAGAGAAATATTGATCAATTACAAAAATATCCTCTTATTTGAATTAAAGTGAAATTTCAGAATGAAAAAAAAAGGATGGAATGAAATGTTGATAGGGTAAAAGAGTAAAGGCAAAAAATTATATAGAATATAGAATAAGGTGTGGTGAGGTATATAATATTATTGTATATATATTGATCCCACCCTCTATTTAATTTAATTTACTCTATTGTGATATTTATAATGTATGATGCCAATGTGTGGTTTTATGTGCCTTAATTGGGAGGAGTAGCTAGTATTAATGCAGTTGGCTCAGACCCATTGCGTTGACTAACATTTATGATATAGTGATGGAGTAGCAACATAGGTGGATTGGAGATCTCTGGAGTGAAGATGGAGTCTATTTTATTTGCTTTAGTAGTTTAACTTATCTTTCCATTCCATCATTTTTATTATGAGACTTTCAATTATGGAGTTGGTGGGCCAAATTGGTTCCACAGTTGTTTATGGTTTCAACCAAATGTTTATAGTTGGATTATTTCATTTGAGTTTTAATGTTTTAGAGTTAGATTTATTTTGGAGATAGCGTGGTGATGGATTTTAAATTTGAATTATATCTCGTGGAATTAAAGGTTGTAAATGTCTCATATTTTTTTTCACATGCTGAGAATTATATTTTATTTAGTTATACCCGACGTAGTTTGGCGGCGGCCGACGCTAGAGTGCGTGGGGTGTTATAGATGGTATCAAAGCATGATCATAGGTCTCGTAGTTTGTGAGTTCATTTTAGCTTCCGCATTACCTATCTTTCATTCCTTTGATGATTTGTACACTTAGTTATTCCGAGTTTGATTGTTGTTTATTCCTATCTTTCCATATGCGAACCCTAGGAGATTCGAAGATAGGAGAGAGGGTTTGGTTTCTGTTCCCATAGTTTAGGAGAGGTAGGGTAAGTTTGTTTTTGGTGCCTCGGAGTTAACTGCTATTATTCGTGAGGCCACGACGGACAATATCAAGATTGAATGACAAAGGTGTGGAAATCTAGAGCAATAGCAACAGGGTACCCCCGCTTCAGTTTAGGTCCGGGTAAGAGACAACTTACACAAGGCCAATCCTCCTACTTTTGTTTGGGGATCTAACCCAGAGGTTTCTCACCAATGGAGGCATGATATGGAGATACATTTAAAGATGGTAGACTGTACAGATTTGTAGAAGCTGATGTTGGCTACCTTTAAGCTAACGGGAGTGGTGGGAGAGTGTCACCACATCTGAGGATAGGGATCGCTGGAACTATGGACACTTTTTGGTGAAGTTCAATGATAAGTATTTCCTTTATTCTATCGGGAGTAAGAAGAAGTGTGAGTTTCTATATTTAGTGTAGGGTTCGAAATCAGTTGCTGAGTATGAACAGGTTTTCACAAATCTGTCGATGTTTGTACTTGGAGAAAGTGAATATCGAGGAAAAGAAAATGGAATGTTTCATCTGTTATGGTCTATCACCCAGGTGGTGGATGTAACGTTACTATTATGGTAGGAGAAGGTGAATTACCAGAAGAATTTGGGTAAAAGGCAGGAATCGACTGGACAAAAGGGAACGATATGACTGAGGAGAAAAAGGGTCGTAGTCACCAACCATGGAAGAGGTAGAGTGCAATACTAGGCCAACAAGACTTTCAATAATGAATTTTCATCCCATAAGACCCCAAGGACAGGGGCATGGACAAAAGGGTGAGCGAGCACCAGTTAGTCAGATGGGACCTTATAGAGGTGCATGTTTTAATTTTGGGGAAGAAGGACATCAAGATCTCAGGTGTCTAAAGAAGCAGGGCCAGCAGGGCTAAGGAGCACATCGCCAATGGCCTGCATCATTGACTGAACTAGGTGCACAAGGACTGCCAAAAGTACCCATAATGGGTAGGTGTTACTTACTCCCGACCCGGGAGCCTCAGGTAGAGCAAGCACAACAAGAGCCAAGGCGCGGCTTGTGGGGTAGTGTGGTACGTATTATTTTCTTATATATGTTATATATATTGTATTTGTTCGCAGGCCAAGTGGGTGTAAGATTGGGTGTACGGGTGACCAATCGTGGCATTCTGCGAGTAGGCATATGTAAGCCATATTTTATTTGCGCAATTTATGTTTGACGTTTACGAAATTCCTGAACTTGTGGTGGAGTATGTAACACCTCGTGACTTTAAAACCATAAAATCTCTTGTAAATTAAAATTTTGGGAAAAATAATTTTTTGGAATTTATTAATTTTTTTTACTTAAAACTGTTAGTTTTGATTTAAGTAAAATGAGATTTTCATTGGAATTGAAATTGGGTTTCAATTCGATACATTATAACTTTTATATAAAATTGGGGGATTTTGATTTGTCAGGACATCCGAACCGGTTCGGCCCTGGGGGCGAACCAATTCGCTCGAATAGTGAGTGGAAACTAGAGTTCTTTTTGTAGTCTTTGTGTAGGACTCAAGCTCTTTTCTTTTATTAAGAGAAAAAGGCACGGGTTTAGGGTTTTTAAAACACATTTTAACCTTCTGAAAAAGCAATAGGCTCCCATGTTTATACCTCCTTTCTTCTACAAAAACAAATCCCATTTAAATCAACTTTCAACTCAAATTTTGAAGAACTAAACCAAGTTTGCTCAAGATCGTTCAAGAACACGTCTTTATTGTTTTCTCGAGAGGAATGTAAGCATCCATTAAAAAATTTCAAATGACGTTTTATAGGCATGAATACTTATATTATTCCCATTTAGTATTATGTGGATTAGATGTTTCCTACACTAATAATACTTGTTTCCTTAAAATAAATTAGAAAGACTAATTAGGGAAAGTGACATTAAACTTGGAACTATTTTTATTCAATTCTCTATTACGAATTAAGACTCAAAACTCTCGCATGCTTAGATTACTTGTTAGGATTTCGTTAGAATATATGGACGTTCGCATGTTAGACTAAGTTGTATGGAGTTTATAATTAGAATTCGACTCGTAAAAATCATGTTATTTATGTGTTTCTTGTAGGGAAAAAATCTATTGTTGTTTGGCCTGAAATATGCATGATGATGGAAATTATATAAGTTATTGAAAAATGAATTATTTAATTAATATTATAATTAAATGGATATAGTTTGGATAAATAGAAATCTTGTGATGGAATTAAAGAATTGTTGTGATAAAATGAAATTATGCCTAATGTGATCGTGGATTGTGTTAATGTTCGACACCACGGGGACGACGGGATTATTGGGTTAATTAATGTTTTCACCTTATTTTAGGTTGCTTGCCAAGTTCGGGACAAGTAGGCATGCCTTTATTGTCATTAACACTTTATAGGTATGGGACTAGTGAGTGTATATTTTTATGGATGGAAAATTCCAATGTGGGGATAAAATTGTACGTCATTCCATCGGTTCGTTAGCCTAGGTGCGAGAATAGGAAGTAGATATTGCTAGATATTCTTCCTAAATGATAGGTTAGAATATAATTACATTTTGTAGACCTCTAGGTATGGGACTAGAGGTTGTCTGGGAATTTTATGCTAGATTAAGGGGTGGGGCTAATTAAAATAAGGAGAACTTGAGAAAATTGAGAAATAATGCATAAGATATTAAACAGGTATTCAAATATACTTGCGCCGTGAGTATGTGCAGGGATAACAATAGGGGAGAACTGTCTATAGTGATGTGGGTGTGTTTTGGCGTCACGAGTATGTGCAGGGCTAATGAAATTGGGCGAACTGGCTATAGTGACGTGTCGTGCGTGGAACCTCACGAGTATGTGCAATGCTAATGAAATCTGGCAAACTGGATATAGTGAGGAGAATGTGTGTGATGTAGAACATAAGCGGGATGGGAGTATGTGCACTACTCGTAATAGGGTGAACTTGCTATACTAGTATCGCATAAATAAAATGGAGTAAATTAATTTTATTAAATTGGGGAAATCTGAATTCATGTTGAAACATCATAATTGGACTCTAACATTTGGGTGGCTTAGTTATGCTGGTAGATAGTGGTAGTTTATTTTTACTCGCATGTTAATATATATATATATATATATATATATATATATATATATATATCGTTTAATTTAAAATACTCTATTATGATATTTATTATGTATAATGATAATGCCTGGGTTTACAGGCCTTAATTGGGAGGAGTAGCTAGTATTCACGCGGTTGGCTCTGAACCATTAAGTTGATTAACATTTGAGGTATAGTGATGGAGTTGTTGCATAGGTGGACTGGAGATCTTTGGAGTGAAACTTGAGTTTATTTTATTTGCTTTAGTAGTTTACCTTATCTTTCCATTGTGTCCCCCAACTTTACCATTTATAATAGTGGAGAACCAATTGTTTGAAATGATTCTCCAGATTCTATCTATCCAAGTTTCAGATAAGCCCATCGTTCTAAGAACTTTTATAAAAAAGAACCAAGACACCTTGTCATAAGCTTTAGAAAGGTACAATTTTATCACCACATTGGATCAATGATTTTTCCTCCCAATCATCGACCTAAGCTTTTTTGCCAACAAAATATTCTCTAAAATGTGTCTTCCTTTAATAAAGCCTGCTTGGGAAGGGCTTATAATGTGAGGAAGGGTATGAGAGAGTCTAGAGGCTAGAAATTTTGTGATAATTTTGAAGCAGAAGTTTCACAGACTAATAGGTTTGTAATTTGATCAAAGATCTAGGGATTTAGTTTTGGGAATGAAGATTAAGTTAGTGCTAGTCCAACTTTTTGGAAGGTCTCCCCTAAGAAGACATGGTGGATGGCTTGGACAAGGTCTGTTTAAATGAGATTCCAGAATTTTTTGAAGAAGAAACCCTGAAAACCATTTGGAACTGCACTACTGTCAGCATTAAGATAAGAAATTTGTTAGAAAATTTCTTGTTCCTATGGAAAAGCATAAAGAGTTTGTGATTGTGTTGGAGATATCTTTTCCTCTATTGCTTCAATTAAAGCATCTTCATCTTCAATCTCAACACCTTGAAAAATACCACTATAATGATCAATAAAGGTTTTTCGAAAGCTTATGCTATCCAACAAGTTAAAGACTTTATCTCTCCCTAGAGGCAACCCTCTTATCAAAAACTTGAGTTTTGCAGATGACACAGTGATATTTACCAATGAACCCTCTTCCAATCTGAAAATTCTCATAAAATTTCTAAAGCATTTCGAGAAAGCATCATGTCTGGTAGTAAATTATTCTAAATGCATCTATACAATGCATTATTCTTCTAGTAGAAGATTGAATAGGTCGATTGAAGCAATGAACTCCTTCAAATTTAAGAAGAATCCTATAATTTATCTCGGTTGTCCTATCTTTTATGGCAAATCTAAACACTACTACTTTGAAGAGATTTCTAATAGGATTGCTTCCAAAGTGGAGAGTTGGAAGTCCAAATTTCTATCTTTCTCAAGTAGAAGAACTCTGATCAATTCAGTTTTAAATTCAATCCCCATACAGTGCTTAGCTGTGATTAAGCCTCCCAGGAAAACCATCTCCCACATAAACAACATGTTTAAAAACTTCTTATGGGTTTTATCTAAGGTATTTGGTAGAAGGAATCATTGGAAAAGATGGGAGGACCTTTGTTCTCTAATTGCAGAAGGTGGTCTTAGATTCAAAGCCCTTAAAGACATCATCAAAGCTTTCGCTATGAAATTGTGGTGCTTAATTTTTAACTCTTTCAGTTTATGTTCTACCTTTCTTAAGTGCAGGCTCAACACTTCAATTGGTATTGCTTCACAAACTTTCAAAAGAATCGAGCTTATCCAAGAAACAAAAGATACCTACATTACTGAAACAAATGGAGTAAAGTAATAGTCTCTTTCTTGTAGCGGAGATTTCAACACAAATTCAGCTTGGGAATGCATTAGACAGTCCAAATCTTCTTCTTTCCTCTATAAATTCTTTTGGAATAATGAAATCCCTCAAAAAATTTGATGTTTCCTTTGGAAACGCTTCAATCAAATTGTTCCTCTTGAAGACGTGATCCAACTCAAAGGCATTTATATGACCCCCCCTATGAAGATGCTGCTATCATGAATCTGAGAACTTTCAACACTTATTTCTGGATAGTCCTATAGCTAAGTCTATCTGGATTCATTTCAGCAATTCCCTTGGCATCAAAATTAATCTCTCATCACTGCATTTAACTCTTATGTCCTGGTGGTTGGTCAAATCATTAAAAGATTATCTTGATTACCTTTACTTGATGATCCCCTGTTGCATTCTCTTGGAAATATGGGTCAACAGCAACTCTTGCATATATGATGGGATCCCTATGAACTGTTCAAGAATTATCTCCCATGCGATCAGTATCATCAAAATCTGCACAATATTTTGTTTTCAAATCCTCTTTCCAGCATCATGAATAAATCCAAGCCAAGTATGGCCTATCATCTGACTCTTTTTCATCCTCTCTCCATATTATTAAATGGTCATTCCCTCCAACCCCATTTTTTAAGCTCAACACAGATGGGGCCTCAAAAGGAAACCCAGACATAAATGGAACTGGTGGCATCATTAGATATCACAATGGTGGTTTTATTAAAGTTTTATCTACTAAGGAAGAGGCAATGCCTAGCATTAGAGCTGAATGCATGGCTATCCTTAGAGGCCTTAATCTATGTCTCTCTCTACACCTTTAAAATGTTATTGTGGAAACTGACTCAAAAGCGGCTATTGATATTCTGAAAGGAAAAAATCTCAAACCCCCTTGGTCAGTTATAGATTTCATAGAGGAGATAGAGGCCATTCCTATTACTCTAATTTTTTTCCATGTCTGGAGAGAAGCCAATCAAGTAGCAGATCACTTAACCAACTATGGGGTTCTTTCCAATGTCAGTGATACTTTGACAAACTCTAAGGTCCTTCCTAAATCTGCTAGAGGTGCTTATCGTATGGACTTTAATGGGCTTATTTCTATTAGAATTTATAGAAATTAATCTTCTACTTCTTTAGTTTTCTTCAGAATTTTTCTTTAGTTTGTAAAAGCCACCTTGGTAGGGCTCTTCTACATTTTCTAATAAATCTGAGGACTTAGTTCCTTTTCCAAAAAAAAAATATATCTTTCCATTATGTCATTTTTATTATGAGACTTTCATTTAAGGAGTTAGTGGGATAAATCGGTTCCACTGTTGTTTATAGTTTCAGCTAGATATTTATAGTTATATTATTTCATTTGAGTTATAATGTTTGGGAGTTAGATTTATTTTGGAGATAGCATGGTGATGGATTTTAAATTTATATGAATATTTATATTTGTTTGATAAGTTTGAATTATATCTTTTGGAATTAAAGTTTTTAAATGTCTCATATTTCTTCACATGCTAAAAATGATATTTTAATTAGTTATATCCAACATAGTTTGGTGGCGGTGGACGCTAGAGTGCGCGGGGTGTTATAGTTGGTATCAAAGCATGGTCTTAGGTCTTGTAGGCTGTGAGTCCATTTTATCTTTCGCATTACCTATCTTTGATTCCTTTGATGATTTGTACACTTATTTATTCTGAGTTTAATTTTTGTTTGTTCCTGTCTTTTCACATGGTGAACACTAGGAGATCCAGAGATAGGAGAGAGGGTTCGGTTTTTGGTCCTGCAGTTCAGAAGAGGTAGGGTCAGTTTGTTTTCAATACCGAGGAGTTAGAGGATATTATTTATTAGGACATGATGGCCGATATCATGATTGGGAGACAGATGTTAGAAAATCTAGAGGCACAGCAACAGGTACCCCCGCATCAATTTGGGACAGAGTGAGAGCCAACTTCCACAAAGGCAATCCTCCTACTTTTGCTAGGCGATCTAACCCAATGGTTGGTCAGCAATGGAGGCATGATATGGAGAGACATTTGAGAATGGTGAACTTCACAAATGTGCAGAAGCAGATGTTGGCTTCCTTTAAGCTGACGGGATTGGTGGGAGAGTGTCATGACATCTGAGGATAGGAATCGCCTGAACTATGGAGTTTTTTAGGTGAATTTAAATGATAAATATTTCCCTTATTCGATTAGGAGTACGAAGAAGTGAGAGTTTTTATATTTAGTACAGGGTTCGAAATCAGTTGCTGAGTATAAACTGAAGTTCATAAATATGTAGGTGTTTGTAATAGAAAAAGTGAATACCGAGGTAAAGAAAATGGAATGTTTCATTAAGAATTTTTCATGGTTTATTAAACATATATGTAATACCCCGTATTTTTATGCTATATTAATTTGGGGATTTATTAAATTTAATGTGAATGACTTATTTAATAAAAATCCAAAAATTAATTATGTTATAATTATTAACGTGACGAGAGTTAGTAATTATGGGAAATTGGTTGAATATTACTAATGAGCAAAGTAATATAGTATATTGGTTATATTGAATGTCATAAGTGAATTAAATGACGATTTCGGAAATTTAAGTCGGAACGTGCTCGTGTCACGTCGGGACTAATTTTGTTAAATAAAAAGTGAATATTTTATAGGTTTCCCGTATGGTCATTTTGAGTGCGCCAACGCATTCGGTAGGGTCGATATAGTCAGAAAAGTGTACCCGGGGGTGTAGTTTGGGTCTCGGGGCATTTTTAGGCCTAATTAGTACCCCGGGAGGGCATTTTAGTCATTTTACATAATTGGGTAATTAAACCCACGAAATTCAGCAACCTATATCAGCCATTTAGGTTAGCCTTTTAGGGTTAGAATATCCAGAAATCAAGTGACGGCCATTGGAGAAGAGAGGAGAGAGCTCCAAGGCAATTCAAGGCCAAAAAGTCACCGGTTTGCACCGCCGCAACCACCACCGCGTAGATGGCGAGACGAGGAACGCAGTCATACCAAAATCAGCCGTGAATCAGAATACCAAAAATCCCAGGCAAGTGTTTAACTTTCTATTTTTGTTGGTGCAATCTTCATATTAGTTTAGGAATGATTTGTGATGAAAACTATGGAAGAAAACCCAATTTATGATAGGAGAATCCATGTAGTATTGATTTATATGTTGATTCTGGAAACCCTTGCCATGTAGAGAAAATAAAACCAAAATTTTGATGATCATAAGAAAGAAATTATGGAGAAAGATTTGTTAGAAAACTGTTTAAGAAAATTCTAGGGTTCTTGATAATTGGATATAATTTTAGGTTGAAAATCCTTGTTTAAATGATGAATATGTACATGCCTTACGTTAGAATCATCTAGTATATTGTTATAATATTAGTAGTAGAATTCTGGGATGATTGGAACTTAAAAATATGGATTTAGTGTAATTTTGGTGATGAAACCCGTAACTTCATTCTGCAGAATTTTTCGCAGACCTGCTTGATCGATCGATCGAGCCTAGAGCTTCGATCGATCGAAGGTTCGATCGATCGTGCCCCAGACCTCGATCGATCGACCCCTCCTGGCAGACTCCTATTTCCCTTGTTTACTTAGTTAAATTAAATTATCGTGAAATAATTCTTGGGTATTCTTAATGAAATATTTTGGGAGTTAGGAAAGGCCAGTAGGACATATGAATAAGTGTTGGGAACTTTATTATAAGACGAGAATCTTATTTTTGCGATAATTAAATAATGAACGATGAAATTACGTATTTCAAGTGAGAGATTGCGGCGAATAGCTACGATAGTAAATAGAGGTATACTTACTGAATTTCCCACTTGGAAGGATAGAGTCCACGAATGTCACGTATTAAGTGAGAAAACCATTCGAGTTTAGGTTAGAGATGAAACCTTATGCGTAATACTAATAATGTGAAATGTAGAATAAATGGTATAATTATTGGTGACGAGAAGAACCTATATTAATATGATAAAGTGGTATATTTATATGATTGTGTGTACATATATTATATACTTGTGAAAATCATGCCAACGCTACTTGCTATCCCTGAGGTTACCGCGCTGGGACAAGTCTTATCTCGATGGGACCTTTATGGGGGATATTGACTTGTACCCTAGAAGATAGATATCCTTGGTACAGGCTATCGATGTGATAGTTCAGACGGTCCTAAGAGACGCAGGCATGTGCCATCCTCTTAGAGACTTGGAATCTATTCTTCGCCTCAATATTGTTTGTGTATTTATGTTAATACAATTCGAGAGTGATTCCGAATGTATTCCCCTTAATATGAGTGATATGGGGCTTTGGATAGTAGAGTATGCACGCACCATAGTTTTATGAGGGGTGCTATTATTTTATATATATTATACCAGTAGTTAATATATATATATGAGATTTTGAAATTTGAAACTGCCTACGGTGATTTGATAAGTAGGACATGGTTGATGACTCAGATAATGAATTCTTGTTTCGTGAAAGTATAATATGTTACTGAGAAACTTTATATATTAATAAAAGCTAAAACGAGAGTTTTGCTCCTAAGCTGGAAGTAACCTTTTTAAACAAAATATTGTTCGGTTTTGAAATCTTATGAGTAAGTTCAGATACGCTAAATTATTGGAAAGGTTAGTATGATAAAATTGATATGAAAAACTGTTGGGAAGGTTAGTGCGATAGGTGTGCACATTAGAAGAGAGGTGAGTATTTCTCAAGAGAGTGACGCACTAATATGTTGTTGCATTGGCCTGTATCAATTTAAATACTTGCTAAACGTATTTTAAAATCAAACACACTTTAGGACTCTGACCCGTTTCTTTTTCTCTCTCTCTCTTGTATATATATATGTATATATTTCAGGTGCCCAGCCACAGGGGCGTCTTGCTTAGGATCCCTTGAGAGGAACGTGCTGCAGCTTAGGTGGGAGTTGCAGGTCACTTGCGTAGACGGATTCCTTTATTGACTCCACTTCTAGCATTCTCATTTATTGGGCATGTGTCGCCCTTTCCATTATTTCATTTGTTATTGGGACATTTATATTTCAGTTGTTTCCAGTATTGTTCTATGGGATTTATTCAGTTTGGATTTGTGACTTTAGTTTTCATATGCTGACATTCGATTGACGAATGTATTATATTATTTGGTTTACTGTGATGTGATTCTTAATTGTAGAAATGTTGTTTTTAAATAAATAAATCTTTTTCTTTAATTAAAATTTGGAAAGTATGTATGAAAATGGTTTTTGACACTTAGCTTAATTATTTAGGGTGTTAAATTGAAAAATGTATTTTTATCGACAGTGATGCTGAGAATGAACCAACTGTTTACCTTGATTTAATTTAATAAAGGAGTGATCGCCCGGTATTGAATTAGGCGGGGTGTCACAGGTGGTATCAGAGCATCAGGTTCTAGTGTCCATTGGATCTGTACGGCTTATTTCGCTTTCAGCTTAACGTTATTGCTATAGAGCCCTATTTTTAGGATTGTTGTATTCTTGCTTTTACGTTTAAGTCTTCAGCTATTTGAGATTTGATGATAACTGTAGACTAATAAACTAGTTCACACTTCAGATGCCTCCGAGACGTGCTCCGAAAGATAGGCATGCCCAAGCCGAGCAGCCAGCAGCTCCGGCACCAGGTACAATGAATGCAAACGAAGTAGCCACCATTGTTGCTCAGGCGGTGAATGCCGCAATAGCGGTGATTCAACAGGCTCCACCCCAGGTTCAGGCAGTGGCGGCAGTACCAGCACAGCTTCCATCTGCATGGGAGAGGGTTCGGGATGCTTTTCAAAAAGTGCATCCCCCTGAGTTTTCTGGTAGCTCCGATATTGTTACAGTTAGCCAATGGAAGAAGGACATCCAGCGGTATCTCCGTATGTATGAGTGCACTGATGTGCAAAAGCAGTTATTGGCTTCCTTTAAGCTGGCGGGGGCCGCATTGCAGTGGTGGGAGTCCACTACCACTTTGGAGGAGAGGGACACGATCCCTATTCAGTTATTCTGGGAGCGGTTCGACCGTAAGTATTTTCCACCCGCAGTGCAGACAGAGATGAGGCGGAAATTACTAAATCTGAAGCAGGAGAACCTTACAGTAGCGGAGTATGAGGAGGAGTTCACGAGACTTCTCACAATTGTGCCAGAAGAGGCACCTACTGAGAACAAGAAGATTATGCTGTTTGTCGACGGGTTAGCTTGGAGGATCCGTCAGCACCTTATTGGAAATCTATCCCTGAGTACTTTCACTGATGTACTCAATGCAGCGTTACTACATTGCCAGGATCACCGCTTCCATCTACAGGGAAGCAAGAGAGCAGGGGAGTCCAGCCAGCAGGGCAGGACCGGGAGTAATAGTGCCAGTGGGGCACCAACTCATGGACAGACTCGTCAGCACGAGCAGGGTTCCCATCAGGGGGACCCTGCTAAGCGATTCCGTTCAGGTGATTCTAGGCAGGGATTCGGGGGTTTCAGGCAGGGCCATCAGGGCCAGCCTAATCAGCAGGGCCAGCAGGGCCAACACCGACCACAGGTAGGGGTGTTCAAAAAAACCGCCCGACCCAAAAACCGAACCGAACCGAAACCGCCGATTTTTTTTAGCCCGGTTCGGCCTACGGTTTACGAATATAAAAAACCGACCATGTCGGTTCGGTTGTCGGTTTATACGTGGGAAAAACCGACTCAAACCGAACCGACCCGAACCAATATATATATTAAAAAAAAAACTAAATAACTTATATTTTTATATCCAAAAACCATTACCCACCTTTAAAAACCGACCCAAATCGAAAACCGCCCTTAAAAAAACCGGCCCAAACATGAAACCGTCGAAAACCGACCCGAAACCGAACAGAACCGAAACCGACGTGAACCGAAACCGACGGGTTTTTTCATAGTCGGTTCGGTTTCGGTCTGACCTTTTCCAAAACCGAACCGATCGGTTCGGTATGAACTAGGGTCCAAAACCGACCCGAACCGACCCGTGAACACCCCTAACCACAGGGACAGCAGCAGGGCCAGCAAGGCCAACAGCGTGCACATCAGGGCCAAAAGGGCCAGTGGCGTGGAGTTTACGGCCAACAGGGTCGTGGACAGCAGGGTCAGAGGGGAGGTAACTTCAAAGGCCGATGCTTTGGGTGCGGTAAACATGGCCATAGGCGCCAGGATTTCCCAGAGGGCGATAGGGCCCCACAGCAGCAGGGAGCACGAAATGAGCCGCATAGACCACTTTTCCCACCTGCCCTCCCAGCTCCAGCCCAGGTGCCAGCCCTACCAGCCATTACAGTGGCTCCAGTACAGCAGGGGCAATTACAGTATGGACGTGTCTATAACGTCCACCTGGCAGAAACTCCACAGGCACCACCCGCGATTGAGGGTATGTTTCCTATCCATGGTACTATGGGTCGGGTTTTGTTTGATACGGGGGCAACGCATTGTTTTATAGCTACGCATTTTGCGAAGTCCTTAGGGTTGTTACCCACAGCAGAGAGCACCGTGATGTGTGTCGACTCACCACTGGGGAGTGGGTCACTTATTTTCTTTATATGCCGGGGAGTAGGGGTAGAGATTGGTAGCTTGGTATTACCTGCAGACATGTTAGTCTTAGATATGCACGAGCATGATGTGATTATTGGTATGGATTGGCTCGCGGCTTATAGAGCCATGATTGATTGCTTCGGTGGGAGCATTGTTTTTGCCATTCCGGGGCAATAGATGTTTGTAATGGCGATGCCTCGCCCAGAGGGAGGTTCGACCGCTCATTTTTATTGCATAGAGGAGGAAACCTCTAAGGAGGTTGTGATTCCCTTATATTCGATCCCTGTCGTCAGGGAGTATTCCGATGTGTTTCAGGAGATACCAGGCCTACCCCCCAGTCGAGAGATAGACTTTGTTATAGATTTATTGCCAGATACGAGACCTATAGCACGCGCACCGTACCGTATGGCTCCGGCAGAGATGCGAGAGCTACGAGATCAGATAGAGCAGCAATTAGGTCAGGGCTTCATTCGTAGGAGTACCTCACCTTGGGGCGCTCCAGTCTTGTTTATGAAGAAGAGAGACGTTTCACTGAGATTGTGTGTGGACTATAGGGAGTTGAACAAGGTCACAATACGGAATAAATATCCGTTACCTCGAATTGATGATCTGTTCGACCAGCTGAGGGGAGCAACCTTCTTTTCGAAGATAGATCTGAGGTCGGGGTAGCATCAGTTACGTATTAGAGAGAAGGATGTTTCAAAGACTGCCTTCTATTCGAGATATGGGTCCTATGAGTTCAGGGTGATGTCGTTCGGACTCACAAATGCCCCAACCGTTTTCATGGACTTGATGAACCGAGTATTCAGAGAGTTCTTGGATCAGTTTGTCATCGTCTTCATAGATGACATCTTGATATATTCACACTCCGAAGAGGGTCATGCCGAACACTTGAGACGGGTTCTTCAAACTCTACGAGAGCATCAGTTGTATGCTAAGTACGAGAAGTGTGGATTCTGGTTGCGAGAGGTACAGTTCTTGGGCCATGTTATTTCTGAGCAGGGGATTGCAATTGACCCGAACAAAGTGTCAACCGTGAGGGAGTGGGGACAGCCCACGACACCGACGAAAGTGCGTAGTTTCTTGGGATTAGCCGGATACTACAGGAGATTTATTCGGGGATTCTCCAAAATAGCGGGCCCATTGACGAATCTGACTCGCAAAGGGGTACCATATGTTTGGGATGACGCTTGTCAATTGGCTTTCGACGAGTTGAAAGACAAGCTTACTTCAGCGCCAGTCCTTGCTTTACCGAAACCGGGTGTGGTGTACCTAGTTTACACCGATGCGTCTTTACGGGGACTTAGAGGAGTACTCCAGCAGGAGGAGAAGGCTATAGCTTTTGCTTCCCGCAAGCTTAAGCCGCATGAGAAGAATTACCCCACCCACGACCTGGAGTTAGCAGCGATCGTCTTTGCATTGAGGATATGGAGGCACTATTTATTGGGGGAAAAATTCCGTTTGTTCACAGACCATAAGTCACTGCAGTACCTGTTCACTTAGCGAGAGCTGAATATGCGTCAGTGCAGATGGCTAGAGTTTGTGAAGGACTACCAGTTCGATATACAGTATCATCCAGGGAAGGCCAATGTAGTTACTGATGCGTTGAGCCGTAGCCCGGTAGACGATGTAGCGGACGTCTGAAAAGCAAAGTGGAAGGAGTTGGGTCACCAGGACGCAGTGGCACGTTCTTTCATATCCGTGATGTCAGTCACACCCGAGATTGTTACGAGGGTGATACAGGCACAGACCACAGACCCATTTTTCCAGGAGCAGATTGTGCGACTTTCGGCCGAGGGTGTTGAGTCCTATTCTGTTAGTTTTGATGGAGGTTTGCGGTTTAATGGGAGATTGGTGGTTCCAGAAGGATCAGAATTACGTCATGCAGTGATGACTCATTCTCATAGGTCCCAATTTGCAGTACATCCGGGAGGCGATAAGATGTACCAGGATATGAGGCGACAATACAAGTGGAGTGGGATGAAGAAGGACATCGCCGAGTTCGTGTCCAAGTGTTCTACCTGCCAGCTGGTGAAGGTGGACCATCAGAAACCGTCAGGATTGCTTCAGCCATTGGAAGTACCCGCGTGGAAGTGGGAGAGTATTTCAATGGATTTTATTACAGGGTTGCCTACATCACAGCGGGGCCACGATTCTATCTGGGTGATTGTAGACCGATTGACTAAGGTGGCTCATTTTCTGCCAGTGCGGACAAATTATACTACGGGTCAGTATGCTCAGTTGTTCGTTGCTGAGATTGTCAGATTACACGGGGTGCCCCTGAATATTGTGTCAGATAGGGACAAGATTTTTATGTCACGTTTCTGGGAAAGTTTTCAGGAGGCTATGGGTACTGAGTTGAGGTTGAGGTTGAGTTCAGCTTACCACCCACAGACAGATGGACAGACATAGCATACTAATCAGATGTTAGAGGATATGCTACGCATGGGTGTTCTCCATTTTGGAGGAGGTTGGGAGCCACATCTTCCACTGGTAGAGTTTGCTTATAATAACTTTTATCAGTTTACGATTGGTATAGCTCCATTTGAGGCTTTGTATGGCAGGCCTTGTCGTTCTCCAACTTGTTGGCTCGAGGTGGGGGATAACAAGTTGCTAGGACCAGAAGTAATTCAAGAGACCTCCGCGAGGATTGAGATAATCAGGAGTCGTATTCGGGTAGCCCAGGATAGGCAAAAGAGCTACGCCAATGAGAAACGGTTCTTCTGGGAGTTTAATTAGGGAGATCAAGTGTTATTGCGTGTATCTCCTATGAAGGGAGTGATGAGGTTCGAGAAGAAAGGGAAGTTGGCTCCGAGGTACGTGGGACCATTTCCCATCATCGAGAGGATTGGGCCGGTAGCATACAGGTTGGGATTGCCAGAACATTTACATCGCATCCACGATATATTCCACATCTCGTCGTTGAGACGATATCTTCGGGATGATATGGCCCATACTCACATTGCGATAGATGAGATAGACTTACAGTCTGATAGCTCTTACAAGGAGAGACCAGTGGCTATTCTAGACTATAGTGAGAGGAGATTGAGGTCAAAAATAGTTCCACTTGTGCGAGTCCAGTGGGAGCATCATAATGTGGAGGAATCCACTTGGGAGCGTGAGGCAGATATGCGCGAGTGATATCCAGAGTTGTTTTTACCAGGTATGCCTTATTTTCCGAATTTCGGAAAGAATTTCCGTTATTAGGGGGGAAGTATGTAATACCCCGTATTTTTATGCTATATTAATTTGGGGATTTATTAAATTTAATGTGAATGACTTATTTAATAAAAATCCAGAAAATAATTATGTTATAATTATTAACGTGACGAGAGTTAGTAATTATGGGAAATTGGTTGAATATTACTAATGAGCAAAGTAATATAGTATATTGGTTATATTGAATGTCATAAGTGAATTAAATGACGATTTCAGAAATTTAAGTCGGAACGTGCTCGTGTCACGTCGGGGCTAATTTTGTTAAATAAAAAGTGAATATTTTATAGGTTGCCCGTATGGTCATTTTGAGTGCGCCAACGCGTCCGGTAGGGTCGAGATAGTCAGAAAAGTGTACCCGAGGGTGTAGTTTGGGTCTCGAGGCATTTTTAGGCCTAATTAGTACCCCGGGAGGGCATTTTAGTCATTTTACATAATTGGGTAATTAAACCCACGAAATTCAGCAACCTATATCAGCCATTTAGGTTAGCCTTTTAGGGGTAGAATATCCAGAAATCAAGTGACGGCCATTGGAGAAGAGAGGAGAGAGCTCCAAGGCAATTCAAGGCCAAAAAGTCACCGGTTTGCACCGCCGCCACCACCACCACGTAGATCGCGAGACGAGGAACGCAGCCATACCAAAATCAGCCGTGAATCAGAATACCAAAAATCCCAGGTAAGTGTTTAACTTGCTATTTTCGTTGGTGCAATCTTCATATTAGTTTAGGAATGATTTGTGATGAAAAATATGGAAGAAAACCCAATTTATGATAGGAGAATCCATGTAGTATTGATTTATATGTTGATTCTGGAAACCCTTGCCATGTAGAGGAAATAAAACCGAAATTTTGATGATCATAAGAAAGAAATTCTGGAGAAAGATTTGTTAGAAAACTGTTTAAGAAAATTCTAGGGTTTTTGATAATTGGATATAATTTTAGGTTGAAAATCCATGTTTAAATGATGAATATGTACATGCCTTACGTTAGAATCATCTAGTATATTGTTATAATATTAGTAGTAGAATTCTGGGACGATTGGAACTTGAAAATATGGATTTGGTGTAATTTTGGTGATGAAACCCGTAACTGCATTCTGCAGAATTTTTCGCAGACCTGCTTGATCGATCAATCGAGCCTAGAGCTTCGATCGATCGAAGGTTCGATCGATCGACCCCTCCTGGAAGACTCCTATTTCCCTTGTTTACTTAGTTAAATTAAATTATCGTGAAATAATTCTTAGGTATTCTTAATGAAATGTTTTGGAAGTTAGGAAAGGCCAGTAGGACATATGAATAAATATTGGGAACTTTATTATAAGATGAGAATCTTATTTTTGGGATAATTATATAATGAACGATGAAATTACGTATTTCAAGTGAGAGATTGCGACGAATAGCTACGATAGTACATAGAGGTATACTTACTGAATTTCCCACTTGGAAGGATATAGTCCACGAATGTCACGTATTAAGTGAGAAAACCATTCGAGTTTAGGTTAGAGATGAAACCTTATGCGTAATACTAATAATGTGAAATGTAGAATAAATGGTATAATTCGTACCATTTGCATAGTGGTAAATTTTCTTTCGATTATTTGTGGTTATAGAACACACACATTACCATTAGTCAATTTTCTTTCCACATGTTATATATAAAATTAATTACATTGTAATGAAGCTTGACATCTTGATAAACTTCTCCTAAAATATACTTCTCCAAAAATTATGAATTACTTCCCTTCATTCTCCCCCCAAAACAAAATATAATTCATAATCCATATCAACATGGTACGAATTCACACGACGTTATAAGATTACTTGTAAACCCTTAATACTTTCGGAACATATCAGCATCAAATCAATAAAATACTATGGTTAATGGGTATGATATGTGTTGACCGTCTTCGGTCATTAATAACCAATAAAATCCACCAAGTTTAGTAAATAAGAAAAATTGTTGGGGATTGTATAGTGTTTTGTATATTAATGTTAATTTAACCATAAATATGAGTAATAACTAATATACACAACACAACACTATAAATGGTCAGATTTAAATATGATTTTTCGAGCAAATTAAAATGTTAAATATATTTAATGAACAGAACATGTTTTAGCCCTTTATTTAATATTTTATTATCCTAATTAAATATTAATGTATATTTTAGTTAAATGTAATAAATTGATTTTAATGACTCCAATAGACATCTATTAAGTGATTATGTAAATATTTCTTAATTTGTCATGTAACTGATTCTTAATTTATAATGCATATAATTTTTATAAGTATTACAAATCTTAAGTTTTAATCGTAAACTTAATAGTATGTACATTTACAAAATTTTAGTTGATATTCATATTACTAAATTATTTTTTTACTAAAACCATTTTCTATCAAACCAACATCTCATCTGCCAACTTTATTAGTAAAGCATTCAAAACCCATTAAAATAAACAAACCAAATCAATACCCTTTCAGACAGTACACAATGCTCTTATAATTTGCCACTGTTCCTGTCATTTCCCTTTCATCTATACACCCATTTCCCAGTCCCATCAAACCTTTACCCTACACAATACCCATCATCCACACCCTATACAACCCCATGTGAATAACCTATGCTTTCGAGAAACGTGGGTTGTAACAATAATAAAATAGAAATATATGGGGAACATGGCTCATTTATAAGAGTGGCAATTTTAGAAAGGCCACGACAAAACGACACGGAACGACACAAAATTGACCCGATATGTCGTGTTTGTGTCATAATTTTTTGACACAGTCATCTCGTGTCATGTTCATCTCTGAATTATGAGTCGTGTCGTGTTATTGTGTTATCGTGTTTTTTAGGCGTGAAAATTATGGCATTCCTGTGATATCATGCCGTGCTGTTTTTTATTCGAATCATGTTCGTATCAACTAAAAAAATACGAATTCCTGTCGTATCGTGTTCGTGTCCAAAAATATTATGTCGTCTCGTGTCGGGCAGAAACATGACTCATTGACCCGAATTGCCACCCCTACTCATTGATGATGGGTTTCGAATTTTCTTCTATCTCACACATTGATTTCCACTATCTGCCGTAGTTACTTCAAATCAATATATGGAGCACATGGCTAGAGACAACAATTGTTTTGGTTTTGTGAAGTGATTGATTGTACATGACTCAATGCCACACGAAATTGAAGTTTGGAAAAAGGGCAAGCTATTTATATTCAATTGCATTGTCTTATCTTAACCTACATGGTTTAAATCATGGAAATATTTATTCCTGCAAGCACTGTATCTTCCCCAATACCATAAGAGACCTGAGCAAGGAGAAACCGTTTCATCATCCGTTATCCTCAAGGAGAAACCGTTTGATCAAGGAGAAATTGTTTCAACATCCGTTGGGGGAAACCGTTTCAGCATCCAACAACTTTAGCTACTCTGAAAGTCAAAATCGAATACCCTATGATTTTAAACAAAAAAAATAAATCAAACAAATTTTTTAAAACTCGTGCTCTAAACCCAGATCTCCAAACCCAGACCACATTTAAAAACCCCATTACTTTAAATTTGTTATTGTGTAGCTATCTTCTACCTTTAACTCATAAAAAAACAGTCAAATAAAAAACTATCGTATACCACCAATTTTTCAACCTTTAAATAAGTTCCATCATAAGAAATTTGAAAAAACTCCAAACCTAGATCTGTGATGAATAATGAGAAATAAAAAAATACATATGAAAATCAATACATAACGCACATACAATCCACCAATGAAAAACCATTAATTACTTGTTGTGATCTTTGAGTTCGTACAAATCTAATACACACAATTCGGATCCTGCAAACAAAAAAAACAGAGTTCTTGATGTTAGAGGTTTTGGAAATAGAACCTAAAATTTGAACCTAATTTCCAAATCTAATACTCATGCCCAACACCCATATCTGAGTGTGTTTTTGTTGAAGACTTTGGATTGAAATTGGATGGTTCGGGGGCTGAGATGTAGTTGGTGGTATCGTTGGTGATGTGCACTGGATTGGGAGGTAGTGTGGTAGTAATGACGATGGATGAGTTAGGTTTTGCCAGGGGGTCAGGAGGGGCTGAGATGGTGCTGAGATGGGTTTGGGAGGTGGCTTCATGAACTAAAAAAAATCAAATTAAATATACAAATTAAAGAAAGATGAGTTCTCGGTGAAATCAATGGGTCTTTTTAAAATCCCCATATAAATAATAAAAGGGAAAGAGTCAGCGATTTAAATTGCTGTGTATTGAAAAAACAATTGTTAAACCTACATACAACGAATTCCAAAGAATATCTTCTGACATTGTAAATCCAACATAATTAGCCCATATCTTCATAAGCCAAGGCAGGAGCAACTTTGACTGTAGAACGAACCGTTTGAATCTGGGTTCATTTTTGGCAATACTTCTTCAAAGGCCTTCTTAAAATAGTGTGTTGTACTCTTTTTTCCCATAAAAATCGTGTTTTACTTCCTAGTTATAGATTGAGTTCTATTTGTGTAGGCTGATGGGTGTGTTAAAAGGATATTATAGTCTTTCTAACACATTCTTATTTTAATATTTAAAAATTGGTAACGGTGGGCTTGTAAAAGGAAACGGTGGATAGTATAGGCACTGATGGGTTTGTAAGAGGCAACGGTGGGTTTATACAAAAACAGTTAATTTGACAAAAAAAAAACATTTTCAACAACAGGCTTCTATGAACTCAAAACCCACCGCCAATCTCTACGGTCTTTGAAAGCCTCGAAACCCACCGTCAATCTCAAAACACGTGTAATAACCTACAAAAAGAAAACATTAATATAAAAAACTTCTGAAATCAAATAGTAGTTACCACAGGTCACTTAGAGAAAAGAAAAAATGAGGGGTGAGAGATCTAACCTTGGTGGAGATCGAAGAAAAAGAAAGGTATGAGAGAGTAAAATAAAGGTATTAAGCCTTGTGTCTCGTGTGGTTTAACATAACATTGGGTATGTAGAAAAGAACAAATCCATTAAATGCAGATCGATGATGAACCTGTAAAAAAAATTATTACGTGGCTTGTTAGATCTGCAAAAAAATTCATAAATGGAAAAACAACAACAAAAACGATCAGAAATTGAAACCAAAATCATTTTTAATGTGTCTTCATGGGCTCACTCTTCCTTTCGATCGCAGAGATTCAAGGGAAAAATGTTATTAAGAACCCAAATTCTTGTTGAATAGTGAGAAAAAAAATACTCACAGCACAAAAACCAAACAAAGGTAATAACGCTAACAAATATGTTCAGCTTGGTAGGGCGCCTCTGGTCCATGGCATTCATGGAAGCTCGGAGTAAGAACGAAGGTGGGATTTTGTTGGGTCTTTGTGTTGAAAATGAAAGGGATGTGAGATGAGGAAGGGAAATGAGAGAGATAAAGAGAGAGATGTGGGATTCTCTTCTACAAATTTGTGTTTGTGTGGGTGAGAGAGAGACGTGATATTGATTTATACAGACCTCGAGACATGGGACAGATTAGACTTTACGGATGAAGGGCACGACATGTTATATTTTTCCATCACATCCACATGTCATCATTTTCACCATTAACATACACACTCCAAAATTTAATCTCAACCGTCAGTTGATAAAGACCAAATCCCCTAAGATGTAATCTCAGCCATCAGTTGGGAGAGACAAAAAAAGCCCTCCTCCTTTATTTTATATATATATATATATATATATGTATATTGTATTTGTTCGCGGGGCAAGTGCGTGTGAGATTAGGTATATGGGTTCCCAATCGTGGCATTCTACGGGTAGGCATATGTAAGCCTTACAC
Organism: Sambucus nigra; assembly: GCA_949130495.1. Lineage (NCBI taxonomy): Eukaryota > Viridiplantae > Streptophyta > Magnoliopsida > Dipsacales > Adoxaceae > Sambucus > Sambucus nigra. Next base: position 440,211,299 of record OX422219.1, read on the forward strand.
TACACCAAAAAGGTCGAATTGCCACCTTTCAGACGGACACCCTTGTTATGGTCAATGATCGTGACAAAAAAAATATGCTTTTTTCGTCACGATCATTGACCGTGACAAGTTCGTGACAAAGGCTTGTCACGGTTATTGACCGTGATAAGTATAGTTGTCACAGACTTGTCACGGTCAAAGATTGTGACATGCCCGTGACAACTTAGTCAGTAAAAAACCCCTCCCCTCTTCTTTTTTCCCACCATTTTCACTTCCCTCTTTTTTTCTCTCTATAGGATTTCTCTCTCTCTCTCTCTCTCTAAGCGACTTTGAGGTTAGTTTTTTCCTCTCATTCTCTTTTCTTTGTATGTATATGTGTGTATGTGTGTGGGTGGGTGGGTGGGTGGGTGGGTGGTGTGTCTGCGCATGTACAAGTGCGTGTGTGTGTGTGTGTGTGTGGTAGGGGGAGGGGGGAGGGGGTATGGTGGTGGAATGTGTGTGTTTGTAAGTATGTGTGGAGGTGGGTGAGTATGTGTGGGTGTGTTTACAGGTGTGTGTGTGTGTGTGTGTGTGGTGAGGGGGAAGGGGGGAGTGGTGGGGCAGGGGGAGGGGTGGTGGGGGAGGGGCGTGTGTGTGTGTTGAAATTAATTGTTAATGTTTAGGACTTCAAATTAATTGTTGATTTAGGACTTGAAATTAATGTTTAGTTTAAGGCTTGAAATTAATTGTTAATGTTGATTTAGAACTTGACATTAATGTTTAGTTTAGGACTTGAAAATTAAAGGTTAATTTTGATTGGGGACTTGAAATTAATGTTTAGTTTATGACTTGAAATTAATGTGTAAATAGCCAAATATATGTTATACCCTTAAGTATAAATACCCAAATATTGTTGGCTAATACATAATGATAAGTAATTAACCCTTTAGATTCTCCAAATTGTTGGTTTCGTACGTAAATAAGTAAATGATGATTCTCCCTATGTTTAAGAGGATTAAGTTCAATTTGAGATTTTTCTCACGGAATAGTCACAATAGGAATTGGAATTGAGACTTATAATTATTATTATTAATTTAATTATCACTTTAATTGGATATAAATGAGTTAGGAGCCTTTAAACTCCCCTTATTAATTGTTGGTTTTGAATTATTAAGTAGTTAGTTTGAATTGATGTTTAGGATTTTTAGTAATTGTACATATCAGATGTTGTTGGTTTGGAATTCAGAATTAAGTGGTTAACCATTAATTTTACACCGTGACAGTTGAACCAAACAAATTGATTAATAAAATATAGCTTTAACTGTAGCTTTAATTGAAAGTTAAATTGTATAGCTTTAATGATGATATATTTATAAGATGTGATGAAATGAATTAATTGAGTAGATGAATTAAAAGGAGTACGGGATACACATTTGTTGGTTTATTGTTGCTGTTGCTGTTGGATTATAGTGGACCTATGTTGGGTTGGTTAATTTTGGAAGTGGTATGGCCACTGGATTATTGTCCAAATGGGGGGGGGGGGGGTTAACTTTTTCCTAAAATTAATTTGTGTCACGAACAATATATTATTAATATATATATATATATATATATATATATATATATATATATATATATATAAATAATATGTTTCATTTATGATAATTAAATGAAATATACTTGAAACTACATGTAGTGCGCATAGGAATTAATATTATAAATTGAATTTGAATTTGAAATTTAAAAATCGAATATAAATAAGACATAATTAAATGAAACATACTATAAATCTAAGTTCTGTTTATACTAATCCACGTATATACGCTTCTTACCTTTAATAGGTGATTGTTTGTAGTAGCTGTTATGGGATATCCTAAATACAAAGAATGGATGAGTGATACAAATAGAATGGGGGATGTGTTTTGTAGAGGTTCTAATGAATTTGTGAAATACGCAAAGAGATGTCGTAATGATGAAGAGTTTTCATTTTCGTGTGCTTGGTGTGAGAATGGTAAGGTGTTTGAGTGGAAAACAGTTGAACTACATATGTTCAGATGGGGTATGCTAGATAATTATCGATTTTGGAGTTTTCACGGGGAACTAAAAGTTCCTTATGTCCCGGAGCAACCTTAACAACAACATTAAACAAGTAGGATAGATGTATAAGGGGATGATGTAGATCATAATATGTTAGAGGATTTAGTTGATGACGCGTTCGATGTTCATAAAGTGGAAAATAATGAGGTCACTGACGATGTACGAGGTTCAGGTGCTTATGAAGATATCAGGATAAACCTTGACAATGACTACTAAAGGTTAAACTTTAAGGGGACCCAACCGTTATACTCTGGCTGTGAGAAAAATCAAACAACTTTACATGCCATAGTTGGTTTTCATATTTTGAAGACCCAATACGATTTGTCTTGTAAAGCGTGACGTGAATTCTGGATTGGGTGAAGGGCTTGCTACATAAGGAGAATACGCTTCCAAATATCTATCCTGTAATGAAGAATATAAATCGATTAATTCTTGTGTGTATGACTGCATACTATACCGAAAGGAGTATGAAAATCTGGATCGGTGTTCGATATGACATGGACCTATATATGTCCAATATACTGGAAAGGAAGGCACAAGCTCAAAAGTGCCTCAAAAAGTGTTGAAATATTTTCCCCTTGGGTCTGGATTAAAGAGTTTTTTCATAGTACCATGGATAGCGAAGGCAATGACTTGGCATGCTAGGGAAGAAGTAGGGAATAATCTCATCCGTCATCCTATTGATTCTACAACTTGGATGAGGATGAGTTATGAGTATCCTGATTTTTCTCCAGAACAGCGTAGCATTCGTTTGGCTATATCAACTGATGATTTCAATCCATTTAGAAATATAAGCACCAATCAGAGTTTATCACTAGTGATCCTAGACCCACTCAACCTCCCTCATTTACAATGTATGAGACCTGGATTTTTGATATTGTGCTTGTTAATACCCTGGCCAAAGGCACCAAGTGATGACATCGATAACTACATGTCTCCTTTGGTAGAAGAATTAAATGAGTTGTGGGAAGAGGGTGCGCAAGCGTTTGACTCTTTTAGAAAAGAAGTTTACGCTAAAAGCTATTTTGACTTGAATTTGAAACAATTTTTAGATTTGCAATAAGTATTCCAATTATCGGACAATAGTTTAATTCTTTATCAGACATCAATTTACTGCTTTTAATTAATTTGTACTTGATCATTTTCCCTATTTCTCTATTTATCTCTTTCCTCTGTATGTGTGCGTTTGTGTGTGTGTGTGCGCGCAAATGGGGGGGGGGGGAGTTTTCAACTATTTTCTAAAATTACTTCCTGTCACGACCCATTCGAGAGTGGCACGACCACATAAAATGTTTGTATGTCTTCTTCAGGTGTGTTTGTATTCTTATAATTCATTTAGATTTGTACTAATAATAATAATTTTTTTAGAAAATGTCTTCTTCGGGGATTCAGGCAAGGATGATAATGATGATGATAATGATGACGTCTTCTTCAGGGCTCGACGGTAACGGAGGCGACGAGGGCTCCTCGTCCCCTAGGCTCCCCAAATGGGGAAAATTGGGAATGGTTGTTGAGAACAAGACAGGCTTATTGACTAGATTCCTCGAGCTGGTGAAGACGATTATCGGCCCGGGGTACACCAGTTGGAGGGAGGTACCAAATGAGCTCAAGTTAGCTATTTGGGCGACACTACATGTCAATTTGAATTTGAATTTATATTTATTCCCAACTAACACTTACATTGTTTTTATTTTGTATTTGTTTGACAGGAACAATTCAGCCTGCCCCCAAAACTCCGCGATTCTGTGTTGGAGTGGTTGAGGGATAAACACAAGACATGGAAGAAGAATTTGTGGGCCCGGTACTTTGGGAAGACCCGAGACTCCATTATCAGAATGCTTGAGTTTGTCCCACCGAAGGAGCCAATCGCATTGGCACATTGGGAAAATTACACTGACAATGAGATCGAGGAGTAACAATTGTCATCTCGCCAATCAGGGAGGGAAAAACGAGCAAAAAAGATAGACATGCACTACTCCGGCCGAACATCTTACGCCGAGGTGGAGGATCGGATGGTAAATTTTATTTTTTCTATAATTATTAAAATATGTTATTCTGTATTATTTTAGTTTGCATTAGTTACTAATTTTGCATTATTTTACTTCAGGGGACGAGGAGTGGCTCTGGGGGTAGGCCACATAGGCTCGATGCCTATGTGGCAATTAGGATGAAGAAGGGAAAGGATAAGGAGGTATCCCTAAGCGTAGAGGCCACGATTGTAAGTAATCCGATAATTTAATTTTTATGAATTACGTTATAATTTTTTTATTTACTTATTTAACTAATCGTGTGCTTTTTTTCATTTTAGGCAAATCTTAAGGAAGTGCATGAGTCGCAGTCTGATGACGACAAGGCATATTTGTCCACGGATGCACTCATACAAGTGCTTAGCCTTGATCACAAGGGGAAGAATATGGTGTGAGCTTGCGAGTTGGAAAATCTAGGATCACCGGAATGGAGAGGAGCAACACTTGGTTGGCTCGTAGGGTGGACATGCATGACACGAAGCTATCAAGGTTGGAGGCGACGGTTGTCAGTTAGGAAGAAAGGGCAAGGGAAAGTTCAAGGGGAATGAGAAAGTGGTGGACGACAGGTGGTGGAGGATGAGGACATGGACATCTCTTCTTCATCGCCGATACGCGCATACTCACCGCTTGATGATCCAGTCCCCTACTTGGCTCCCATCCTGTGGACTATGTCCATAATCGGTTGGCCGAGTGTGTTTTTACGAGACATATATGATGGACAACGAATAGTGAGGGGGTTGAGGGAACCGAAACCCGTCATGGGTATGCCGGTTCATAGACTTAACCTTCAAAACATCGACGTTAAGGTGCTTGTCACGCATGTGATACCCAAAAAGGAGAACACTGCATTGTGGTTGCACGAACAAAGTGGCATGATGCATATTGAGGGGTGTCTCAATGCGTATATCGTGTGGCCTTCCTTCCTCCTCAAACTTACCCCAGACACTATGGTGTGACATTATTTGTATCTATTTTTATTTGGACACTTGGAATATATTTGAATTGTTTTGATTTGTTACATTTTGGCTTGGATATGGATTGTATTTTTATTTTATTTGGATATGGAAATATATATGCAATTAATTGGTGCATTCTTTCTATTTTATTTGGATATATGTTGTTTGAACAGGTACAAATTTGCTATAATAATTACAAATATACTGCTGGGCTGTGGCAGTGGCCAAACTTCCCAACAATTTTTTTTAAATTCTACCCAGATTTGTCACGTTCATTGACCGTGATAAGTTCGTTAGAATTGTCGTGGTCCTATCACGGTCTTGGACCTTGACAAGATTTGTCACGGCCAAATACCGTGACAAACCCGAGACAACGTTTGAAAAATTATCACGGTCAATGATCGTGACAAGTCCGTGATAATAAAAAGTGTCACCCCCCATATTTGTCATAGTCATTGACCTTGTCAAGTTGGACTTGTCACTGTCAATGACCGTGACAATCCGACAGTTTTGGTGTAGTGTTATTTTATTTGCGCGATTTATGTTTGACGTTTACACTTTGTCGAATTTCGATGACAAAATTCCGGAACTAGTGGGGGAGTATGTAACACCCCCTGACTTTGAAACCAAAAAATATCTTATAAACTAAAATTTTGGGGAAAATAATTTTTTGGAATTTATTAACATTTTACTTAAAAATGTTGGTTTTGATTTAAGTAAAATGAGATTTTAATCGAAATTAAAATTGGATTTTAATTCGAGAAATTGAAATGTTTTATATAAAATTGGGGTATTTCAATTTGTCAGGGCATCCAAATCTGTTCGGCCCTAGGGGCGAACCGGTTCGCTCGAACAGCTGGAAGAAACAAGAGTTCTTCTGGTAGTGTTTGTGTAGGACTCAAAGTCGTTTCTTTTATTAAGATAAAAATTCACGAGTTTAGGGTTTTAAAACACATTTTAACCTTCTCAAAAAGAGGTAGCCTCCCATATTTATACTTCCTCTAATCTACAAAACCTAAACCCCATTTAAATCAGCTTTCAATTTAAGTTTTGAAGAACTAAACCAAGTTTTCAAAAGAACGTTAAAGAACACGTTTGTATTGTTTTGTCGAGAGGAAGGCAACCATCTAATCAAAAGTTTCAAACAACATTTTATTGGAATGAATACTTATATTGTTCCACTCTAGTATTATGCATTTTAAAAGTTTCCTAAACACTAATAATCATTATTTTCTTAAAATAAATTAGAGAGACTAGTTAGGGAAAGTGAAATTAAAGTTGGGACTATTTTTATTCGATTATCTAATACGAATTAAGACTCAATTCTCTAATACGAATTAAAGTTGGGACTATTTTTATTTAATTCTCTAATACGAAATTAAAGTTGGGAATTTTATGCTCCATTAAGGGGTGGGGCTAATTGAAAAACTGATAAATAATGCCTAAGATAATAAATGGGGTTTAAAATGAATTTGCATCATGAATATGTGCATTGCTAACAATAAGGGGCGAACTGGCTATAACGATGTCTGTATGTGTTTGCGTTGCTGACGAAAGCTTCTAACTGTCTATAGTGACGTATCATGCATGGAAGCTCGTGAGAATGTGTAGTGCTAACGAAATTGGGTGAATTGGCTATAGTTAGGGGAATGTGTGTGGTGTAGAACATAAGCGGGACAGGAGTATGTGCAGGACTCGTAATAGGGCTAACTAGCTATACCAATGTCGCATAAATAAAGTGGAGTTAATTAATTGAATTAAATTGTGGAAATCTGAAGTCATGTTGAAACATCATAATTGGACTTGAACATTGAGGTGGCTTAGTTATGTGGGTAGATAGTGGTATATTATTTTTACTCGAATATATATATATATATATATATATATATCGTTTAATTTAAAATACTCTATTGTGATATTTATTATGTATGATTCTAATGTCTGGGTCTACGAACCCTAACTGGAGTTTATTTTATTTTCTTTAGTAGTTTTAGCTTATCTTTCCATTCCGTCATTTTTATTATGCGACTTTCATTTATGAAGTTAGTGGTCCAAATCGGTTCCACAGTTGTTTATGTTTTCAGCTAGATTTATAGTTTGATTATTTCATTTGAGTTTTAATGTTTTGGAGTTGATTATATTTTGGATATAGTATGGTGATGGATTTTGAATTTGTATGAATGTTAATATTTGTGGGATAAGTATGAATTATATCTTGTGGAATTAAAGTTTTTAAATGTCTCATATTTCTGTCACATGTTGAGAATGATAGTTTATGTAGTAATACCCGACGTAGTTTAGTGACGCTCAATGCTAGAGTGCACAGGGTGTTACACTAGAGAGCATAAAAGAAGGTTGATGATTCTGACCAGAGTCAAGGTGCATCTTTTCTAGAGCAGGAAAATGCTTGTCTAATAGAGGAGTTAGATAAATGCAAAAATCCATGGAGGTTCAATCTTCTAGGAAGGTTGTTGTTTCTTGTTCGTTTGTAAAAGAGGAGAGAACAAATAAGATATTTGCCCACCGGCATATATTCTCAAGAACTAATCGTCCACCATCAGAAAATTAAATAAGAAGATTGATCGTCTCACATATCATTTACATAAGCAGCCCCATACCATATGGATGAACAACTATTATGTCTCTTTAGCACATTTGGGTGAGGAACCGGAGCAAGTCCGTGACCAGTGTTGAGAGAAAATAATCATAGGTATTGGCATGAACCTAGATGCATGGATTAACCTACTCCTCCATTTAAGCTGGATACTTTATGGATCCCTATATATGCAATCCCCATTATCTTGGTCAGAAAATACCTAAGAGATTATGGTCTATATGGAGACAATGTCTTTAGTCGGTCCTTGCACTTGGTGGTTAAGCCATGTTCTAGTAGTCAGTCCATACTTAGGGAATTAAGGTCAATAGTTCTTCCCTATGCATAAGATATTTCTCCTACTGGGATGGAGAAAACCCTTGATATTTCTTAGTATACTAAGCATTTCAAGGTTTTTATTCTTTCCTTGTAATGGTGCATGATGAACATTTTCTTGTAAGGATGCAAAGATATTGAAATATTTGTAAAAACTTTTCTGTGAATAAAACTTGGATTGGTTTATTGTATGATTGTACCCTATTAATAGTTTAGTCTTATGATCATGTGGTCGACGTTAAGATGACTAATCTTCCTTACTGGTTACTAGTTCTAACGAACTCATGTTGTCCTGCCTTAGGTTCTGCTAACGTTCTTTTTTTGTGGTCGCTCAAACATATCTTATCGTTTTAACCAAGTGTTTGCATTTGTTACCATTGTAGACCAAGTGTTATAGGAAATTTACTTATTTTGGTTTGGTAAGAATTCATTTTCTTGACATTAAGGAGTAATATATGAAGTTTTATGTTTGGAACTTTTCGTTCGTGACTTGTTAAAGAAAAAGTTATACGTGAAGTTTTTTATTTGAATTTTTAGGACTGGTAACTAATGGTTAGTTAGTGACTATCTTTTTTCATTATTAGTTAAGATTGTACATCTCCCGGTCCCCAAAAAAATGATATAAAACATGGAAAGGAAATTATCTTCTTATGAAATTGGATGTTCTTTATTGAAAGCTGAAAACGAGTTACAGGAAATAGTAAGGGGTTACATTTTAATTGATCACTCATAATATTTCCTTAGGTGCTCGGCATTACATGGTTTCTTGAACTGTTCTCCTTTCAGGGTTGTCAAACGATAATTACCTAGTCGAAAAACTACAAAAATGAGGTATGGACCATGCCAATTTTCCTCTAAGTCGTTTCCTTTCTAGATCACCTTCTTGAACACGTAGTCTCCCTCTTTGAGGTTTCTCGACTTGATCCTCCTATTATAGAACCAATAAGTTTGCTGTTGATATGCTTCCACACACAGTGCCGTATTTTCTTTGACTTCCTCAATTAAGTCTATGGCCAACCTTTGCATGAGTTCACTCTTTAGAGTTAAATTTGCATACTCTGTGACTGGGAAGACCAATCTCTATTAGGACCACTGCCTTGGTCCCAAATGCCAACATGTTTGGTATATCTCCAATGGTTGTAATTGGTGAGGTCCTAGAGTACACTTTACATCTCATATATAGTTTCCCTTAGCATCATCCAACCTTTTATTCATTCTGACGAGTAGAGTTTTATTGGTTACCTCTCTTTGGCTATTACACTGAGGGTATCAGGGAGCGTAATGAAACTTTTGGATTTTAAACTAGATATAGTAATCTTCAAACTCCTCGTTATCAAACTGTATGCCGTGGTCATTGATAAAGGCATATGTCATACCATACCTACATATAATGTTCTTCGATATAAATTGGAAGACTTTCTCATAGGGCATATCTACTAGAGATTCAGGTTCCACCCACCTGGTGAAATAGTCAATGGCCACGACTAAGTATTTGAACCTTCCTCTCATCGTCGATAACGTGACGATCAAGTCAATTCCCTACATGGAAAAATGCCACGGTAATGTGATCGACGTAAGCACAACTCTATTTGTCTTGTCAATGGTAGAAAATCTTTGGCATTTATCACACCGTATTGCATAAGCAGCATGATTTGCTTTCATGGTTGGAAAATAATACCTTTGTGTGGCTACTCACCTAGCTAATGATCTTCTTGTCGAATGGTCCCCATAAGATCTGTCATATATTTCTTTGATAAAATTTTATACCTTGATGGGATGGACACATCTGAGCAGTGAAACAGCGAATCTCATCTTATATAGAATTCCTTCATCCACAACATAGCCAACGACTTTATATCTTAGTTTCCTCACTTCCTTTGGATTGATCGACAAGATGACCCCCCAATGTACTCCTTGATCGGATATATGGAGGGATCCAAATCCAATGCGATTAGATTGATGCTTTCTTCATTAATGCTTCTGTGCATGAGTATTTCTACCCAAATGGTCGTGCTTAATTCTGAGTTGGTCATAAAAGCAAGTTGAGAGAATGCGTTCACTTGAGCATCATCAATCCTTAGAATCCTAATCATTTTGATTGCTAAAAATTTAGATATTATCTCTTATGCTTTGTCTAAGTACCTCATTATAAAATCTCCTTTGACCCCGTACGCTCCCAATACTTGATTAAAATCAATTAGGAGTCACTGTGAACCAGTACTTTTTTAACGCTTTGAGAGTGTTAATTTAAACCCTGCGGTCAATGCCTCATACTTTGCTTAATTATTAAAATCTTTGAACCGGAACCTGAGCACATATTCCACGTCTATGTCACCTGACTTGTTCATTATTAGCCCGATCCCTCGGCCAATGGCATATGATGATCCATCCACATATGTCTTCCAAATAGTTGGTTCTTATTTAAAATCAGTTTTAACCAGGGTCCCATAATTGAATATTTTGTGACTTTGCTCTAGGTAGCGTACAACAACTTCTCGATTAGTTGATGTTTCCGGTATATCTTCTTCTTGGTTAGTTATACAGTCATAGAGCTATCTTTTGGAGGAGTTTTCTCGGGTGTTTAAATTCTTGAGCTCTTTTCCTGAGAAGTCTGGTCAACTGGACTTACTATTCATCTCTCTTACGTATAAGTCTTCTAGCCATGATTTTCTCCACAGGTTAACTCTGCTATGAAATCTGCTACCACTTATCCTTTTATTACTGTTTTAGACTCGTAATGTATATTGTACCCTCCAAGCTCCACAACCTAAGACATTAACCTTCTTAATTTCTTTGGTTTATGAATGGCTTGGTGCAAGGGTATATCTGTGTAGACAACACTAGTGTGGGCTTAGAAGTATGGATTCATTCTTCGAGTGGCTTAAATGAGGGTTAATGCTAGATTTTATAAACGTGGGTAGAAGTGTTTTAATCCTCAGACTAGTTTCTATACTTCATTCTCTAATCGGATGAGTGTTGAGTTAACTGTCGACTCAGATACTGCCACGTATGAGTAGAGTTTCTCTCCCCTGAGTGGACTTGATAGTAATGGTGAAGACCCAAAGTATTTTTCCAACTCTAAGAAGGCATTCTCACATTTCTCACACCACTCGAAATTCTTCCTTAGCACCATAAAGAAGGGAAAGCACCTGTTAGTAGCTCGGGAGACAAATCTATTAAGGGCTACTGCTCTTCTAGTCAGCTTTTTCACGTCCTTATTATTTAAAGGAGGATTCGTATTTATGAGTGCTTGGATTTTATCTAGTTTAGTCTCAATACCTCATTGATTTACTATGAATCCAAGGAATATTATTTCTTGTACACCGAACACTCACTTAGTTGGGTTGAGCTTCATTTGGTATTTCTCTAATTGGTTAAATGTTTGAATCATATCTTTGATTTGGTCAATTGATTTCTTGCTCTTGGTGATCATTTCATCCCTGAATACTTATACATTTTTACTAATCTGCACTTTGAAAACCTTGTTCACCAACCTTTGGTATGTTGCACCGATATTTTTTTAGCCAAAAAGGCATAACATTATAGCACTAAGTACTTCATCTAATATGGATGAGGTTTTCTCCTTATCATTCGATTAAATTTGGATTTGGATATACCCTGAATACGCATCCATAAAACTAAATAATCCATGTCCAGTAGTGGCATCGACCCATTGATCAATCCTTGGCAAGGAGAAATGGTCTTTCGAGGAATTTTTGTTCAGATCAGTGAAGTCAACACAAATACACCATTTATTATTCTTTTTTTTTTTACCATAACCACATTGTCTAAAAAATTTAGACATTTGATGTCTTAAATGAAACTCACTTTTTGTATCTTTTTCACCTCTTCCTGGATGGCCATATTCTTCTCGAGGCTTAAGACGAGTTGCTTCTATTTAATTGGATTTATCTCTTTGATAATGTTTAGTTCATGACATATGAACTCTAAATCAATACATAGCATATCCTTGTGGCTTCAAGTGATCACATTCTTTAATTATTTGAGGAAATCCACTAAATCATGCCAGAGGGATGGATCCATAGAACACCCAGTCCCTTGAAGCAGTCATAAAATAAGATATCAGTTGAGCTGCCATTATCAACTAGTATTTGAAAAACTCTTCCTTCATGCACCATTATTGTGATGGCAAAAGGATCATTGTGAGGATATAGTACTCCAGATAGGTCGTCTTTGGAGAATCTGATCACTAACCTTTCTTTGTTAACTTTCCTTAAGTTACTAATGACATTTACTGATAGGTTGATTTTTCGATTGTAGGAGCATTCTTTGGTTTCATTCAGTTACTCTTTTATCTCAACTAATTCCTCACCTCTGCCAACTTCACCATTTTTAATGAAATGTGAACCATAGAAAATCATTTTCACCTCACGAACAGGCTCTCTGGGTCTCTTCGACAGATATGGAATGTCCTCTACACCATCATCGCTGTCTCTTTTCTTATCATTTCCTCCATTATAGAGAAATTCTAATCATCTTCGAGCTTCTTGCTCTTATGACCTGTCTTCTCTGTCAATAAATTTTGAGAGGTTTCCCTTTCGGATCACACTTTGAATCTAATTATGTAAGGCTAAACAACTGTATGTGTTATGCGTGTGGTATTTTGTAGAATCCACAATACTTGGATTTATCTCTTCGATTTAGGGGATATTTCAGGCTTTCGGGAAATTTCAAGTCGCTGCTTCCTTGAATTTCCTCTAAAATGTTACACACAAATAGTGAAGGGAGTGTACTCATCATACTTATTGGGATTTTCAATCTTCTTATATTTTTGCTCTTTCTTCTGGGAGACTTTATTGTTGTCGACCTTAGTGTCATAAGATTGTTTGGCAACCATGGCTTCCTTAGCATTCATGATCTTTCCCACTTTAGCCATAAATTCGGTCATGGTTTTGGGAGGATATTTGTCTAGGGAATAATACAGCTTCTCATGGAGTAAATCTCTTATTAGTGGGATAATAACCATCTTTTCCTCAAAGTTAACAACTTCTAGTTTTTCCCTGTCAAGAGAGTGATATATTCGCGTGTAGTTTCTCCGACTCGCTAGTGAACACTCAGGAATTGAGCTACCCTTTTGACTAGTTTGGATCCAAATCATAAGTTACTGATAAGACACTCAGTTAAACATTAGATGCTATAGATTTGTCCTCGTGGTAAGTTGTTATACCACATTTGTGCTAAGCCAATAATAGTGCTAGAAAATGCCTTGCAACCCATCTCATTTTGGATGGAGTATATGTCAGCAATAACTTGATATTATTCTACATGACGTACATGATGACTTTTTCCATTATATATGTAGGAGTTAACACCGGTGGTTTAAACTTGGCAAGTGTATGGTAGTTCACAACTGTAGCGATGAAAGGTAATCTCTTAATAAAGCTCCAGTGCAAGGGATTTTTGGATTTGTCTACTTCTCCCAAACGATCTTCCAATTGTTTGATTGAACCTTTGTAGGGATGATCATCTAAATCGTCTTTGATTGAAATAGTTTTAGTTGCTCGACTGTGGGTTTATGACAAGCTCTCTTTCTGAAAATTCTACTTGGCATGCATAGATCCTTGCACGCTGGTTCTTGACCTGATAGATCCTTCTCGGTGATCACGTTATCTGGAGGGCTCTATGTGATTATGACCTCTACTAGCTCGGGGCCCCAAACGATCAAAGGGTGAGCTCTTTCTTACCTTATCTATGGGAGATCTTATTGATATGGTCGTGTCAGGGTGATAATATCGGTCGTTGGTTGATATAGAGTACCCATATCTACTCCTTTCCTGCATAGGTTACCTATGCCTATAGGATACTGGAGATAATATTTCTCCTCCAGTGGAAGGACAACCAACAATATTGGTTTGGATCAACTGAGTTATCTACCTCATGATACCTTTTATTACCTCTTGACCCTTGGCTATGTTCATTAGAATTACTTAGAAATACCATATACCGGGAGGGGCATAAGGACTGAAGGCATTGTCGATGGCATGACTACCCACTGGATTGTTTACCATTTTTCAATACTTACTAGCAAATGATTGAAAAATTACTTCTTGATAAAAATTGGATAGAAAACAATAGTAGCTCGTCAGTTCGCACAGACGATGTCAATCTGTTGGTGTCTAAAATTGGTTTGCATATTAGGATGACTATCAACCCTAGTTAAAATAATAAGGATACAAAATAGAGAGAGTTAAGAGACAAAGAGAGATACACAATGATTTTACACTACATCATATTACGATAATGTTCACGACCAAAGACCCTGACCAGGACTATGGGTTACAGCCAAGGGCCGTGACCATTTCGTGCATGACCATTTTTTGTTCCATGGCCTAAATCCCTAGCCAAACTAAGGGTCACAGACCTTGGGGGTGATAATAGATGGTCACAGACTTCAGCCGTGACCCATCCTTTAATATATGAGAATGGTCACGTCTCTGGTCATATCCATTGGCCGTGACCCATCCTTTAATATATGAGAATGCTCACAACTTGTGTCCATGACCAATCCTTTAGTATATGAGAATGGTCACAACTCTAGTCCATGACTTAACCTTCATAATATGAATATGGTCATGACTATGGTCAAGGCTCAAGGACGTGGCCCCCGCTTTAACCATACCAAAATAGTCACGGACCAAAGTTGAGACCCTATTTATGCGAGATAACAAATAGAGATGGTCACGGCTTAGATACATGACCATTTTTAAATATATTAAAAAAATGGACAAAATTTTCTTTATTTTCTAGACATTCTAAAACATGCCTAATGTAAACCCCGAACAACCATAATGATAGACAATAAATTATAAAAGTGCGCGTGGTCACAGGACCCCCTATCTGAGAGTACGATGATATTCTCAAATTATCATCGTGCTCTCGGACCGGTGGTCCCGAGACCACGTGGTCAGTTCTTACAAGTTACATTGGTCCCATGCAAGGTGTTGGTACCGCTTATGGGGCCGTTTGTGGGGTGTTTTGGGGTTTCACCCTTGAACGACATGTTTTCAAGCCTGAGTGTAAATATTCTAAAAATTGGGCCATGATCTCAGATCGGGAGACGTGTGACCACGCGATCATTTCGAATGAGTAACTTTGGTACCGTACGTGGTATTGGTACCACTCATGGGGCGATTTGGGGGGTGTTTCGGGCTTTCGCCATCTAACGACATAATTTTATGCCTAAGTGTAGATATTATAAAAATTAGGCCATGATCTCAGAATGGGGGTCCCATGACACGTGGTTGGTTCCTAAGAGCTATATTGGTCCCGTGCGAGATTTTGGGAACGCTCATGGGGCCGTTTAGGGGGTGTTTCGATGTTTTTCGATCTAATGGCATGTTTTTAAGCCTAAGTGTAGATGTTTTAAAAATTAGGACATGCTTTAGGATTGGGGGTCTTTTAACCACATGGTCGGTTCCTACAAGTTACATTGGTCCCATGTGAGGTATTGACACTACTCACGGGGCCGTTTGGGGGATGTTTTGAGGTTTTTCTCTCAAATAAAATATTTCCAATCCTAAGTGTAGATATTCTGAAGATTGGGTTGTGGTCTTGGACTGGGGCTGCTATGATCAAGAAGTTTATTCCTATGAGTTACGTTGGTCCTGTGCAAGGTGTTGGAATTAGTCACGAGGCCGTTTGGGGGGTGTTTTATGGTTTTGCCCTATAATGGCATGTTTTCAAGTCAAAGTGTAGATATTCTAAAAATTCGTTTATGCTCTCAGATCGGTGGTCCCATGATCATGTGGTTGGTTCTTAATGTCATATTTTTATGCCTAAGTGTAGATATTCTAAAAATTGGGTTATGCTCTTGGACCGGGGGTTCTGTGACCATGCATTCTGTTCTTTCTAGCTACAATAGTCCCATGCGAGGTGTTGGTTCCACTCATGAGGCTTTTTGGGGGGTGTTTCGGGGTTTTGCCCTCTCATGGCATGTTTTCAAGCCTAAGTGTAGATATTCTAAAAATTTGGTTGTGCCCTCGAACGAGAGGTCCTATGACCATGTGGTCAGTTCTTATGAGCTACATTTAACCTATGCGAGATGTTGGCACCGCTCACGGGGCCGTTTGGGGGGTGTTTCAGGATTTATCCCTCTAACAACATGTTTTCATTCCTAAGTGTAGATAATTTGAAAATTAGGTCATGATCTCCGACCAAAGATCCTATGACCACGTAATCAATTTCTACGAGTTACATTGGTCCCATGCGAGGCGTTAGCGCTTGCGAAGGGGAAATTTGGGGGCTTGTTTCGGGGCTTCACCATCTAACAACATGTTTTCAAGCCTAACTGTAGATATTTTTAAAATAGGGCCATGCTCTCGAGTAGGTAGTCTCGTGACCATGTGGTTTGTTCTTACGAGTTACAATGGTCCTGTGCGAGGTGTTGGCAACACTCACGGGGCCGTTAGGAGGGTTTCTCAAAGTTTTGTTCTCTAACGAAATGTTCTTAAGCCTAAGTGTAGGCATTATGAAAATTAGACTGTGCTCTCGGACCGGGGATCCCGTGACCACACGATCGGTTCCTTCGAGATGCATTGGTCCCATGCAAGGTATTGGCATTGCTCATAGTGCCATTTAGGGTTTCTCGCTCTCATGAATTGATTTCAAGCCTAAGTATAGATATTCTAAAAATTGACCTATGCTCTCTCAAACCAGGGGTCCCGTGATCACGGGATCAGTTCCTAAGAGTTACATTGGCCACATGCGAGGTGTTGGCATGGCTCACAGTTCCATTTGGGGATTTCGCACTCTAACGACATGTTTTCATGCTTAAGTGTAGAAATTATGAAAATCGGGTGGTGCTCTCGGATTGAGGGTACCATGACCACATGGTCGGTTCCTACCAGTAACATTAGTCCCATGCGAGGTATTGGCACCACTCACAGGGCCGTTGTGGGGTGTTTTAGGGTTTCTCCCTCTAACGATATGTTTTCAAGCCTAAGTGTAGGTAATCTGAAAATTGGGTCATGCACTCGGATTGGGGGTCCCGTGACCATGCAGTTTGTTCCAAAAAGTTACATTGGTCATGTGCGAGGTGTTGGCACCACTCAAGGGGACGTTTGGGGGGTATTTTGGGGTTTCACACTCTAACGACATGCTTTTAAGCCTAATTGTAGATATTATAAAAATTGAGTCATGCTCTCGAATCGGGGTCCTATGACCACACGATCAGTTCCTATGATTACATTGGTCCCGTGAGAGGTAGTGTCACCACTCTCGAGGATGTCTGGAGGGTGTTTTGGGGTTTTTCCCTTTAACGGAATGTTTTCAAGTCTAAGTGTAGATATTCTAAAAACTAGGATCTGCTCTCGGAATGGGGGTCCCGAGACTATGTGGTTGGTTACTAGGAGTCACAATGATCATGTGCAAGGTGTTGGCGACGCTTACGGTACTGTTTGGGTGGTGTTTTGGGATTTTTACCTCTTACAACATATTTTCATGCTTAAGTGTAGATATTCTGAAAGTTGGGTCATGCCCTAGGAGAGGGGGTCCCATGACCATGCGATCGGTTCTTACGAGTTACATTAGTCCTGTGCAAAGTGTTGGTGCCGCTCATGGGGCCCTTTGGCTGGTGTTTCGTGGTTTCACTATCTGACGGCATGTTTTTAAGCCTAAGTATAGATATTTTAAAAATTGGGCCATGCTCTAGGACTTGGGTCTCGTGACCATGAGATTAGTTTTGACGAGGTATACTGGTCTCGTACTAGATGTTGGTGCCACTCCTGTGCTCGTTTGGGGTGTGTTTCGTGGTTTCTCCCTCTCACGGTATCTTTTCAAGCCTAAGTGTAGATATTCTGAAAATTGGATCGTGCTCTCATGTCGGGAGTCTCGTGACCATATGATCAGTTCCTATGAGTTACATTTGTCTCATGTGAGATATTAGCACTGCTCACAGGGCCATTTGTGAGGCGTTTAGAGGTTTCATCCTCTAACGACATGTTTTCAAGCCAAAGTGTAGATATTCTTAAAATTAGGTCGTGCTCTCGAACTGGGGGTACCGTGACCACGCGATCGGTTCCTATTAGTTACATTGGTCCCGTACGTGGTGTTTTCTCCTCTCATGGTGCCGTTTGTAGGGTGTTTTGGGGTTTCACCCTCTAACGACCTATGTGTAGATATTCTAAAAATTTGTTCATGCTCTCGGATCGGGGGTCCTGTGGTCACTTGGTCGGTTCCTACAAGTTACATTGGTCCCGTGCAAGGTGATGGTGCCACTAAAGGGGATGTTTGGAGGGTGTTTTGGGGTTTCTTCGTCGAACGAAATGTTCTCAAGCTTAAGTATAGACATTTTGAAAATTGGGTCATGCTCTCAAATCGGGTGTCCCGTGACTAAGAGGTCGGTCACATTGGTCCTGTACAAGGAGTTGGCATCACTCACGGGGTCATTTGGGGGTGTTTTTGGGTTTAGACCTCTCATGGCTTGTTTTCAACCCCAATTGTAGATATTCAGAAAATTGGGTCATGCTTTCATATCAGGGGCCCGTGTGAGGTGTTGGCATTGCTCACTGGGCCGTTTGGGGTGTGTTTTGGGGTTTCTCCCTCTAACGGCATGTTTTCATGCCTAAGTGTAGATATTCTAAAAATTTTGTTGTTCTCTTGGATCGGGGGCCCTTGTGACTACGTGATCAGTTCCTATGAGTTATATTGGTCCCGTACGTGGTGTTGGCGTCCCTCATGGGGCCGTTTGGATAGTTTTTTGTGTTTCATCCTCAAATGGCAAAAATTGGGTCGTGTTCTCAGACTGGGGGTCCCCTGACCACGCGATCGGTTCTTACGAGTTATATTGGTCCCGTGTGAGGTGTTAGCAATGCTCATGGGGCTATTTGGATGGTGATTCGGGGTTTCTCCCTCCAACGGCATGTTTTCAAGCCTAAGTACAGATATTATGAAAATTGGGTTGTGCTATTGGACCGGGGGTCTTGTGATTAAGTATTCGATTCCTACGAGTTATATTGGTCATGTACGAGGTGTTGGCGCCGCTCACGGTTCGATTTGGGTGGTGTTTTAGAGTTTCACCCTCTAACGACTTGTTTTCAATCTTAAGTGTAGATATTCTGAAAATTGGACTGTGCTCTCGAACCGGGGTTCCTGTGACCATGCGATCGATTCCTATGAGTTACATTGGTCCCGTGCGCGGTATTGGCACCGCTCACGGGGCTATTCGGGTAGTGTTTAAGGGATTTTCCCTCTAACGGCATGTTTTCATGCCTAAGTGAAAAAAATCTTAAAATTGGGTGGTATTATCGGACCGAGGGTTTCGTGACCACATGGTCTGTTCCAATGAGTTACATCAGTCTTGAGCAAGGTATTGGCATTGCTCATGGGGCCGTTTGGGGTGTGTTTTATGGTTTCTCCCTCTAATGGCTTATTTTTATGCCTAAGTGTAGATATTCTAGAAATTTGGCCGCTCTCTCCGACCGGGGGTCCCGTGACCATGCGATAAGTTCCTATAAGTAACATCGTTCTCGTGGGAGGTCATGGTACCGCTCACGGGGCTATTTGGGTAGTGTTTTAGGGCTTTCCCTTTAAAGACATGTTTTCATGCCTAAGTGTAAAAACTTTTGAAATTGGGTGGTGCCCTTCGACCGAGGGTTCCATTACCATGCAATCCGTTCCAATGAGTTACATCAATCCTGAGCGAGGTGTTGGCGTTGCTCACGGGATCATTTAGGGCGTTTTTCGTGGTTTCTCCCTCTAATGACATGTTTTTAAACCTAAGTGTAGATATTTTGAAAATTTGGCCGTTTTCTCAAACCGAGGGTCCTATGGCCACGCGTTGGTTCCTACAAGTTACATTGGTCTCGTAGGAGGTATTGACACCGCTCATGGGGGTGTTTGGGGGGTGTTTCAGGATTTTACTCTTTAACGACATTATTTCAAGCCTAAGTAGAGATATTTTTAAAATTAGGTTGTGATCTCGGATCGGGGGTCCCATGACCACGCGGTTAGTTGCTAGATCCCGTGCAAGGTGTTAGCGCCCCTCACGGGGCTGTTTGGGGGGGGGGGTGTTTCACCCTCTAACGGAATGCTTTCAAGCTTAAGCATAGGTATTCTAAAAATTGGGTCGTGCTCTCGAAATGTGGGTCTCGAGACAACGTGATTGGTTCTTATGAGTTACATTGGTCCCGTAAGAGGTGTTGGTAATGCTCACGGGGCCGTTTGTGGGTGTTTTCGGGTTTGGCACTCTAACAAAATGTTTTCTAGCCTGAGTGTTGATATTTTGAAAATTGGGCTGGGCTCTCAGACCGCGAGTTCTTTGACCACACGATTGGTTCCTATGAGTTACATTGGTCATGTGCGAGGTGTTGACGCTGCTCACCATGACGTTTGGGGGTGTTTCGAGATTTCCCCTTATAACAATTTATTTTCAGGCCTAAGTTTAGATATTCTGAAAATTTGTCCATGCTCTCGGACTGGGGGTCCCATGAACACGTGGTTAGTTCCTACAAGTTATAGTGGTCCCGTGGGAGGTGTTAGTGTTGCTCACAGGGTCGTTTAGGGGGTTCGGGTTTTCGCCCTCTAACGACATGTTTTCAATCCCATGCGTAGATATTCTAAAAATTGGGTCGTGCTCTTGGACCGGGGATAATGTGACCATGCGATCAGTTCCTACGAGTTACATTGGTCCCGTTCGAGGTGTTGGTTCCGTTCACAGGGCCATTTGGGGGGGTGTTTTGGGGTTTCTCCGTCTAATGGCATGTTTTCAAGACTAAGTGTAGGTATTCTGAAATTGGGTGGCGCCACTCACGTGGACGTTTGGGTGGTGTTTCAGGGTTTTTCCCTCTAACTGCTTGCTTCCAAGCCTAAATGCAAGTATTCTAAAAATTGGGTTTTGCTCTCAGACTATGGGTCTCGTGACCACGTGATAGGTTCTTATAAGTTATATTGGTCCCATGCGAGGTGTTGGTGCCACTCACGGGGCCGTTTGGGGGGTGTTTCGGGGTTTCACCCTCTAACGAAATGTTTTCAAGCCTAAGTGTAGATATTCTAAAAATTGGGTCGTGTTATCGGACCGGTGGTCCCCTGACCACGCAGACGCTTGCTATGAGTTACATGTGTCCCGTACGAGGCGTTGGTGCTACTCACGAGGCCATTTGGGCGGTGTTTAAGGGTTTTACCCGCTTACATAATGTTTTCAAGCCTAAGTGTAGATATTCTAAAAATTGGAACGTGCTCTCGGACCGGGGGTCCTGTGAGCACGTGGTCGATGCCTACAAGTTACATTGATCATATGCGAGGTTTTGGTGCTGCTCACGGTGTCGTTTGGGGGGTGTTTCAGGATTTTTCCCGCTAATGACATGTTTGCATGCCTAAGTCTAGATATTCTAAAAATTGGGTCGTGCTTTCGGACTGGGGTCCCGTGACCAAGCATTCGGTTGCTACAAGTAACATTGGTCCCGTGTGAGGTGTTGGTGTTGCTCACAGGGTCATTTGGGGGGGGGGGTTGAGTTTCTCCCTCTGGCGTCTTCTTTTCAAGCGTAAGCTTAGATATTCTAAAAATTGGGTTGTGCTCTTGGACCGGGGGTCCTGTGGCCATGCGATCGGTTCCTATGAGTTACATTGGTCCCGTTCGAGGTGTTGGCACTAATCATGGGGATATTTGGAGGGTGTTTAGGGATTTCTCTCTCTAACGACATGTTTTCAAGCCTCAATGTAGATATTCTGAAAATTGGATTGTGCTCATAAATCGGGGGTCTAGTAGCTATGTGGTAGGTTCCAAAGAGTTACATTGGTCCCGTGCGAGGTGTTAGCGCCGCTCACGGGAACGTTTGGGAGTTGTTTCAGGCTTTTTCCCTCTAATGGCATGTTTTCAAGCCTTAATGTTGGTATTATAAAAATTAGGTCGTGCTCTTAGACTATGGGTCCCGTACTAGGTGTTGGTGCCACTCACGATCCTGTTTAGGGGGTGTTTTGGGGTTTCGCCCTCTAACGGAATGTTTTCAAGCCTAAGTATAGATATTCTAAAAATTGGGCCATGCTATTTAACTGCGGGTCCCCTGACCACGCGAACGGTTCCTACGAGTTACATTGGTCCCATGCGAAGTGTTGGCGCCGTTCACGAGGCCATTTGTGGGGTATTCAGGACCTCTAATGGCATGTGTTCAAGGCTATGTGTATATATTCTAAAAATTAGGTTGTGCTATTGGACTGGGGGCCTGTGACCATGAAGTCGGTTCCAACGAGTTACATTGGTCTTATGCGAGATGTTGACACCCCTCATGCGGCCGTTTGGGGGGTGTTTTGGGACTTCTCCCTCTAACGACTTGTTTTCATGCCTAAATGTAGATATTCTAAAAAATCAATCGTGATTTCAGACTGGGGTCTCGTCACCACACGATTGGTTCCTACGAGTTGAATTTGTCCCGTGTGAGGTGTTTGCTCCACTGACGGGACCGCTTGGGGGGTGGGGGTGGGGGTGGGGGTCGGGTTTCGACCTCTTATAGTATATTTTTAATCCTAGGTGGATATAATATGAAAATAGGGTTGTCCTCTGGGACCGAGGGTCCCGCGACCATGCAATCGGTTTTTACGAGTTACATTGGTCTCGTTCGAGGTGTTGGCGCCACTCACATGGATGTTTTGGGGGTGTTTTGGGGTTTCTCTCCCTAACGGCATTTTTTCAAGCCTAAGTGCATATTTTCTAAAAATTGGTCCTTCCTCACAGATCGGAGGTACCGTAACCATGTGGTTAATTCCTACGAGTTACATTGGTTTCGTGCGACGTGTTAGCGCTGCTCACGGGGTCATTTAGGGGGAGTTTGCAGATTTCTCCCTCTAACGACATGTTTTCAAGACTAAGTTTAGATATTCTAAAAATTGGGTCAAGCTCTCGGATAAGGGATCCCCTGACCACGTGGTTGGTTTCAACCAGTTACATTGGTCCGTGCAAGGTGTTGGTACCGCTCACGGGGCCATTTGAGGGGTGTTTCGGGGTTTTGCCCTCTAATGATATGTTTTCAAGCCTAAGTTTAGATATTTTGAAAATTGGATGTTTCTCTTGGATCGTGGGTCCCGTGACCATGCAATTGGTTCCTATGAGTTACATTGGTCCGGTGTGAGATTTTGGCACCGCTCACGAGGCCTTTTTGGAGGTGATTCGGGATTTCTCCCTCTAACGACATGTTTTCATGCCGAAGTGTCGATATTATAAAAATTAAGCCATGCTCTCGGACTGAGGGTCCCGTGACCACGCAGTCAGTTCCTACATGTTACATAGGTCCCGTGCGAGATTTTGGCTCCGCTCACGAGGCTGTTTAGGAAGTGTTTCAGAATTTTGCCCTCTAACGGCATGCTTTCATGCCTAAGTGTAGTTATTAAAAAATCGGGTCATGGTCTCGGACCGAGGGTGTCGTGACCACGCGATCGGCTCTTACCAATTACATTTGTCTCGTGTGAGGTGGTGGCGTCTCTCACGAGGTCGTTTGGGTGGTGTTTCGGGGTTTTGTCGTCTAACGGCATGCTTTTAATCCTTAGTATAGATATTCTAAAACATGGGTCGTTCTATCGGAACAGGGGTCCCCTGACCACGCGATCGGATCCTACGAGTTACATTGGACCCGTGTAAGGTATTGGCACCGCTCACAAGGCCATTTGAGGGGTGTTTCATGGTTTCGCCCTCTAATAGCATATTTTCAAGCCCAAGTGTAGATATTATGAAAATTTTGTCGTGCTCTCGTACTGGTGGTTCCGTGACCATGCAGTCGGTTCCTACGAGTTACATTAGTTCCATGCGAGGTGTTAGCAGTGTCGCAAGGCCGTTTGGGGGGTGTTTCGGGGTTTCAACCTCTAACGAAATATTTTCAAGCCTAGGTTTAGATATTCTAAAAATTGGGTTGTGCTCTCGGATCGGGGGTCTTGTGATTATGTGATCGGTTCCTACGAGTTACGTTGGTCCCCTTCGAGGTGTTGGTGCGGAGTGTTTTGGGGTTTCTCCCTCTAATGGCATGTTTTCAAGCCTAAGTGTAGATATTTTGAATATTGGGCCATACTCATGATCGGGGGTCCCTTAACCTAGTGGTCGATTTCGACGAGTTACATTGGTCCCATTCGAGGTGCTGGCGCTGCTCACGTGGACGTTTGCGGGGGTGTTTCGTGTTTTCTCCCTCTAACGACATGTTTTCAAGCCTAAGTGTAGGTATTCTAAAAATTGGTTTGTGCTCTCATCTTGTGGGTCCAGTGACCATACGGTAGGTTCCTATGAGTTACATTGGTCCCATGCGAGGTGTTGGTTGCAATCACAGCGCCATTTTGGGGGTGTTGTTTCTCTCTTTAATGGAATGTTTTCAAGGCTAAGTGTAGATATTATGAAAATTGCATTGGGCTATCAGACCGGGGGTCCCCTAATCATGCAGACAGTTCCTACGAGTTACATTGGTCCCATGAGAAGTGTTGAAGCCGTACACGAGGCCGTTTGTGGGGTGTTTCGGGGTTTCGACCTCTAATGGCATGTTTTCATGGCTAAGTGTAGATATTCTAAAAATTAGGTTATGATTTTGAACTCGGGGTCCCGTGACCAAGCAGTCAGATCCTACGAGTTACATTGGTCTTGTGCGATATGTTGGGGGTGTTTCGGAACTTTGCCCTCTAATGGCATATTTTCATGCTTAAGTGTAGATATTTTAAAAATTGGGCGTTGCTCTCGGACTGGGGGTTCCATGACTGCACGGTTGGTTCTTACGAGTCAAATATGTCCCATCTGAGGTGTTGGCGCCGCTGATGGGACCATTTGGGGTGGTGTTTTGGGGTTTCACCATTAAATGACATGATTTTAAGCCTATGTGTAGATAATCTAAAAATTGGGTCGTGCTCTTGGATCGGAGGTCTCGTGACCACGCGATCGGTACCTACGAGTTACATTGGTCCCGTGCGAGGTGTTAGCACCACTCACGAGGCCGTTTGGGGTTTATTTTGAGATTTTTCCCTCTCACGACAAGTTTTCAAGCTTAAGTGTATATATTTTGAAAACTGGGCCATGCTTTCGAACTGCTACGCGGTTGGTTCCTATGAGTTACATTGGACTCGTTCGAGGTGTTAGCCCCGCACGCGAGGCCTTTTGCGGGTTATTTTGGGGTTTTTCCATCTGACGACATATTTTCATGCCTATGTATAGATATTCTAAAAAGTGGGTTATCCTCTTCAATCGGGGGTCCCTTGACCACGTCGTCGATTTCTACGAGTTAAATTGGTCTTGTATGAGGTGTTTTCATCGCTCACGGGCTATTTGGGGTGGGGGGGGTCGAGGTTTCGCCCTCTGACAGCACTTTTCAAGCATAAGTGTAGATATTATAAAAATTGGGTCGTGCTCTCGGACCGGGGCTCCCGTGTGCACACGATCGGTTCCTACGAGTTACATTACTCCCGTGTGAGGTCTTAGTGATGCTCACGGGACCGTTTGGGGGGTGGGGTTCGGAGTCTCACCATGAAGCGACATGATTTTAAGCTTAAGTGTATATATTCTAAAACTTATGTCATGCTCTCGAACCGACGGTCCTGTGATCATGCGGTCGGTTCCTATGAGTTACATTGGTCCCGTGCGAGGTGTTACTGCTGATCACGGGCCGTTTGGAACTTTTTTTGGTGTTTTGCCCTCTCATGACTTGTTTTCAAGCCTACGTGTAGATATTTTGAAAATTAGGTGGTGCTCTCGGACGGAGGGTCCTGTGACCATGCGATCGGTTCCTATGAGTTACATTGGTTCTGTTCATGGTATTGGCGCGGGGTGTTTTGGGGTTTCTCCCTCTAATGGCATATTTTTAAGCCTAAGTATAGATATTTTGAAAATTGGGTCAGGCTCACGGACCGGGGGTCCTGTAATCATGTGGTCCGTTCTTACGAGTTACATTGGTCCGGTTCGAGGTGTTGGTGCCGCTTATTGGAACGTTTAGGGGTGTTTCGGAGTTTCACCCTCTAACGGCATTTTTTAAGCCTAAGTGTAGACATTCTAAAAATTGGGTCGTTTTCACAAACTGTGGGTCCCGTGACCACGCGACGGGTTCCTATGCGTTACATTGGTCCCGTGCGAGGTGTGGGTCCCACTCACAGGTCCATTTGGGTGGTGTTTCGTGATTTCACCCTCTAACGGAATGTTTTCAAGCCTAAGTGTAGATATTATGAAAAACAATTTGGGTTATCGGATCGGGGCTCCCCTAACCACGCGAATGGTTCCTACGAGCTACATTAGTCCCGCGTGAGGTGTTGGCCTCGCTCACGAGGTCGTTTGTGGGGTGTTTCGGAGTTTCGACCTCTAATGGCATGTTTTCAAGGCTAAGTGTAGATATTCTAAAAATTATGTTGGCTCTCGGATTGGGGGTCTCGTGACCACGCATTCAGTTTCTATGAGTTACATTGATCCCGTGCGAGATGTTGGAACCTCTCACGGGGCCGTTTAGGGGGTGTTTCAGGATTTCTCCCTCTAATGGCACGTTTTCATGCCTAATTGTAAATATTCTAAAAAGTAGGACGTGCTCTTGGACCAAGGGACTAGTGACTGCATGATTTGTTCTTATGGGTTAAATTTTTCCTATCTGAGGTGTTGGCCCTTCTCATTGGACCATTTGGGGTGGTGTTTTGGGGTTTCACCATCAAGAGGCATGCTTTTATGCCTAAGTGTAGATATTATGAAAATTGGCCCGTGCTCTCGGATCGAGGGTCCCATGACCAAGCGATTGGTTCCTACGACTTACATTGGTCCCGTGTGAGGTGTTAACGCCACTTACGGGTCCGTTTGGGGTTTGTCTTGGTTTCACCCTCTCATGACATGTTTTCAAGCCTAAGTGTAGATATTTTAAAAATTGGGCAATGCTTTTGGACCGAGGGTTCCGTGACTATGCTGTCGATTCCTATGAGTGTCATTGGTCTTATTTGAGGTGTTAGCCCTCCTCACGAGGTCGTTTGGGGGGGTGTTTCGGGGTTTCACCCTCTAACGGCATGTTTTCAAGCCTATGTGTAGATATTCTGAAAATTGACTTGTCCTATCGAATCGGGGTCCCGTGACCATGCGATTGGGTTCTTCGAGTTAAACTGGTCCTGTATGAGATGTTGGCACCGCTCAAGAGCTATTTTGATGGGGTCGAGGTTTCACCCTTTGATGGTATGTTTTCTACCCTAAGTGTAGATATTTTAAAAATTGGGCTATGCTCTCAAACTGAGGGTCCCATGTCCACACGGTCGGTTTCTACGAGTTACATTGGTCCCATGTGATGTCTTGGTGCCGCTCACATGACGGTTTGGGGAGGGGGGGGGGGTGTTCGGGTTTCACCGTCAAGCGACATGATTTTAAGCCTAAGTGTATACATTCTAAAACTTACGTTGTGCTCTCGAACAGATGGTCCCGTGACCACGCCATCGGTTCCTACGAGTTACATTGGTCCTGTTCGAGGTGTTAGTGCTACTAACAGGCCCGTTTGGGGTTTGTTTCGGGGTTTTTGCCTCTTACAACATATTTTCAAGACTAAGTGTAGATATTCTGAAAATTGGGTCATGCTCTCGGATTGGTGGTCCCGTGAACACGCGGTTGGTTCTTGTAAGATACATTGGTCCTGTTTGAGGTGTTGGCACCTCTCACGAGGCCGTTTGTGGAGTGTTTTGGGATTTCACCCTCTGACGATATATTTTCAAGCTTAAGTGTTGATATTTTGAAATTTGGGTTTTTCTCTCGGTTCAGGGGTCATGTGACCATGCGATTAGTTCCTAAAAGTTACATTGGTCTCGTGCGAGGTGTTGTCACCGCTTACAGTGCTATTTTGGGGGTGTTGCGCGATTTCTCCCTCTAACGATATGTTTTCAAGCCTAAGATGGATATTCTAAAAGTTGGGCCATGCTTTTGGACCGGGGGTCCCGTGACCACCCAGTTGGTTCCTACGAGTTACATTGGTCTCATTTGAGGTGTTGTTGCCTCTCACGGGGCCATTACGCAGGTTTTTTGGGGTTTCTCCCTCTAACGACATATTTTCAAGCCAAAGTCTAGATATTCTAAAAATTCGATCATGCTCTCAGATCAGGGGTCCCGTGACCATACGGTTGGTTCCTATGTGTTACATTGGTCCCATGCGAGGGGTTGGAACCACTCACGGGGCCGATTGGGGCGTGTTTCGAGGTCTATCCATCTAACGACATATTTTCAATCCTAAGTGTAGATATTCTAAAAATTGGGTCATGCTCTCGGATCGGGGGTTCCGTGACCACACGGTCGGTTCGTACGAGTTGCACTAGTCCTGTACGACGTGTTGGCCCCGCTCACTTGGTCGTTTGGGGTCTGTTTTGGGGTTTCACCCACTAATGACATGTTTTGAAGTGTAAGGGTAGATATTCTGAAAATTGGGCCGTGCTCTAAGACCGAGGGTCCAGTGACCACGTGGTCGATTCCTACTAGATATATTTGTCCCGTACGAGGTGTTGGCGCGGCTCATGGGGTCATTTAATGGGGTGTTACGAGGTTTCACCCTATAACCTCATATTTTCAAGCCTAAGTGTTGATATTCTAGAAGTTGATCCGTACTCTTAGAACGGGGTTCCCATGACCACACAATCGATTCCTAAGAGTTACCGCTATTTTCCTTAGAGTTTTGTCGTGACATTCTTTAGACCAGTGCCCTCGCTTTTTACAACTATAGTAAATGTTCCCATTACTGATTTTAGATGGTGGAGTTATATTTTGTTAAGGAGAGTGAATGAAAGTAAGGTTTGTTATGAAACTATTGTTTGATTCCATGCTCTCATTCTCAAATGCCATATTGTTGGTGGGAATTTTCATTATAAAGTGAAGACTTAATATGAGCGGGAAAGTGAACATTGTGAGATTTTCGTGACCTGGGCCGTACCGTTCTCTGATTCAATTTCAAGCTATATGAGTTGTGGAATTATATTATTATGGAATAATAAGCTATGTCAGTTGCGAAATTATATTTTTTCATGGTCACGGGACCCCCTGTTTGAGAATATGACGATAATTTGAAAATACATAAACTTAAGATTAAAAACATATCGTTAGAGGGCAAAAATTTAAAACACCTTCGAAACGGCCCCATGAGAGGTGCCAACACCTCGCACGTCACCAATAGCCAAAAACTAAAAAGAAGCCAACAACTAATAATTTTCCCGTACTCCTTCCAACATACTATCCAACAACAAAACAAAAACCAATAACTATCCAACATCCAAACCAAACAAAACAAATAATTATCACGTACTACTTTTAATATACTATCCAACAATATGCCAACAACTAATAATTATCCAAGAAACGAACCAAACAAAACCAATAACTATCACGTACTCCTTATAACATACTATCCAACAACCAATAATCATCCACCAAGACAATAACCAATAATCATCGCAATCTTTATACAACGGTCTAGCCGCAACAACTTTCAAACGCATGTATTCCCGATCTCATGGAAGTTCAACATCGAATTTTTCATTTAGTTGGACATAATGCGCATTATACATATCCATAGGTTGGAGGTTTTGATGGTTGTGGAGTCCGTAGGGATCGTCAATTCAGTTGGTCAATGGACGATGTGTTGGTGAATCATGTACCACTTCCACTCATTAAGGTTCCGTTATGTAGTCGGGTACTGACAATTCTTTCGGAACATAAGGAATATTTTGTCACCGTGTATGTCCATATTTTATAGTCTTGATAGATTCCCTAATTTATTAAATGCAACTCAACGTATTCCAATGACTAATATTTTTTGTTCATAAAACGGGTACACGAACACGAAATCTTAACAATTTAAAGATTTTTAAAGCCTATTTAAAAAATTCTTCAACTTCATTTACATGATTATTTGAAATTCAGTTAGTCTCTCCCATCCACTCTTTGTATAGTGAGGAATCCATGTAATAATCTTCAAATTTCAGTCCTGTGGTAATAGGTACATTTTTTTTATTACAACTGAAACAAATATGATATTCTCACAACTGAAACAATAAAAAAATATTATTAAAACGAAAAAACAATATTCTTAAACTACAACAAAACCAATATTCTTACAACTGAAAAAAATGTTATTAAAACTGAAACAAAAGAAAATATTATTTTGTCTTTTCCAATAGATAAATTAGCCAAGTAAGAAAAGAGTATGCCTAATTCCTTAATTCCATCCCTTTTCCGCTATCAACGAGCACATGTACATCTCCACAACCATTGTATATTTCATCGAACAGTATTTGAGCCTCACCCATCTCCAAAGCTAGGTTGTGTACTCGAGTTTCGACAATAATGGAGATATGTATGCATACCCCACGAACCATATTATTGCTGGGGTCTTTGAAATAGTACTTTTTTCCATAGTCACTCTGAGTTGTTGATGATGATCCAAGTACAGTGACAGGAGGAGGCAAGGTGAATTTAAATGTTGAAGGAGTCGGCATTTGTGAGGGGAATGTTGGATGGGGAGGCATTTGGGATGGGGATATTGGATGAGGCCGAATTTGGGAAGGGAAACTTGAAGGGGAGGTTTGGGAAAACCTTGAGGAGGAGGGTAAGGGTAACCTTGAGGAGGAAGCATTAGGATCCCATAATTTTTGAAAAAGTACACAAGTTGCCCAATTTGATTCATCCACATTCCCAAGTTATCTTTTCTATCCTAGAAATCCCTATCAGTCTTGAACTATTGTTCCTTATTGGACGAGAAACGATCCTTGATCGAAGAAACTCATACACGAGAGGTGCGATCTATTAATTTTTTTTGGCATATGTGAGCCAACACCTCTCGTCCTCCCCCTTTTATCCTTTCCAAATGTTCGATTCAGGGAATCATTTTAAAGGTTAAAGTCATCATTAGGGAACGAACCTGACTGACTGATGATGGTCTCTATTGATTCTAGTGCCTCATCCAAGTGCGGTGAGAATTTACTATCTTTTCCTCGTTAAGCATGAACGAATATGTTGGATCGATTTGTTTTTTTACCAGCATCTAGACCATCCTTTTTCCTACTCGCCCATTCATTCTTCAAATCCTAATATGATTTGGATCCCAGCCTTTAGATATCAATTTTCTATGCCCTATTTTTTTTACTCCATTTGAACCAACTTTTTCCCTGTCGCCTCTTTCTCCAAAAACTTATTCCACTGCTCCACTGGAATTTTAACATTAGGAGGCACTCTCTCTTCCAAAGATAAAATATCGGAGCTCGATGCCTCCTTCTGGAAATGTTTCTTCCGAAGGTTTCTCCTGTATCTCCTCAATGATTCAGCAACCCGAGATAGAACCTTATTCTTGGAACGATCGAGAAATAAGAAATACTTTCATAGTGGATCGTTTATGTCATCTTTGACAGCTTAATCAATAATTTTCTAGTTGTCTGGTCCACCAACTCCCACGTTCATTTTTCACAATGCCAAACACCGACCTTTAAAGTTCAGCACGTCATTCCTATCACCCTTCGTATTATTATAAAAAAGTTAGAACCTAATGGGCTTCTTTTAGATTGAACAGGATGCATCAATAGCTTTGGATGAGGGCGGTGGAGCAACATGAAAGATGGACGAGGGTACCGAAGCAGCTGCTGTTGGACTTGGTGAGGAGGGAACAAATACTGGAGTTGTGTATTTATCACCAATTGTTATTTAGAATTCGGATTGTGCACGAGATGGTGAACCTTATTGCGGTTTCCCCTAGACACTTGGTTCCCTTGGGTTGTTTCCTCCCAACATTATCTACAAAAATGAAAAATCATAAGTGACTAACAAACTATAATAAGAAATTATAATTAATTAATCAAGATTAAGACTATATATATATATATAGCTTTTCAAAGTAAGACTTTAGAATATGTTTAATGTGTCTGATCTCCATCCATTCGATATTAGTTTTTAAGAACCTATGAATTTTTACACGTGGCCAACTTGAAGGAAGGGTAACTATATTTCATGTGTAGATATCTATGACAGTAACTCATAATCCCATCCTTTTCAACTTGTTGGCAAGATTCAATTTTGTGTGCATATGTTGCGAGACATCACGATCTATGTCAATGCTCTATGTACCCTGTTGTATCCATAATGGGTGGATTTTTTTTGCCTTCTCCAACAACGTAACCAAGGTCAGGGCTACGTTGAGATTATGTGTATGAAATATATTTTGTAAAACGTCATCCTCATTTTCTGGTAGGAAAAGTAGAATACGATCGTACATGTAATATTGTTGGAGATTAACTCCACGATTTACAAGTTAATTAAATTGTAAAATCTTTCTATTTCCATACGATTTAAAAAGTAATTAAATAGGAGTACCCTCTATATGACGTTAGCTAGTAAAAGACTTACGCCTGCGGTCCAATTGCATCCTTTCCAACTCTCATTGCCAGTGATTATCACCGTGCCTTATTTTTCCTCAGAAAAATATACGAGGGTGTGAATATGATTCCTACAGTTAAGGTAAAAGGATATATTAGGGTATATTAGTTTGATTAAGATTTTGAGAATAGAAAGGATTTTGAGTATATTAGTTTTATTAGGGTGTAGAACCTAAAATACTCAATTAATTTCAAACTCTAAATAAATACCAAGCCCTAAATGACAATACCATTAAATAATGCAATTCATTTTAATCCCTGAGTAACCACATTCAGTCAATACTAATAATACTCAATCAATTTCAAACTCTAAATAAATTTCAAGCCCTAAATGACATCACCCTTAAATTTTGAAATTTATTTTATTCCCTAACTAACCACATTCAGTTATACTATTAATGACATTACCCTTAAATAATACAATTAATTTCAAACTCTAAATAACAATTCCAAATAAATGTTAACAATACCCAATAAGTTTCAATCCCTAAATATAACATACCCAATCAAAATATGAAATTATAAAACCTCCCTTTCTTGAAAAATAGTAGACACACACACACACACACACACACACAATACACATGTACACACACATTCACACACATATACACATGTACACATAAATACACACACATTCTCACATATATACATACATATATACTAGGGTTTAATTCAGAAATACAAAAAATAAGGTTTACCTTTGAGATTGAGAGAGAGATATTTGGGCCAAAATTAGGGTTTGAGAGAGAGATAATACAAATCGCCAAAATTGCATAGAGAAAGAGAGAGATCTACGCGGGAATAAATGAAATGGAGGCAACACAAATTTAGTATAAGGATACTGGTCATGGCCTAGAGCCGCTACACATTACCACGACCCTTAAATGTTTTCCACATCAACGTTTAGGCAACCATGTGGTCATGGCCCCCAGCCATGAACCACGCATGTAAACAAATTAAGATGGTGACGACCCAAACTTGTGACCCAATGGATGTGCATTATGGCCCTTGGTCACGACCCTTTTCCGTGACCTGACCGTGACAAAACTTGGAGGGAACTTTGGCGTGAATTTGGCGTAATGATGGTCATGAACTGGTTACGACCTAAGGTCGTCACCCATACTGGTATGGGATTTAGTTCATGACCTCTTCCAAAAGCATCCATGGCCATACTGGGTCACGGATATGGTCACGCTAAATTTTATGTGGTCGCGACGTTGGTCCGTGACCAGCTGGTCAGGGTTTTGATCTGTGACACCTGGGGGTGACCATACTCAGGATTTGGTATAGTGTTATGTGGTTCAGCCCAATGAGGTGCCTACATCCACGGGTACAATGTTACTATGTATTAGGGTTTAGTACATGCCTGTTAGGAACTCTATAGGGTTCTGGATAAATTATTTTCAGTTGCCATTAGCTGAGAGAGGTAGTGAGCTATTTAGAGTAATAGGAAGATGAAGAGGTGGAATACCTTCATAATTAGGTATTTACACCTTTATGTTACAATTAGAAGTTGTATATTATCCACGTGCATGTGAATATTGAGATCCTCAAATGTTTTTGTTCACATTACTGACTATTCATATTCTTGACAGTGGTCGACTAGCGTGCCGACTAAGGAGTTAATAATGCCAACCACCTATAGTTGTTGTTTCTGGACCAACTGGGCATATTAACAGGTGTCACCTTTTTATTGGCTCACCTAGCTATGCTATTTTAGGTTACAACAAGTAGGTTTCATGAAGATTTTCACCGATATTTAGGAAATTAAGAGCACCATTTGATAGCAGCAAAAAAATATGAACACGATCTTTTATACATACTGCAAAAAGAAAGTTTATTTAGTATTTTTTATTTTGTGACATTAATATTTTATCAATTAAAAATCTAATGACAGAGCCAATTTTCCTTATTATGTTATAACCTATTGTATAGATCACAATTTATTTTGGTCAAATTAATTTTAAATTATGTCATGATCTCCCCAATGCATAAGAGTTGTATTGAACTCAAGAACATATTGGAACCTGCTTATGAAAAAGGAGTGAAATAATTCCTTGAGTTTATATTTACCTATAAATAACCACATAGTAAGATCCATTATCCTCGTACGAAATGAAACAAGTATTATGACCAAGAAAGAGAAGGTTTGGAATATCATTTATTTATACGAGGAATAGTGAAGAGTTACACGAGGTGGATACATCACTAGGAATACTTTGAACATGATTCTGGTGATGATTTGGAGGTTGAGAATTGTGAGGAAGATGGAGAAAATGACGACATGCATGAGTTGATTCATGATATTGGATTTAGTAATTTTAGGCATGGATGGGGGGATAGAGAACAATCTAATAACCAAGGTGTTCACATGAATAAAGGGATAGCTGGGTCATTTATAAAATTATTAAATGATGCATAACAATAACTTTAACGAGGTTTCTATGTTATATTTCATTGTGAAATTTCCTCATTTATAAATAATGAATCGGTTGAGTGATAAATATTTGAAAATGCAGATTGATTTCCTTAAGGACATACTTCTAGTTGAAGAGACACTCCCAAGGTCATATTACAAGGCTAATAAGGTAATTAAGAACCTGGGACTTGATCATGTGAAAATACATTCTTGCATATATTATTGTGCACTTTTCTGAAGGAGTACAAGGATTTAGATGCATATCTAAAATGTGAAACCTTTATATGGAAGTATAAATGATGTAAGAAGATACCGAATAAATTTTTGCATTATTTACCATTAAAATTGAGACTTGAGAATATATTTATAAAGTAGATCATTTTTTAATATATGGGGTGGCATAATGATAAGCACATCAATGAGGAAACTGTTTTGAGGCATCCAGCTAATGCTTAAGCATGGAAAGAATTTGATAAGAAGCATGAATCATTCGTACATAATTATCGTAATGTTAGGTCGGGTTCGACAACTAATGGATTTAATCCTTTTGGTAACATGAGCAATGCATATAGCATATGGACAAGTTTTGTTGTTATATACAATTTGCCTCCATTTAATGTCTAAAAATCCCTTTTTCATTATATCGATGCTCATTCTGTATCCAAAATCTTCACGAAATGATATCGATGTATTTTTACAGCTATTAATTGATGAATTAAAGGAGTTGTGGGAAAATGGAATTGAGACATTTGATCCCTACAGCGAGAAAATGATTCAATTGCACGCAATAATTTACGGACTGTTAATGACTTCCCATGTATGCTAACTTGTTCAAATGGAGCACTAAAAGCTACAAAGCTTGTCCAATTTTCATGTTCAAAACTTATTCTATCTGTTTATGTACATGAATGAAGTGTTTCTACATATGACGTCGCCACTTCCTCTCAAAAAGTCGTCAATGGTCAAAGGAGACAAAGATATTTGATGGTAATAAGGATCTTAGGGATCTAATACAACCATTGTTCGAGGATGACATTCGACATTATTCAAATACAATTGTGCAAGTTGAGTTTGGTAAGGAACATAATCAGTTAAAGGGGAAAATAAGGGCAAACGATATTAAAATGGATTGACTCAGACAAAAAGGAGCATTTTTCTAATTTCCATACTGAAAAACTTTTAAGTTGAGACATAACTTAGATATTAGCGCATTGATAAGAATATTTATAATAATGTGATAGGGAGATTAATGAATATTGAAGGGAATATTAGATAACCTTGGAAGGCTCATAAGGATATGATGGATATAGGTTAAAAGATATAGTTACACCTACGTCGTGATGGCAATTCATTTTTAATCCCTCCTTCATGCTATACTTTATAACATGATGAGAAGAAAAAATTATATGCATTCTTGTATTCGATCAACATTCCAAATGGTTGTGCTTTAGATAATTCTCATTGTGTGAAAATGAGATACTGACATGTTTTAGGTATGAGATCCATGATTGCCATGTTTTCTTACAATGATTACTCCCAGCAGAGTTTCATGGATATATGTGTAAGGAAGTATCTCAAGCGTTGATTGAGTTAAGCAATATCTTTAAGAATATATCTTTTATAAATTTATACTTAGACAAATAAGAGAAATTAGAAAAGGAGATCCCTTTAACACTTTGCAAACTGGAATGTATATTTCCTCTAACCTTATAGTATGTTATGATTCATATTTCACCTAGCTACTGAAGCTAGGATTGTCGGGGCAACGCAATATCGATGGAGGTGGCTGTTTGAAAGGTGTTGTATAAGTTGTTATATAAATATTTCTTTATGTATTAAATTTTTTTAGTATTATATATTTTTATGTTTAAACATTAAATCATATCTTTAAGAAGGAAAATGGATATTTTAAAGGGGTGTGTTCCTAATAAGGAAAACAATAATAGTCAATTGCTGAGCATTATATCCAAAATGAATGTTTAACTTTTTGTTCAATATAATTGAATGACATGGATATCATATTCAATAGGCTTGAAAGAAATAATGGTATATGTGAATAACAAGGTAAGTTAAATTAATTTACACACGATGGTCATGCATTTGATGGGCCATGGTATGGAAAGTTGGATGTAATTGAGTGAGAGAAGGCTCACGTGTATGTGTTGAATAATTATGAAGTGGTTGAGAGCTATATAATGTAAGTCACACATACTTTGGCACATTAAAATTTCTGTTATTATAATATTTTTTAGCCTCTTATAATATATGAAGTGTATAGAGCACAAGGATGAACTTAAGGCTAATGGTGTGAATGACATAGATAAGACGCATAAATCACAGTTACTGAAACGGTTTGAACAACGCGTAGGTACAATTACAAGTGGAAGTCTTTAAGTGTGTAATGCGACTATCCATTGGTACATATGTAAAATTATTTAGCATTGATTAAATTTATGTACATGAGCAGGTCATACAATTTTATGGTGAAATGAAGGTCAATGAAGAAATCTATCCTTAGATAAGTGTCCGAACAACAAAGTGAAAACTACACATGTTGCAATGCAAATGGCTCTAGATTTCATACCCAAGAACGAAAGACGAATAGAAAGACCCAAAACAATGGTTTGATTGTAAATGGAGAGCATGATAGGAAGACAATTGACTTTTATGGTGTGATAATAGATATTATTAGGCTGGAGTGTTTATTGGGGCATAATTCTATGTTATTATTCAAATGTGATTGGTAGAACACAAGTGGTAATAGAGGCATTAAAATAGACATGGAGGGGGAACATTACTAGTGTTAATGTATTAAGAAAATGGTACACTGACCTTCCATTTGTGTTACCATATCAAGTTGCTCAAATTTTTACAATAAAGACATGAATCAACGCGACAATTGGTGTGTCGCTGAGTAGATAACTCCTCATGGAAATTATGATGTACCAGATTTTGAAGTAGAAGAAACAATCAATACTGAGGAGCCTTATCAATAAGACGATCCCATTGAAGATATTGACATGTTGGAATTTGATGAATCTCCCCCATCAAGAAAAAATGATTTAGTACCCTTAGAACATATTGATGCTAAAAGTGTACTACATGAAAATTGATAACGATGATAT
Source organism: Sambucus nigra (assembly GCA_949130495.1). Classification (NCBI taxonomy): domain Eukaryota; kingdom Viridiplantae; phylum Streptophyta; class Magnoliopsida; order Dipsacales; family Adoxaceae; genus Sambucus; species Sambucus nigra. The sequence continues at coordinate 440,249,140 of OX422219.1, forward strand.
TCATGAAGCTTTTACTGTTTGTGAAGAAAATAAGGAAGAATCTGATTGCATCAATGATAATATTAACAAAAAGGATAGTTCAATTGAAGATGATTTTTATAATGATAAATGAATGTCCATTTGAGGTCTAATTTACTAAATGAGAATTTTATTATTCTCAGGGCATAGATTTTTAATAAAATTATTTGTTCGATTTCAAATTAATCGCAGTGAAAGACATCGATTTATTTATTTATTTAATTACTCAATTAAAGCACTGAGTGAAATTAGTAATTACTTTCACTGACTATATTATATGTCTTGGATGTTCTACAATTTCCTTTCTTATAAATAAATTTTTCACTAACTTTATTATAGTCAATTTCCATCATTCACGGGATCACATAAAGGGCTGGAATAGGAAAACGTTGATATACTTAGAGTGGACTAGATTCATCATCCCACACCCCGATTTCAGTATGACTATATGACCACTTTTAAGGTGGGACATTAAGTAATGCATAACTACCTTCATGTGAGATGAACATCAATGCAAATGATGAGAATTATTCGGCAGTTGAGGGCAATGTCGTGAGCACAACAACCACATGATAATATTAATAATATGTGGGCAATAAAAACTAAATTTTTTTATGCATATTGAGATTGTGTTTTGGGTTGTTTATATTAGTAATGCCTTCACTTTTTAGTAGTTTTTTTCTTGGATAACTTATGCATAACTTAGTTGACATTAACTATGTATATGGCAGACAGTTGAACTTTAATAATACTTTGTTTTATAGAAGAGTATTATTTCTTACCTTTTGGTTCAAACTTTACAAGATTTATATGATATGCATTTGTGCCTATTCTATACTGAAGAGAAAACGAGGACCAACTTGAAGTATTTATCTTGCCAAAAAGAGGGAAGCGGTACAAAAACTATCGATAGAGATAACATCGGATGAAAACAGAATTATAGGACCAAATTTTGGTTAATTTATCATTGAGTCAACATGTGGTGTTGGTAAGCACGCAACACTTCATGTAGAAAAATGTGCTAAGATAAGTGAAGTTGATCGTGAGTCCTTAAGGAAGATGGCTGGTGTAAGTGCATCTCTTAATACTTAAATATATAAATTATGTATTATTGTTTGCTATCACGATTTAACTAACTTATGACATTGTAGTGTGCGTTTGAGATTAAGGGTGATGGGGATGCTAAAAAAGTTATTAATGCTCAACTTCACAAGCAATATAGGAATTATTGCCATAAAATCTATATAGAGAACTTTAAGAGATACCCAAGTTTAGAAGTGGCGTTGCAAAACAAACCGGAGGACATGCAAAAGGAGAATTAAAGGTATCTATGCAGTTACTTTGCATCACATGAATATCAGGTAATACTAATTAATAATTACTGGAAATTTGAAACTGAATGCTTGTATTTAATAATCACAGAAAATGAGTATTCGAAACCAAAATAATAAAGCGAAGAAAATACACCCCATTTCACATGGACAAAGTCATTTAATTGAGTTCGTGTAGGGAAGGTAATTGTTTCAAACCCTCTTCTATGCATGCGATGTCTATATTCCCCATACAATTTAGATGTCTAAATAAATTTAGATGAATTTGGATTTTTTTTAATATTTTGTTCAAACATTTAATTTCATAAATATCAACTCTGATGTCCTCCTCCTACGGTTGTCTTCTGATGTGAAATTATTAACGAAACACATATACTCTGCACTACCCTACTTTCAATCAACATACTAATGAAACCAGTTAAACTAAATTGAACATGAACCCAACCTAGGTTTTGAAATTAAATATAAAATTCAGTGTAATTGTATGCTTAATTATTATGGTTTGATATTTTAATTGAGACTAATATAGTAGATCTCTTAACTCTGTTTCTCGAAGGCCAGTTTAGTGTTTGAGAATCCTATCGTTCACGTTAATTAAATTGTTGACTAAATATTGTACAGATTAACACTCTCACATATTTAGTGTTTCGAATTAGTTAATGATATTCTTCTAATTAATTATATAGTTATCAAGAAATTTATTTTTAACGAAAATTCCTACGGCTCGGAGGATTGGATCTCGACTCCATTTTCCAAAATTATTTTCAAAATCCAAATATTCTAATTTCCTACATTCTCTTAGTTTAAATTGCAATTGCTAGATAAATTTTTGTAGTAAAATAGAAATTTTCCTGAAACAAAAATCATCGTTTCTCTTCTTTCAAGAGTCGATACCAAGATTTTAAAGGCTGACCCTACTATCCTAAAAACGTTCTACATCCTATTCCCTGAGGATTCGACCCCGACTTTTTAGGTATTACTTGAGCGACCGACTTGCACTTAAGCCATAGGTACACACGTACACATTATGTGTTGCATCAATACTTTAATGGGGAAATCTTTATCAAAGGATCAAATGTGTTGTTTCATGTTAATGTATCCAATGGTAGTTGACAGCTCAGCCTGATTTAGGTATATAGGTATAGAAGCCTGGGATAGCAGATATAAGAGGAGTCTTGATGCTTTCAAGACGTAGCTAAGACCTCCTAGATGGTGATTGATGATATGAAAAATTAGACTTACATCCTCCTCGACACCATATCAAATGTAAAATAAAATTGAAGTAATCAATAAAGAAAAGGACACAAAATATATAGTGGTTCGACTAAAAAAATTAGTGTATGTCCATTTTGGAGCTCTTATCTCATTATATATGTTGTTTCATACAAAGTTGTGCCATTAGAGGCATACACGATAGAGGGGGTAAGAGACTGCATGAGATTAGCTATGCAGGTAGCCCGAATGTGGCCTGCGAGGGTTGAACGGAGAGGCTATGATGGTGGGGGAGCCCCCAAGTATGGTGATCTTTAGAGAGAGTGAGCTGTGAGTTTGGCAGGGCTTATCCAAGTGAATTTCCCCCCTTTCTCAATAGTGAGGTGAGGACTTCTATATACAGAATTCCTAAAGGTGGTGTCACGTTCCCAAAGCATGTGACTTGTGGATAAGTCGTATGAATATGGAATCCTTCTAGAAGCTACACAACTGTCAAGTCTAATGTGAGAGCAGGAACCGTGGCCTATTTGAACCCAGAAAGCGAATAAGACCTGGAGAGGTTTCGTGGCCTATTTGAGTCCAGACAGCAGCGGCTGGATCAGTGGACGTGGTTCAAGGCTAGATAAGTGTTTATCGCCGCGGCATGTCCGATCGTAGGTAGTAAACTATTACTAAATTTTTGCGACCATGGTAACTATATTTTGCATATCAATAGGTCCCCAAGCTGTAGTGCCAAGAGGTGATGAGTTAGGGTTCCGGCTATATTCTATTACCATGCCGAGGTGTCTCGTTCATGGTTTTAATGCTGCGGCCATTGCAAGGCGATGCTTCGCCTTCCTGTGCCCTTCTATATAAATTGGATTTTGTCGTGGCCTTCCTTACCTTAACCAAACCTCTTAGAGAAAATCGAGAGCCAACTTCTGTCAGTTCATTTTTAAGTTTTTTGACGAGTTTCCAGGAAGTTCCAAGGCACTTTCAAGGTAGTTTGTGGTGGTTGGAGGTTGAGCAACCCATGCTTTTCCAGTTTCCACTTATTTTTCAGGTAACCATTTTTTCTGACTTTAGTTTCTGTCCATTTGATTTATGAGATTTCTTGAATCTTCCATAATTTCTTACAATATTATTCGAAATCGGTATGTATTGTAGTTTATATTTTATCCAATTTTCTATAGAAAGTAGGGTTTCTATTAGTTGAGTAATTAGGCTACGAATTGGGTTTTGGTAACATGTTGATTGCTTTTGGAATTTTCTTGGATTTTTGGCACGTGGCCACAAGTTAGGACTGATAGTTGAAATTGATATAGGATAGGATTTGAATTTTTAGTTTTACTGGGTTGAATTATTCCTTTTTCCCATTTTGGATTTTTATTTTGGCCAAAAACACCAAGAATATATTCTTAGTGTTCTTGGACAAACCCCAGGGTTTTTTGTTTTCAATCTTTAAGAATTTGTAATCCAATCGTTTACATGTTTTCATCTTTTGCCACGGTTGGTAATGTAACTTGTAAATTTAGCTGCATTCTTTATTTTGTTTTGAACTCCTGGGTTATGGTCTCATAATTACTTGATACTACAGCTTGTCCTTTTAAATGGTTGTAGCCTACATACTGCTCCATCCATTAATCTGAAGTTAGGAAATGGATTGTTGCCTCTGACTCGATCTTTTTCATTATTTTATTGATTTAAATTAGTTGCGGCCTTTAAGAGGGTTTCCTGCCCATAGTGTCTGCGACACCTAACTATGGATCCCTTATGCTTTCCAATTACTGATGCAGATCTATGAGTTGGGACCCTTCATAGCTTCTGGATGACTTCTGGAGAAAGCACTTCGACATTCCACCTCCTCACATTCCCTCTATAAATCCTTTGAAGATAATTGAGCCTTGTCTACTCAAGGACTACCCCAACTGTGTGACACTTGATTCTGACTCCACAGAGCCCTGTAATTATAGGGACACTAGAGAGGCTATAGATATTATGGAGGAGGATACAAACTCTAGAAATAATCCCCTTGCAGATGTGGTGGTTGCGGTGGTTACTGGGAAATTGGTTGTCCCATCTAAGGCTAGAAATATTCCAGTAGGACCCTCTAACAGAACTGAGAAGGCTCCTACAGCACTAAGCATATGCTACATCGTCGATGAAGAGTGGATCATAGATATGGTTGCGACATTTAAATTTCCACAAGGGCTCATATGTACACTCCCTACTGCGGAACAAAGGCTATGTTCCGCAGCCCCCCAATAAGGGGATTTGTTTTCCTCTGCACGCATTTCTCCCGGGCATATGGATTCTAATTCCTATCCTGGTTAGAGAAATTTTAGTGCTATGAATCTAACCCCAAACCAACTAGACCCAAGTTGCTGGAGGGCCATTTTTGTCGCTCTTGTCCTTTGGCAGAACAAGTTTGACAAGGACATTACTCCTACGGAGTTCTTCTATTTTTATAGACCAAAGGAGAATTCGTGGACTATCCATGGTATTATTGTTTTACTCCGAGGAACGAAAAATGAATATCTTTATACTGAGAGGCCTACTAGTGTTAAAAACAAGAAAGGCAATTTTTTTTATGTTTCTGGCGAGAGTAGGGAAATCCACCCTGACGAATCTGAGAGATAGAAAACTTATAGGATGCCGCAGACATGGGGACATGCCTTTAAAGAAGGCGATCACTTTCTGCAGCCTTTATGCTTAACAGTAATTTTATTTTTATTTTCTGCGGCCTGTTTTAGAACTTTTGTACAACTCTTGATAGAAAAGAGAGTTGCTGACATGACAAGATTTAGTGATACCGAGAAGAGGTTTCCCATTCTAATCACCTCTGCAATAATTTTTTAGCAAGGCTATTTTCCATCTAAGGTCCCCACAAAGAAATTGACTACAAAAGGTAATTCTTGAGTGCTTTTTTGGTTTATATATTTTAATATATCTTTTGTTTTTAACTTAGTCTTATTTGATTTTTCCTCAGGGGAGGAGATTAACCACTAACTCCTTGCTGCCCAGTTTGTAAAAATGGATAAGGATGCAGTGGTCCTAAACCAGGCCCCCCAAAAGAAGGGATGTAATAGAAAGAGGGAACCCAAGGGTACAAATTATATGGCTGAGGCAACAGTTACTACTATTGTTGAAAAGTCCTACCCTTCCATAGAAAAGGACGCGATCCATGTTGTGGCTAAGCCAACTGTTTTTGTTGGGGTATTAATGTCGTGGCTCTAGAGCCACAAAATGAGTTGTTGGATGACGATATTGGAGTTCAACTGACTATGACAGGTCTAATGCCCAATGGTTCAGATTTTCTTGGGAACTACCCTTTTCATGTTTCTACTTCTACTTCTCCACCGAGGACAGTGGTGGTGGTTAATGCTAACTTGGCAACTCCCCAAAGTAGAGACAACGAAGAAGTAGAGCATTCCTTAAATAAAGAAGAGAGCATGCCATAAGTTCATGATTCATCCCGAAAGCTCTATAATGTACCATGCCCTAAAAAATCAATATTTGTGGCCAAACATGAAAAATTATGTCAAGAATTTTATAAGGAAATGTCTTACTTGTCAACAAGTAAAGATAGAACACCAAGACCCTGGTGGACTCCTCTAACCCTTACCAATTCTCGAGTGGAAATGGGATCATATTACCAGGGATTTTGTTAGTGGAATACCTTGTTCATCCCAGAGATATAATTCCCTTTGAGTAATAATGTACCGACTTACCAAGTCTGCTCATTTTCTACCGGTGAAAACTACTGATTAATTTTAAAATCTCAGTAAACTCTAAATCCAGGAAATTATCTGATTGCATGGAACTCCTTTATCTATAGTCTGAGACAAAGATTATCGCTTTGCAGAAAAAATTTGGCAATCACTTTAAACGTGGTGGGTACCAAACTTCATTTGAGTACAAATTCCAACCACAAATGGATGGACAATCGGATCATACAATTGAAACATTAGAAGATATTCTACGAGCTTGTTCGTTAGATATGCTCAAAAATTGGAATGAACATTTACCCCTTGTTGAGTTTTGTTATAAAAATAGTTATTAGTCAAGGATTAAAGTTGTCCCGTTTAAAGCTTTATATGGAAGGCCTAGTTGTTTGCCTTTATGTTGGATAGAATCAGGAAATAGTCAATAACTTGGTCCTGAGATAATCGAAGAAACTACTAAAAAGATACAACAAATTTGAGAAAGACTGAAGACAGCCCAAGATCGTCAAAAATGTTATGTTGATCAACATAAAAAATCCTTAGAATTTTAAGTTAATGATATAATGTTTTTTAATGTTTCTCCTTGAAAAGGAATTTTATGCTTTGGGAAGAAAGGAAAATTAGCCCTTAGATATATTGAACCTTTAACTATTTTTAATCGTATTGGCCCGTAGCCAATCAATTAGAATTACTTGTAGAATTATCCAACATTCACAATGTATTTCTTATGTCCTAGTTACGCTACTATATTTCTGATCCCTCTTATACCATCACATGGCAAGAAATCTCTATCGAACAAAACCATGGATTTGAAGTACACTCTATTCAAATTTTGGATCGCCAAGTGAAATGTTTTAGGAACAAGGAAATACCCTCGGCCAAAGTACTTTGGGAAAATTAAAATCAACAAGAAGCCACATGGAAACCAGGATAAGATATGAAAGATCAATATCATGATCTCTTCGAACGTAAATTCGAGGGATTTTTTTAGGTAGGTAGACTATAATATCCGCACTCGAATTATGAGACCTTAATTCTCAATTTAATCCTCCTAGAATATATAAATTGAAATATTTTTAAACGAATGATTAAACTACCTTCTAAGATCTACAAAATATCCAAATTAACCAAGGATCCCTAAAGTTTTAATAATTACAAATTAGACCCTAAAAACTTCAAACTATCATAACTTAACATATACTCAACTCCTAGACCCAAACATTATATCAAATTCATCCTCTGGACTTCAATTTATTAGAAATTACAATTTCATCCCCTATAACTTTTTAAAATTATATAAATACCCATAAATATTACTAAAATCACACTTTTGAGGATATATATGTATAAACATTATCAATCAAGGACTGAAAACTAAATATTTGTAATTTACAAGCAGCCCCTTGACCACCTAAACCCCCACATCAACACAAAATGACAAATATCACATGTTTGAATGATACAAACATGTGATGTTAAATAACCAAGCCTTAAACCTCTTTAAACTCCGTTCAAATCCAAAACCCATCTAAACCAATGAACTCTCCTACTTGAACACTATGAAAACCCCATGAGTTCAGCCTTAAAAACTCACCTCAACAATAGTTTCAAAAACTAGATTTTTCCTAAAAATAGGTAAACCATCATTTTATGCATTACATTCGGTTCTTTTAATTCCAAATGATTTATGTATTGTTATAATACTAGAACATATCAAAATAGAAGAAGCTACTTGCAAAATAGGCCATATGTGAAAAATATGAAAATTCCATCAGTAAAGCTTGAGCTTTAATGGTGAACTTTAAAATAATATTTAGAACTCAGTCTTAAAGCTTTGAATATCTTCATTAGAACCTTAGGAACTCTAGTGCAATGATCAAACCACACGAAATTGTATAGCAAGCTCTAATCGATTGAAAGTGTTTTCTGAATCGAAAAACATAAAATCTCAAATTCTCTTTATATAATTCACCACAAACCTTGAAATTAAAACAAAATTTATCCTTAACATGCAAGAAACCAAATCGAGTTTATAATAATCCATTCCATATTCTTGAAAGCCACAAATGCTAAGTTAAAAATTTGGTAAAAATGCATAGTTGTGGAACTCACTCCATACTGCATCTCAATCCATAAAACTTGTATATTACGATTCCTTTGGAAATATTAGTTCAATTTTGTATAGAAATCATCTAAAATGGTTTAGAAATGAAGGAGATATCTTCGGTAAAAAAATTAAAACCTTAATGTAAAAAAACTAGAGGTTAAATAGGAATTCAGGAACCTTGACGACGTGCATGGCCAATCAAAATTTTTTGAAATATTTTGAAATATTTTTATTATATTTATTTGGTCAAAATGGTATAAGGTAAGGCCATGTTTAGTCAAGCCTAACCTAAGTTATGGAAAAATGAGGTTTTAAGTTTTAAATACTTATCCTAAATTACAATTTGACCCCTTTAGACTTTTTAAACTTATAAATTTGAACCCCAAATTTTGCCTAAAAGTACTTTACAATATTATAAGTCAAAAGTATTCTACATCGAAGTCCAAATATGACCTTAAGTTCAAGATTTCAAAGTCCCTAGTTATTTACAATTAAACCCCCCAACTTTAAAACACATAGTTTTTTGCATAACTGACCAAACCCAACCCCAATTCTAACAAATGCTTATTTGCCCAAACATTGTATACAGTGAATAAAGTACCATCTCCTCTCGATATCCTCTTTTGATCCATAAGTAGTTCAAAATACCGAGAAAGTAGGTATTTTTACCTATTCAATAGTAACTTTTGTGTATTTGTTAACTTCTATATACATCATTCAATGATAACCAAATTTGATTCCAAGTATGTGTAGAACTTACCATACTCATATGTTGTTATATCAAATGATTATTTTACTTATGATTATTTGGATCAAAATTAACCCTTCTCACCTAATAACTGACATCATAATAATTTGTTGTAACGATTCAATTTCCCTTGCACTTTTATGCATTATTCATATTGAAAAAGCACCAGTATTAACTAGGGAGTAGACTGTCGTGTCATCCCTTGAATTTTTTTTAGTTGACCTATGACCTCCGATGTTGAGAGCCGAAATTGTTGCTATATACGTACGAGCGCCACTTTAATTATGTACCTAACTAGTTATTATCCAAAGGTTTTTGATCATTTATTATTTGGTTTTACTGATGGCTAACTTCTTTTTATACCCCCTTAGTGATCTTGTAAGTATGGGATTATCAGTTAAAAAATCCTTGATCTTCTTTATGTGACCCTTAATAAATTGATAAGTATGGGATTATCAGCTTTAATTCTTTAACTTAATATACAAACACTGAACTTAATACACGCTCCACCTCTCATCTATACAGATATTTATTATAAAATTGGTAAAGCATGCTTAGCATATATGTGCTTATTTCTTTTTCCTTGAGATAGACTAGGAAAAATAGGATAGTATCTCTCCTATTTGCATACGTTTGTATGGGCAGAGACTAAGACAGATGGGACCAAGGACTGACACTTTTTGATTTTCTACTTTATAGTTCATGTTGACAAATAAAATATAATTCACCCATGTGGTGGTAATACACTATGTGCAGTATTTTCATAATGAATAAAGTTAGGTTTTTCGACATAAATTTAGTGCATTGCTTTATATATATTCTCTTGTGCATTCATACTAAAAAGAAGGGTGTGACACTCGCAATGGGATTAGGCCAACCAATTTTTATCTAGGAATATAGGGTTGGTCTAGGGTTGATAATCTCAGGCAACCATCCATTTTCAAGGGGTATAATCAGTTGAGGGTAGATTGAAGATCTGTGAGTTATCTCAATTGATCTTTGAACTCTTTGGAAGGAGGTATAACTTGGTAGTTTGTGGGAGGAGTTCCTGAAAAGGTGCATCGGTAGCTACCATGGCTTAGGAAGTATTGGTAACGGGGCATGAATTTGGTGTGAGATATAGAAGCTCCAAGTGAGTTCATATGAGCAGAAAATTTATTTACATCTTGATAAGGATCCTAAAAAGATTTGGTAGCCTTAGTATCCAAACTTTCCTCAGTCTTACACCCGATGTGGTTGAGTTCTTTGAAGTTAGGGATCCAGGTGAGACCAAGTTAATTGTTTTATTTCCTTTTGAATGTTCCTGATCACGATCTCTGTCTGATATTTTTCCAGGGGTGATTGACCATTTTACCAACTTTTTCCCTCTAACGATTAACAAAAGTGCCAGTTGTCACTACCTCCTCTTGCTTCAGAATTTCTAAGTCTTTATGGGTGATGCTAAGTTCTTCATCGTATTTGTACTTGTTTAGAAAATTACGACATACATCATCCCACATTTTGGTGGTCCACCCACATTTCAGGCCCATATACCAGGTAAGGGCTCCTTTAGCTAGAGTGGAGGCGATCATAATGTATAGAACTCCTAGGCTTATATTTAGTATCTACATCCGAATATGGTATCTAGATAAGTGGGTGGTTATGGAACCCAGTCCTTTATAGCTTTTAAAGATTGACATTTTGAATTTTTTTTGCATTTGAGCTTCAGGATAGAGAGCCATCTTTTTAATCTTCGTATGTTAATTAGTAATTTTCATCTTTCTAATGGATTCTTATAGGAGACACGGTTTAGATTTGACCTATTTAATCTCCTCATTTATAGGTGGGGGAATTGATTCATTGGCTGGTAGAGGAGCTACGAATTCAGCTCGTAGGAGGCAATGGAAGGCGGTGTGTGAGTACTCGGGCAATTACTGATAGGGTTCAAATTATCCATCTGGGAAAAATTATAGTTCAAATGAGGTGTGCCATGTTTATCAAGGAAGCCAGTGGTGGGACCGATGCAGGTGGATCCAGGGGATTAGTTAGTATTACCTCGGCAGCCATCACAGGTGGTGTACCAGTGCTAAGGATTATGAGGAAGTACGTTATCTACTATTCCCGTCATAGAAGTGGCCTCTTACAGGAAGATTTGTACTGGACAAAGTTCTATGATTTCAGAATGTATGGTATTCTGCAAGGCGGTGATGTTCTCAAGTTATCTCAAAACCATGTCCATTATTGTTGGAGCTTGACCATCTTTGGTTAACATGGAGAGTACTACGGAGAAGACTTGATAGTAATGGGTGGGGAACTCGCTGATAAAAAACTAAATTGCTGCATGAGATAAAACTTGGGATTTCAGGGTAAGAACTTAATGTGAGCTCTTTTCTAATGATAGGAACTGTAGAAAAAGTTGGGGACCTTTTATTCAAGTTATTACGGACATAAGGACTAATAGAATGAGAATACACAAGGGAGAAGGACTCACATATTTATGACTTTTCCAATGCAATTATTTGATCTATTTTTAACTGTATGTGGACGATATTTTTTTTAGTATGTTTTTGTTTGTTAGTATTTTTTAGGGGACGAACTGAACAAAGACCCCTAGGATTCCAGTAAACAGGGGTGAGATCTCATTTTTTTGTGAGGAGAGAGAAGTATTAGATTGTGGTGTATTATTTTATCAAGATAAAATCTGGATAGGGGCGTCCTAGGTAAGGGAAATCTATTTTGGCGATAACTTGTGGATTCATACTACTTATCTTCGAAACTGGAAGACCTTCTGTCGGAATCTGAAGGGTTTTGGACTAGTCTCCTTCAGTTTTATAATTTTTTGAAAATTTTCATCAAAGCATACGACCCGTAAGTATTTGTTCTTTTTTGTGAAATAGGTGTGTTCCTAAATCTTTTTCTTTATGCAAAAAGGGTGATGTGGCTTGATGATCGGTGGGTCACTTTCATTGCCACGGATCATAATATACTAGGTCGCTTGGACTAAGCAACCTTTAAAGTATGTGTGAAACCACTTTACCCTAGTATTGAATACTTGTGAAAGCGTATTCGATATACCCCATCACTGAACAATACTTCAAACGTTCTTTGTCACTAATAATTTGGGTTCAAGAATGAAGTTGTTCGATATACCAGACGAGTGGTTAAAAAGAGTGAGAATTCTTTGTTGACTAGCCATCGGGGAATCAACTTTTCAGAAGTACGAACTTCACTTGAAGAAGATATTTTTCTAAAGTATGAACTTCCCTCCGGGAGACATAAATTTTCTGAAATACAAACCTCTTTTTGGGTGAACCTACTTTTCTAACGTACGAACTTCCTCTCAGCTAACCATTTTTGGTCTCTAGGGTATATGGTTTAAACAATATGAAAATCAAGAATATGCAGTGCATGATGCAAATAGGTAGTTTTTATTTTTACATACTTTAATGTTTATTTTATCACGATGTCCTTCCTGTGTACCTACACGTTTGGCAAAAATGTACAATTTGTTTTCAATTTTAATAATGAAGCCTAATCTATTTACAACTAATCCTATCCATCTTAAGACCACCCCTGGCAATTGTAATCATGAAAAATCTGAAGAGAAGATATAGAATACTATCTTTAGCTAAATAATCTGCAACCATGTTTATCTCTCTATAGCAATGATTTATTGTAAACTTGAGTTGATTCATCATGACTTGGATATCTTTAATATGAGCTTTATATCTCTAGGGAGGTTTCCAACATTTGTTTAAAATATTGTAAAATGATGTACATGGGGACCTAAGAATCTATCTACGTTTTGAGGGATTATAAAACTAAGGCCACTAAATAGTTCTAAAACTTATGTAAAATAGTCATGCATGGGAGTAATATTATGCATTTTATGAAGGAAGCATAAAGATAGTCCGGTTATCTTTATTTATCCCTAGTAGAAGTGCCACTATAGCTTTGTGGTCCTCGAGTGGTGATGCACGCCTAGGGGGAGAACTTGCGCGCATTCATGGTGGATGCGTGGGGTTTCTTGTCTCCCGATCTGCCTCCTCCCGTCGAGGTCGAGTTGTTGGCTCAACATGGGTCAAGTGGTTTAATTGACCTCTAGAATATGTTTGACACCATATCTATTTTATGTCGAACATCCCTAGTATTAAGCTTAGGCGTAAGTGTAGTTTTTGTGCGATAAGGGGCTTTATCGGTTGTTTAGAGTCGGGAGTTTGTTTTATATAAAAAAAAGGTTCGAGTTATGATTTTTTATCAAATCCTAAGGCAGGTTTAAGTTTGTGGTTAGTCCATAGAGTCTTTTTATGGAGGTTCATGAAACGGGTTACGAGTGGGAAATATATTAGGAACCCCACTGGTTCTTTATACTTCTTTAATTCTATACTTATTATCTCTCTTAGCATTAATTAATTACTTTTAATAAATCTTAAAACTTTTTTAGAGGCCATATGTTGAGAATATCTTAAATCTAGATGGGTATTAGGTATGAAATGGTATTAGTGAGAGGTGTAGAGACGTCATTTCAATCGATGTGGGTACACAAGGCTGCTTGTGTATGACTTCGTGCTTGTGTAATGGGTGGACATTATTATGCATGTAAGTGTGCAAGAGATATCAAATTTAATATATTTTGATCTCTTTCAAGGTTTGATTAGATTTAGAAAGGTAATATATGATATAGGTGCATCCTTGTTGTGACAACATATAGAGAGATACGTTGTCAAGGCTTGTGCTTATGATAAAGACACGTTATTAAGCCTATAAACCCAAAAAAACTTTTGATAAAATCCTATGTAGTTCGATGGGGTATAGTGTATTAGTTTTTGCACATTTGTATGAGGTGCGCGAGAGATCGTGGATTTGAGATAGTTTGATATCTCATTTCTTATACAGGTGAAAGAGGGTATAAGTGAGGTTTGGGATGATTGCATCTATGTGGGCACAATATATCATGAGAAATATTATCTAGGCTTGTGCTCATAACAAGGACTCGGTATTGTTCTTATGTACTCATGTAGCCACTAGATCAAAGCCTATGTAGTTTGGGGTTCACGTGTTCATATTTGATGTATGTGCAATTGTAGGACTTGGCTTGGAAGGGAGAGAAGATATATGTAGAACATTGGGTAGCTCTAGTGGACGGTTAGAATAGGAGTTAACCCTAAAGATCACCGAGAAAGATATTCACATTTAGCGGGCAATCACTAACTATAAGGTATTATTGAACCTTCAGGCTAGTTAGGAGGTGTATAAGGGTAGCTATTTTAAGGATGTAATGTTTTACGGTTAAAAAATTGAGAAAAACACTACACCTTGGAATTAAACTAGGACATAAGGAGGAGGGTATTTGGAATATAGATCACTACATCAGAGCAGGTGAATAATTACGATCAACAACCTTAACAAGGCAGACTTGTCACGGTCCACAACCGTGTTAAGTTTTGGGGTGACAACTTATTCATCACAGACTTTGTTCGTGACAAACATAAACTTGTCACGAACTCTGACCATGACAAGTGTATGACAAAGACAAACTTTTCACGAACTTATCACAGTAAAAATTCGTGACAATTCTGGGCAGATTTAAGAAAAAACACTACTAGGTAGTATGGCCACTACCACTGCCACTGTCCAGCAGTATATTTTAACCTGTTACATCATGTTTTAAATAGTGACCGTAGTATATATCTCAAGCAACGTTCATCCCTTCATAAAATCTAAATCCATACACTTTAATTTAATCATATTACCAAATAATAATAAAAAAAATAATATTCAATATTCAATATTCATAACCACAAATACAAATAAAATTATTACAAATAATTGTCACGGGGTTAGGTGGTCAATAAGTCAAGGGAGGAAGGTAGGACACACTACAAATGAATTGAGACAACCCTCAATATTTCAAATGTCTCATTGTTCATATAACCACAAAGTTTCATTCTCTTTTTCGTGGACAAGATGCGTGACGTGGACCCTTGCCTCAATTGGTTACAATATACGTCCATGAACCAAAGTACCCTAGTGTGTGGTGTGTGTGGGGGGGGGGGGGTGCGTGTGATTTTATAGTGTGGTGAGTGTGTGTGTATGGTGTCAAGTAGAGATAGAAAGATTTACATGAAGGAAAGAGAGAGATGTGATCATAAAGGGAGGTGTGTGTGGTGTCGTCGGGGCTGTCATAAAAAGGGAGAGATGTGAACGGTAAAGAGAAATAAGTTTCGACAGAGGTTTAGTTAAAAGAGTTATCACGATCGTGTCATGGTTTTTAATAGTAACAACTGATAAAGTTTTCACAATCAAAACTCATGACACAATCATGACAACACCTTGCCCAGGTCATGTCACGGTCATTGACTGTGACAAAAAATGCGTGCTTTGTTGTCACAGTTTTTCACTATGATAACTATGGTCGGGTATAGAGTGAAATTTTTTTAATTTTGGTTTAGTGTATGGAGTCATACCTAAGGAATAATATATCAAGAGACGTATTATGAGACTTGGTCTTCAAGAGTTTAGTTCGGTATAGCGCCTACATACCCAAGGAGAATTGTGATAGACGCCAACGTAATTTAAACATCAGGGGGTAGATAAGGTTGTTTATATTAGAGATTAAGGTATACCTAAGAAATAATACACTGAGAGACGTACTATATGAGGCTTCTTCTTCACTAGTTTAGTTCAGAATAATGCCTATGTATCCAAGAGGACTTGGGATCAAAGCAAGCGTCGTTCCAACAGCTGGGTTGGATTATATATGGGTATGATTTCATTATAGATGGAGATTGTGTCCATCCCGAGATATTCCCCTCCCCGATGATTTTTTGGGGGAAAGATGGAGAGATAAAGGTCCCTAGCCCCTCTCTACATCTTGGGGTGCTTTGGTCGTCGTCGGTTTTGGGGTGATCTAAAGAGATAGAGTCGCTAGACGTTTTTGCACAAAATAGGAAAAAGAACATGTCGCCGCCTCGATAGAGTGGCATCAAAGATAAACTAATTCTTACAAAACCAATATTTTAGAGGTTCGGGGGTTAAGTTATGGAATAGCAAGGTGTTAGGCACCTATCCCACCCTTTCGATCTATCAAGGGCTTATGTTACTATTTTCCTTAATTTCTCCGTAAAGTGTGTGTGCGTGTATATATAAGAGGACATCGGAATCGCTCAACTCGCATTATGGAAAAGATGGAGTGAGTTCATCCATAGGAATGTTCCCAAAATAATAATTAGAAAAAAATATGATGTGTGCTCTTATCGAGATATGAATCGTTATGATGAAACGATAATATATGTTTAGATAAGACGCGCAAGTATGGATCAAAAGTATGGTATATATGAATAAATTATGGATAAAATAGAAAAAAGATAAAAAATAGGAAAATAGGACTCGAGTCTCGGGTTTTAACCCGAGATGCCTACCTAGCCTATAAAGGCATCAAAGTCCACGTAGATCGCATGTGGCATAAGTGTGGGGTTTATCCCATAGATTCAAATGGGAGTTTATTATATGTATGTGTATAGAAAAGATATTTTTAGTTTTGAGAAAATGTAATGAAGAATCCCATAAGAATTTATAGTTGCAACCCTCTTTTTCTTTGTTTTTTTATAGAAAATATATTATGTGTAATATAACTAATAAAGGGTAAGGTATTAATGTGTATGATCAAAAGTAAAAGCTAAATTGAGAATTTATATAACTAGTGCAAAAATAAGGAAATCTAAAGAGAGAAGGATGTTTGGACCCTCTTGGGAGACTTGAAGCTTGGTCTTGATCCTTGATGAGATTCCTTGAAAGTTGGGATGACTGTTGGAAGAGAGAAAATGATATTTGTGCTAAATTGAGTATGAGAATGATGGGAATGAAAACACAAGGAAACTTCGTTGATTATAGAAGAATGCTGATGCGATCACTGATATTGATGGATCTGGGGTACCTTTCGAAGTGAGCTCATACTATCCTTATATAGGTTAGGGGGACTAACAATCAGCATATTCCTTGCGCTACCTATCGATAGGTAACCCAAGACACACTATTAATAAGCGGGGAATGGGTTTGCCAATTAGCAGTCTCGTGCATATTTTTTTGGAAAAAAAGGAAATAAAACGCAATTTGTAAGTCCAAATCGCACATGGGGCATTGCATTAGAAGGTAATTCAAAGACCTTTAAGAATACTTGGGCCTCTCCTGGGTACAGGAGTTGACTTTAGGTCAAATTGGGCTCAAAAGTGCCCGTTGGTCCTTTAGATGGAAGATCATCGAATGACGATGGATCGTTAATCCAAATCATAAGTTCGAATTGCACACACAGTGGACCGTGGGAAAGGTTGTTTGAGTTACTTTGATATTATAAAGAGCTTCGCTCAGTTCGAAGAATTGAATTTGTTCAAATGGGGCCCGAAAGTGCTCGGTGACCCTTTGGAGTAAAACGGATCGTTCGTCTGTACTGTAAGGTTAATTTACTCATGGGGAAAATTATTTAAAAGGGTATTCCGTTACCTTCAAAGATTCATCCAGTTTTATTTGAGCAGAATAGTTGACTTTGGCCAAACGGAGCCGGAGAACGCCCGATGTTCTTTGGATCAATTTTCGAGGGAAAATGGATTGCTTATCTAAATAATTATGTTTTTTTACGCATGGGGTAGAACGTTGGAAAGGGGTTTCAGTGACCTTTGAGGATTCATTGAGCTTTCACCTTGAAGTTGAAGTTGATTAGGGTAAAATCGGGGCCCGGGAGAGCCGAGTGGCCTGTAGATCGATTTTTAATACAAAAATAGTCCGTTTGTCTGAACCATTATGCTAATTTGTGCACAAGGTGGACTGTTGGAAAGAGGATCCATAGCTCTTTGAAGATTCATTAAGCTTTCAATGAAGTTGACCAGATTCAAATGGGACTCGAGAGCACCCGATGGCCTCTAGATCGGTACTCGTAGTATGACCTATGGTTTGTAGTGAATTTGGGAGATTCTAGGGACCTAAGGAGAGACTTAGGGGGTTTTAGAATGTGGTGTCTATAGAGTCCCATGACGGGTGACCTTGGAAGAAGTGAAATTCATCGAATAGACACAACATGATATTTTGAAAAAGAGGTCAATTTTGTGAACCTAAAGGGATAAGGATGATCGATTTTGAGGGTCGAGGTCAATTCTGAGGACCTAAGGTAATGCTGGGGATGGACGATTCGGAGGGCCGAGGTCAATTCTAAGGACCTAATATGGGAATGACCAATTTTGAGGGTTGAGGTTAATTTTGAGGACTTTAAGTTGGAGTGACCAATTCTGAGGTTCAAGGTCAATTTTGAGGACCTTAAGTCAGAGCGACCAATTCTGACGGTCAAGGTCAATTCTTAGGACCTCAAGTAGGAGTTACCAATTCTGAGATTCGAGGTCAATTCTGAGGACCTTAAGTAGGGAGCGTCCAATTCTAAGGGTCGAGGTGAATTCTAAGGACTTTAAGTAGGGGCAACCATTTCTGAGGATCGAGGTCAATTCTGAGGACCTTATGTAGGAGTGACCAATTATACGGGTCGAGGTCAATTCGGAGGACCCTAAGTAGGAGCAACTAATTCTGAGGGTGGAGGTCAATTCTGAGGACCTTAAGTAGAGCCGTGGGGAATAGCACTGCTGGGAAAATTTAAAGCTAACTTTCTTGAGACTCTACTGGGGAAGAGGCATTTACATGGAGATTATGTCTTTTAAAAAGAGATGAAAATCTTAGTCTAGAAACTCCACTTGGGGAAACAGTTAATGACTTGAGATTTTTGGGGATTCCGATGGGGAATGCGCTGCTGGGGAGAAGTGTCATGTTAGGGCTTCTAGCTCTTCTTGGGGAAATTGGAATCATTTGAAAAAGAGTTTAATTTAAATATTCCAGCTAGGAAAATGGGTAGCCCTGCTGAGGAAGCATTTGATTACTGTTGAGGATGAGGTTTTTTGGATTCCGCTGGGGAGTTGTAGTGAGTTTTTAGGCACAATGATTTTTAGGGTTTAAGTTGGGGATAAAATATGGTATTAATTCAACTAGGGACTTAAGATCTTGAAAAATGGTTTTCTTGGTGAAGAAATTTTCCAATATTTATTTGGCAATTTTAGGAATTATTTGGGAAATTTTTAGAATTTTTTGATATTTTTTGTATGAAATTTCAGGGGGGTGTCGATCGGCATATTGTAAGGGTTACCAACTAGTAGTGGCATGGTCTTCTGGGTTACTTTGGGAAGGGGAAGGAACAATGTCGATCAGTGGGTGTTAGGGGACTGCCAATCGCCATATCCCTTAAGCTCATATAAAAAGCGGCAAAATCTCTTCATTTTTCACCGCTTCTAACGTTCCTATATTTTTCTTCTTTCTTCTGCAATCTGTTCCTACATTCTTTCCTCACTCGATACTAGAAAATGGCAGATTTCTCAAGTAGCGAGACTCACTTGGCGTGGCTAGGTGTTAACGATTGGGCGAATCTGGAGTGGCAGGCTAGGGTGCCGTGAGTGTTAGGCAACAAGAATGATTTCAACCTTTTCGATCCCGTTGCCAATGATTAGACTCTTTTGTATGAGCCTTCACACCATCGGTTAGGGTGATGAACCCTAATGGCTATGTAAGTACCGCAAGGCTTTTGGCATTCTTTTCTTCTTCACATTTTCTTATTTCTTCAAATTTTGATGAAAGGTTTCTCTTTTGTTTTGTCATACTGGCATTATTTCCATGAGCTTGAGGAGATGATGGTAATCCCCATTGATGTCCATCAGCTTTTTGGGATCGACTCTGAAGGTATGCAGATAGAGGTGGACCAATCTCGGAGGGTGTCACCAGCGGTAGTGGATGTGGCACTGGGAGACGTGGGGTGGATAGTTTTAGGGGACTCAATTCGTATATCTCTTATTTAGTAGGTTTTATTGAGTTAGCAGATCAACGAGATTGATGAGTTGCAGGTGCGACAGATGTCCCGTTTATTTATTATTCTACTGTTGGGACGATTTTTGGTGGCATCGAGCGGTGACATCGTCCACTTGTCTTTTTTACCATATTTGAGGGTAATTTCGAATATACCTCTCTTTTACTAGAGGAGCCTAACATTCGCGACCCTTTATTCTTCTTCGGATGCTTTCAACTGGTGCTGCCTACTGGAGCCACATATCTTCTGGAGGTAGTTTTTCTTCTTGCATTTTTCCTTTATGCATTTTCTTTCATTTTTTTTATATCTTCTGATTACTGACTCTTGTCCTTTTGCTGACGAGGTTCTACGAGGTGATCGGGTTCAACGCCCATTTGATTGGTTTGCATGATGATTCGGTGGGTAAATTTTATCGAATGTACCGATGGTGGAAGTCCAATCGGTGTTCGAGTCAGTCTCTCCCTTTGACGATGGTACATCAGATCATGAATGTCAGGACTAGCGGCTAGGTTACTTTTCTTTTCTCTTTTGAAGCCTTTTCTTTGGCTTTTCTTTACTCGTGCAAGTATTGACTCTATCTTAGAAAAATGTAAGTGAGCTTCCATCTATGGGGGATGGCCATCCAGCACATAGGGGTGATCGGGATGCATGCACAAATACGCCAGCTACTGGAACACGAGTTTGGCTACTCCTGATATATATGGAAGAGAGAGTAGTTGTGCCAGATCTTGAAGGATGTGATGGCGATCGCACCAGCAATGCCCTTGAGATATATGAGGCGGGTTCGAGAGATATCGAAGGAGGTTAGGGTGACGATAATGGTTGGTGAGCCCTACTCGTCATATACGTACACGGTGGTGACTTACGACTACCTTGACTTCATGACGAGATGGATGATGTCATCATGTATTTACAACATAGTAAATATGCCTTTGCCTCCTACGACTTCAGGCAGTGGTACAAGGTGGTGCATCGATGTCAGTAGCGGTAGCGGTGTTTGATGTTCCATTTCTCTAGCTTTGTCCTCCATCCTATAATATTTGATTTCTTTAAGAAGGATTATTGAGTATACAAGTTGGGGATGATAGAGGACATCCTTCAGCTAGAGGTATATTATTTCATCTCTTTATCTTTTGTCTTCCGATTTCTCTTTTGCTTCACACTAACTGATTTGCCTTTTTATTTTCCCTGCAGCATGTCTGGGTGTCGACTACCTAGCTGAGGGACATCCGAGACTATGTGGATTTTGCAACTGCTCACATTCGGGATTCGATCTCGGTTCCTTCATATCTTGTGCCATCTACTTCTTCTGATGAGGGATTTAGATCAGGTAATGGAGGCTACTCAGCTCATTTTCGAGGGAAGCGTGCGCGTCATAGGGATGAAAGATCCTAGAGGGAGAGAGAAAGAGAGT
Source organism: Sambucus nigra (assembly GCA_949130495.1). Taxonomy (NCBI): domain Eukaryota; kingdom Viridiplantae; phylum Streptophyta; class Magnoliopsida; order Dipsacales; family Adoxaceae; genus Sambucus; species Sambucus nigra. The sequence goes on from OX422219.1 coordinate 440,270,541, forward strand.
TTAGGGTTTCAGTCTAAGTTTCGTTATTTTTCTTCTTCTTTTTTGTGCAAAAATGTAACGATGGCTGTATATATATTAAACGAATGGGATTTTTATTCATTTAGCTTTTGCTTTAAATGACTTAATCTAAATGCTCTTTTTACTTTTTTTGTTGAGACCGTAAAAAGAAGAGAACTAATCAAGAGACAATTTAGGATGAGTAAAATATAGGAAAAAACCTTGAATTCTTCGAAATAAGGATTTATTTACCTTTTTTAATTTTTTGATTTTAACAAAAAAGGAAAGATAGAATTTTCTAAAAATAAGGGAATGTCGATCGGCATGCCCCTTGTCCTGCCTATCGGTAGGTCAGTCCAGTCAAATCACCTCAAATCTTTAATTGCACTTTCTTCAGTTACTAATCCTTGATGGGGGAGTCTTTCATTCGAATTTTGCAGGCTCCTTATTTTTAGCTAAAATTTTCAAGTATAAAAGGGGGTAAGGTGGGGAGGTTTCTTCATCCATTCACATTTTCTTTCTCTGGCTTATTTCTTATCTTGAGTGTTATTATTTTCAAAATGTCCCTTCCCATAAGTGTGTAATTTTCCTCTTATCTTAATAATTTTGAAGCGATGTGTTCCTACAATGTAGAATATGATGCCTTTAACCTGCATTGGGTCTCTTTGTGGTGCAATCGAACGATTGATGGGAACATGCTGACAGCGGCATCACTATTTTGATATCTCGAGGATCATGTTTTTCATTTAGGTTTAGACGAGGTATATCCGACCTATGAGGAGTTTTTCGCTATGTTGGGGGTTAATCCCAATGTGGCAACGACCATGCTTGATTTTTCTCAATCTCCTAGGGAGCTGTTAGCAGGACTTCTCTATATCTCTCCTTCGGTATCTCGACCATTGGTCACTGGAGGAGTGATCTCCCTCCTAGTTGTACTGCACTCTGTGCATCGACAGGATCTTAATGACGAGGGCTATGTCGAAGTCGTTTCCCTTGTCTTAACTTTGAACCTATTGCTGGTGACTGGGAATCGAATGATGGATCCTCAACTGGTTGCCATTACTTTGTGGATGTCATATCATTACAATCCTTCGATGGTGATACTATCAAAGACCCTCAATGGTTCATATGCTTGGGGGGAAGACCATTCTAATTTCTTGAGAGGAAGCCCGATTATGCTATTCATGTGACTGGCTGAGAGATTCAGTTTAGCGATCCCTCCTGAATACCCATTGGCAGATGTGCCAAATTTCTTTACCCGTTATTTCATCAGATTTGGCCCAATGAAGAGAACTGGGTAAATCGGTTTGTGGAGCACGGAGCTCGATGTCTGAACTGGTTAATGCCCCAGTGGGGGGAGTTGCAACATATTCTGGAACTGGGGGAATACTAGTATGTTCGACTAGTTCGCCTCCAACAGACCTCCTTATATTTTCCTTGGTGGCTCCTGCATTAAGTCGATTGGGAGAAAATCGTACCCTCCTGTACCCTAGAGTTCTTTAATGTAAAGGATTTGACAAAAGGCATGCACATGCGGTTGGGATCTTTATGGGAGAGTCGTTAGTCATCACGTCGTACTTCCCAATCTGTTGGCAGGGTTTGTCATGTGTCCAGAGATTATATGAAATGGTTGTGGAAGAAGGTAGTGGCTAGATCTTGGTCAAGGAGACCGGGCAGACATGGTTTTCCATATTTGACACCATGGAGGGGGCATAGTGGTTTTCTCTAGGCTGGTCAGTCTTATTATCCCATGGAGTGCCTTCGGCATACTATCCAAGCAAGGGAAGTTTTGGGGCCTCAAAATGCAGATGATGATGGGGCTGGATCTTTTGATAGATACAGGTACGGTCTTTAGTGAAGTTGCTGATATTTGTAAAATTGGTGATATTTGTGAAGCTTTTATGTGTTTAGTTATGTAATTGGTTATGGCAATAAATTTGGGAAGGTTGTTTTCGGATTAGTTTTGATTTGATTTATTTATAGGACAGTTTGGTTGGCGGGGGTAGTTCTTTAACTCCCTATGCTGATATTTCCCATAATCATACCGAAATTTCCCAAAATGGAATAAAAAGGATTTTAATTATATTGTTGTGCCTCTTGATGAGTTTTACATTTGAATTATATATACCAATCGCTAAGGCATCCATAGTCATTTTATTCATGTAAATGATAAAATGAACTATCGTTCTCGAAGGTAGGAAAATAATAGCATTGAGCGAAAAGGAAGGGGACCGTGCCTATGGAAATCATATGAGTTGCCTACGTATTAATAGGGTTTATGAAATTTTTTGAGTTTCATTTTTGAAAGTAAAAGGTTTTTTTAGAGGATCAGGACCCGCGTAGTTTTGGGTAGAGGGAAACAAAGAATTTTTTTAGAATATAAGGGGGGTGAGAGGAGTCGTACCGCGTCAAGATTTTGGACTAGGGGTGGAACTTCTTTAGATGATCTAGGTTAACTGGATAGGCCATCTCTTTTTCGTCAAGGTGAGTGAGCATAGGGGTGCCACCCAATAGGATCTTCTTAAGAGGTGTAAAGGATATCTTCGTCTGGGAATTCAGAGATCAAAACGTCGACTTCTTCCTGAAAAACGTCGTATGCGACTATGTGATACCGATTAAAAAATAACTCGCAAGTTTCCAAGTAACCCTTATTTAATTAGCGTCTACTTTTAAACCAAATAAAATCAACCCTTAAACATGCATCTAAATCAACCCATCAAATATAAAGCATGCGACACAAAGTTAAGAAAAAATCCCCGAAGGGAAAAACCTTTTATTTCTATAACTTTAAATAATTTACAAGACCATTGACTTACATACAACCTGATAATCGCCCACAAGTGTAACGCACGGTGTCCTCGGTAAACCTTCAAAGCAACGGCTAGAAACAGTGTGACACAGAAATACCCGCAGGTGTCGGTTCCTATGTCGGCGGCTGGAAGTTTTCCTTTCCAGGAGGACAGCAATGAAGAAGAGAACGACTTCTCCACAAGGGTTGAACAAACCAAAGTTGTGTTCTTGGGTTACCAAAAAGATTCACAAAGGTTTGGCAATTGTGTGAATCAAAACATGAGTCTTGGGACTCAAAAATATGAAGACTAGAGTAATTTGGACTCTCAAAAACGTCTTTTAAAGTCTTGCAAAACAACTCCCCCGAAGTTGGTATTTATAGGAAAAAAGATGAAGAGTCCCACGTTCCAAAAACTCTAAAATTCTATCCAGCGTACAAAAAAAACAGCAGTCTTTAAGGAATTTTCTCCATCTTCAAAAGGTCATAACTCCTTCACCGTAGCTCGGATTGAGGTGCCATTTTTTCCAGTATCTTCGTTGCGGCGAGATCTTCAACTTTCCAGTTGACCAAACCTTCGAACTATGGATGTGAAATTACTAAAATTCCCTTGAACACTCCTATCGTGCCTTTTTTTCACTGTTTTGACTTCCCTTGCGTACCACTTGCATTAAGTCCCTAAAATCGTGGACCGTGAAGTCGTTGAGGCAGATGTGGGACATATTAATGGAGATGTTGAATGCTTGATTTCCGGAATTCGGATTGAGGCCGTCGAGTGACATCTTGAGGTGACGTGCCAAATGTAGCGGCGTACGACATACACAAATGAAACATATTGGACATGAGAAAAATGTCCTTACAAATCTCCCCCTATGTCTATGCCGGTACATATATAAAAAATCTGAATTATCAAATATGAAGTTGCCAATACAAATCTACCCTCCCATGAACCCAAAATTGGAAAAGGTACAAATGAATAGTCTTCATCATTTGTTCTTCAAATCTTCAGGAATCTCAAATCTTTCCTCATCAGGGTGTGCAATTCAGGGATCATCAATGTAGTACCTACACACATCAGATAAAGAAAAAAAATACCAAGTGACGTATCGAGTTTGAAATGAGATAAACATAGATACCAATATATGATAAGCATACTTCAAAACTCAAAATTCCCCCAAAATTCAAACTCCCCCATAAAATGATAATTCTTTCTCCCCCTTTTTATGATGTCCCCAAATAGACAAATAAGAATAATGAATCAAACAAGAAAAATCGGGGTGTCACGGTATACAAAAAATACACAAACTATTTTTGATTTTTTTTTTCAATTTTTTTATACAAAAAATAGATACCATTTTGAAAAAAAATGTAAAACATGATACAAAAATCACACCATGGATTTAGACTCAAACAACCAAGTCATGGAAATGGAATGAATGGGTGTGAACACATTCGATAGGTAAATCAACTCAATCAATCATATGTGCACGATGCATATGTGTACTCCTAACGAATGATCATCAAAAGTATCCTTAGGTGTAAAAAAAATTTGTTGAATTTAAATGACATCGTCTTATGCAAATCAACAAATCAAAGTCAAAGTGATTTCCACACCAATAACGTCCAAAATTATGTAGCGCATTTTCAAGCATTTCAAGGACGTGCAAACCCGTTTTAAATTCTCCAACCAAACTCCCTCATATATATATTCTTTTAGAGGTAATCTAAATTCTCAAACTTTGGAGAATTGGTGCAAAAACCTAAATGGCCCATAATTGACATGAATTTCTTTTTATTGCCTTTCAATTTTTTCGGGCTCTTTTAACCTCTTTGGACCCCGGATAATAAAATTCCTCCATTTTTTAGGTTCAATTAAACGGTGGCTTTTGCGCAAAAGGATAGATAATTACCTGTCGCAGCCCCTCCCCGTTTTTAAATAAAGCACACAAACTCACAAAACGGTTCTTATATGCACAATTTTCTTATCAAAATTTATCGCGCTTGGTTCGTTTTAAGGACAAGATTGAAGTGAAAACACCCAACCAACATGTGATAAGACAAGCACAATAATCAAACAAATTCGTGCATGTGTGCAATGAAGGATAAAGTGAGTCAAACATGTAAGAAGTAACACTTAATTACATCTTAATGACTCCAAACATTATAAAGCACAAGGATGAATTGACTTATTGTCTCAAAACACTATCAAATAGTCACATGAAAATAATGTAATGATGTTGTGACTCGGTCATCCAAAGTGTTCATCCATAAATGGTGCAAACAAAGAACAAAAAATCTTTTTGGATTTTCTCAAAATTTTAACAAACTAAAATCTTTTTGTATTTTTCAAAAATTTTATGAAAAATAAAAATTTATACAAAAAGTACACATGTCATAACACTAGCAAACAAGTATAAATCATGAAACCACAACTAGTGTATGACAAACATGCAAACACAATCATCTATATGATATGGCAAGAGAAGAATCATGTGCAAGCAAACGGGAATCAACTTGTCTAAAATCTAGTGCCTCTAAAAGTGATTTCCTAACCTAAATAGAAGTGAAACGACGTGTGGGGGATTTGGGAACCACGGAAACACTATACATCGACATCCTAGGACTTCTTCCAAGATCAAAACAAAATCTTCTAAGGTGACCTTTCCTACCACAATGTGAACATGTGTAAACGGGAGGAATGTTACCTAAAGTGTGATGTTTTCTAATGTCCTTGGGATTAATTGACCCTCTAAAGCAAAATATAGTTTTGGCTTTAGCATTAGAGGCACGAGAACAAGATGAGCCATTACCATCACTATGAAACCTACTTGAGTTTGTCAAATTATTTTTTAACTTCAAAATTTTTGACTCCAGTAAAGAATTAGACTCTTCCAAATTAAGGGACGCCTTTTTCAAGTTTTCAATAATTCCTAAAAGCGTATCTCCCTCTCCCTCAATTAAAGAAAACTTTTTTCTAAGAATCTTTTCACGTGCCACAAACTTATTGACTAAAATATTTTTCTCCTCTTTGGAACAAGCACAAACCATTGAATTTTTAAGGTCCTCCAATTCCTTTTCTAAAAATATGACCCTATCATCACTCTCCTTTTTGGCAATTTTCAAAGAATCAAAATCAGTACACAAATTACCAAAGTGCTCACGACAAATATCACTTTGAGTTTGAAACGCTTGCAAATATTCAATCTTACTTTTAAAGAGAGAATTTTTTTTTTCCAAAACTTTAATTCTTTTGCAAAGTTTCAAATTCAAACCTTTTAAATTTTCAGCATGGTCGTGAACTTTTTCAAAAATAGGCTTCTCATTAAACAGGCGTTCCATTGAAAAATTGCGATTTTTCACAAAATTGATTTTTCAAAAAAAATCATTATCACACGATTTTGCGAAAAATAGGAATACGCGATAAATTAGCGTAACCCGCTCTGATACCAATTTGACGATGTGAGAAGTCAAATTGTATCAAGAAAAAAACTTTAAAAATCAAGACCACTCGATAATTTAGAGTAACCTGCTCTGATACCAATTTGAAAAACGTCATATGCGATTGTGTGATACCGATTAAAAAATAACTCGCAATTTTCCAAGTAACCCTTATTTAATTAGCGTCTACTTTTAAACCAAATAAAATCAACCCCTAAACATCCATCTAAATCAACCCATCAAATATAAAGCATGCGACACAAAGTTAAGGAAAAATCCCCGAAGGGCAAAACCTTTTATTTCTAGAACTTTAAAGAATTTACAAGACCATTGACTTACATACAACCTGATAATCGCCCACAAGTATAACGCACGGTGTCTTCGGTAAACCTTCAAAGCAACGGCTAGAAACAGTGTGACACAGAAATACCCGCAGGTGTCGGTTCCTATGTCGGCGGCTGGAAGTTTCCCTTTCCAGGAGGGCAACAATGAAGAAGAGAACGGCTTCTCCACAAGGGTTGAACAAATTACAATGAAATACAGTGACACACGAATACCCGCAGGCGTCGGTCGGTGTCGTAAGCAATGAATCCACACGCAGCGAACCCACATGAACCTCAGTCCAATCAACAAAGGAAGAACCGCAGCACTCCTCAATGACACGCAACCATAAAACTTTGTAGAGACTCCCTCAGCAATGACACGCAGCCCTCGGTTGCAAAGATCTCTCCACAAAGGTTTGAACAAACTAAAAAGTTGTTTTCTTGGGTTACCAAAAAGATTCACAAAGGTTTGGCAATTGTGTGAATCAAAACATGAGTCTTAGGACTCAAAAAATATGAAGACTAGAGTAATTTGGACTCTCAAAAACGTCTTCTAAAGTCTTGCAAAACAACTCCCCCAAAGTTGGTATTTATAGGAAAAAAGATGAAGAGTCCCACGTTCTTAAAACTCTAAAATTCTATCCAGCGTACAAAAAAAAACAGCATTCATTAAGGAATTTTCTCCATCTTGTCATAACTCCTTCACCGTAGCTCGGATTGAGGTGCCGTTTTTTCCAGTATCTTCGTTGCGGTGAGCTATTAAACTTTCCAGTTGACCAGACCTCCGAACTATGGATGTGAAATTACGAAAATGCCCTTGAACACTCCTATCGTGCCTTTTTTTCACTGTTTTGACTTCCCTTGCGTACCACTTGCATTAAGTCCCTAAAATCGTGGACCGTGAAGTCGTTGAGGTAGATGTGGGACATATTAATGGAGATGTTGAATGTTTAATTCTCGAAATTCGGATTGAGGCCGTCGAGTGACATCTCGAGGTGACGTGCCAAATGTAGCGGCGTACGACATACACAAATGAAACATGTTGGACATGAGAAAAATGTCCTTACACTTCCACAAGGAAATTAACAAGGTAGTCAGATATGGCCCTTGCTTTCATGGCTTTTTATGTGACATACACAATATCTAACTCTTATAGAAGCATCAACCATTGGGCCATTCGAATAGACATGTCATGTTTCTCGAGCAGGTATTTGATAGGATCCATTTGAGACACAAGTCTAATGGGAAAAGCAAGTAGGTAATGCCGTAATTTCTGAGTGACCCAGACAAGGGTGACACATGCTTTCTCCAAGGCAATGTATTTGACTTCGTTCTCGGCCAATTTGTGTCTGGGGTAATAAATGGCCCTTTTTTGTAGGATTCTTCATGGTATTGGGCTAGCAAAACCCCAACCACGGTATCTGTTACGGTCAAGTATAGGAGTAAAGGGAGGCCAGGCTGCGATGGCATGAGTACCGAAGGTCGAGTTAGATACTGATTAATTCGGTCAAAGATTTCCTGACAAGCTTCATTCCAAACTTTGGTTGAATCCTTCTGGAGGAGTTTAAATATGGGTTCACAAATAAAAGTCAAATATACTGTAACTTTCCTAAGAATTTTCAGACTTCCTTCTCCATTCGGGGTAGGGCATTTTGAGTATGGTTTTCAGATTTGCAGGATCCTCTTTAATCCCCTTTTTGCTAACCATAAATCCTAAAAGTTTTCCTTTGGTTATGTCGAAAGCACCCTTTTGTGGGTTAACCCACATCTGGTATTGTTGCATCCTTTCAAAGAATTTTCGAAGAGTGGGAACATGAACTTCTCGATTTTTAGACTTAATGATCATATCATCTACATATACATTGACCTATTTTGTATAATATCATCCAAGATAGTTGTGGCCGCCCTTTGGTGGGTAGCATTTGGATTTTTTAGACCGAATGGCATAACTATGTAACAGAAGGTTCCATAAGGGGTGATGAATGTGATTAATCTTGATCTGATTGTATTTGACAAACCCATCAGTGAATGTCTTAACAGTATGACTGGTCGTGTTTTCCACAATCATATCAATATTAGGTAGCGGGTAATCGTCTTTCAGAGAGGCTTTGTTAAAATCTCAGGAATCAATTCACTTGAGAACTTTTCTTCCTGATTTTAGTACGGATACTATATTGACCAGTCGTGTAGGATATTCGATCACCAGAACGAAGCCTATGTTCAACTATTTTACCACCTCTTCTTTAACTTTGAGTGACCATTCGGTGTGGAGCTTTCACAGTTTTTATTTAACCGACTTACATTCTGGGAGAGTTGGAATATCTTGTTGGGTAATCTCAGGATTCATACCAATCATGTCATCATAGGACCATGTAAAGACGTCCATAAATTCCTTTAGTAGTTGTTTAAGTTATGGACCCTATCCTAATCTCGCGCAGTTGGTTACTAGAATCGAGATTGATAATAATAGTTTCATCCTCATTAATTTGAACGCGATTATGTTGTTTGATACTAATCTTATTAAGACCAATTAATAATTGTTCATTTGCAAAATCTTCATCACCAAGAGTTTGATTAAAATCAACGCATTTAATGTAAGGTATACCAAGATACTCAAAATCTTTATTTATTTCATTATTAGGAAAACTAAATTTGAAAACCTCGTCGAATGAGGTCACGATTACATTATGATCAGAACAAGGAGAAATAATAAAAGAGGAAGAAACATGATAAAAATTTGGGTTAGGTTTCATTTCAGTAGGTGGAACTAGTATATCATTTCAGTTGAGGAGGGGTGCATAAGTAATCTTGATCAGGGTGGATGGATTCGATGATGTCGCGTTTGGGTGGATCATGCAGCTTATTAGCCCCAGTTTCTGCAGATTGAATGAGTAATTGGAGGTACTTCTTTCGGAAACCTCGGTAACAACTGCAGTGTTCTCAATGAGGGGTTGTACATGATGCTGGGATTTTTTGGTCTATAAGTAGATGTCTTGGCAGAAAATCTCCATTCCTGTCTTCATCTTCTTGTCCACATGATCATACCACGATTTGGGATAGCCACAAAAGGGAAAATCTTCACCCTCTTTGATGAATCTTTCATTCATGGAATCCCTCAAAACAACCTTGGTACTTTCTATCCTTCGCTTTAGTCGGGGTTGGCGGAGCATTTTGAGTTACTCTGATGATGATTGATAACCCAAGACACATGGAGGAAAGGCCTTCTTCAGTACTATGGGTTCCAATATCCCCTATTGTCACCATCCTATCACTAGTTCAGGCATGAGGTGCATATTCTTGAACATCTGTAGCACATTGACATTTTCATGAGCGTTGTGTTCTGGATAAACTTTATCTTTGAAATTATCCCCTGTTGGGAATGAAAGTGGTTCGACTCGAAAACCAAATAGAAGCATATCATTTGACCCATGTTGTATCTCTATTACTGGGTTACTGGTACTCACATTCTCGATAGCATCATCATCGCCTAAGATGGTTAAGACATGCCCCTTGACAAATAACTTCAGTTTTTAATGGAGAGTGGAAGATACCCCCTTGATGTTGTAAAGTTATAGTCGACCGAGCAATAGGTTGAAACAAGATGGTATGTCGATAACCTTAAACTCAGTAACGGGATTTATAGGGTCAGACCCTATTGTAACTTATATGGATCCCATTACCTCTCGACGAGTGTTATCATAAGCATGCACCGCGGCGAAAGTTAGAACAAGGTCCCTTACTTTCAAACCTAAGTAGTTAAAGATTTTTTACGGGAAAACATTAAGTGTTGATTTGTTGTCAATAATTGGAGGTGGGATTATCTTCCCCATTACCTCAATGGAGATATTGAGAGCATGGTTATAATTTGGACCAAACTTAGGAATTTCTTCCTTCGAGAAAGAGAGCATTCTTATAGAGGTTAAGGACCCGACCAGGTTCACTACTTCGTTTGGAGTGGTGGAAGGAGGGATTGTGGGATCGGTAATCAATTTAATCAAAGGCATTTCAGTGCAGTTGGGAAGACATGAAGATTCCCCACAAAGTAATGTTAGCCTGAGTTTTCTTTAACTGGTCGAGGATCTTGCTCTCCTCGATGTTCATTTATGACATGGGGAGTTTCCTCACCACACCTTTTCCTTTACCTGTCATTGTTGATTGAGGGTTCGAACATTGGTAGTTCCTCTCAGATCTTATCATATGGTTCATGGAAGAGGGTAACATAAATCTCATTTCTTCATCTATCTCAGCCTGTTTGGCCATTTTGTTGATTTCTCCCAATATATCTTCAAACGATATCATCCCATATATACTGATCACCAGAATGACATTTTCTTAGCTTAGATTTTTATCTAAACTATCAAACTCATCCCCTATTCGGTGGCAACAATGTCATCTTTCCATAAGACATCAATATATTTAACAACTTCCACAGCATCTTTATACAGATTGATAAGCACCCAAAAGTGTCTATTTTATACCCCGAATAGATGCATTTTAGTCGCTCGTTTTTAATAAAAATGGCCTTATATTTGTATTTATTTATTTCTCAGGTCAATACGCAGTTGTGGTACAAATAATGCTAAATCAGTACAATTGCGACTCAATAGCGGTCAAAAGCGTGCATCGAAGAAATCAAAGGAGATCGCAAAGTCTGGAGTCCTATTTGAGCGTGCCGAGATGTGTTCCGATGCCCCGAACCAGTTGCGTAACCTTAACCTAGCCCAGACCGAGCCCAATTCATACCCCGAGCCGGTGTGTGTTAGTTTGTGCCTTTTTATTATTTTTTAGATTTTTAGTTTGAGTCATTTTTATTTTTATGATTTATTTAGAAATTTCTAGGATTTATTTTTATTTTTTTTCTATTTTTATTAGTTTTTAATTTTTAATCTTTATTTTATTTTTATTAGGATTAGTTTTTAGGAATTTACTTTCTAGTTTTATTACATTTTAATTTCTTTTATTTTACTTTTATTAGGATTATATTTTTTAGTTTCAATAGAGTTTTATTTTATCTCTTTTTGTTTTCATTTTTTATTTAGTTTGAGATGTTAGTTTTTTTTAGTTTTAGTTTTATTTTTTTTAGGTGTGTTAATTTTTTAGGGGTACAAATTACACATAAACACATACTACTCTCATACACTACACTAACACTTCCTTCACCCTCACTCATTCTAACCTACACCCTCACCCACACTAATACACCTCCATCACTATTCAATCATCATCCCCATTCACCAACTCTCTTTCTCTCTCCTCCATCACCCACACACCCACTCATTTCCTCTCTTTCTCTTAACATACCTCAAACCTCCATAGCCAAAGCTCAATTTCATACCCACCAGTCAAAACTCGGAAGCCATATACCCGATTACAAACTCGAGATCCACTAGCAGCCATGGACCTACCCCGATCCCAATCCCATGGCAGGAACCCAACTCACCCTTTACCCTCTCGGCCAGCCTCCAAAAGCAAACCCCCTCCCTTCCTCCAGCCAAACCGCGGCCACTGCCGCCGGCGATCTGGCCGAGACCGACCCGCGGCCCTGTTCGAAACCCACCAACCCGATCGCGTCTCTCACCATACCCTAAACCCGGATCCAAAACAAACTCGGGTGAGATCCAATACCCACAACCCAAGAAACCCGAGCCCAACTCAGCCCCAAATCAGCACTATCCGCCCCTGCCAAACCCATATCCCATGAAAATTGGAAATACCCATTTCGATCCACAAAAATAAAAACTTGACTTGGCCACCTTCAAATCCCTACAAAATCTTCCAACAAAAGTCGTGGCTAATGAAAGAAGGGAAATACATCTCATATAAAAGGAGACTCTTAGGTTGCGTTTGTTTTTTTATCTGAATCTGAAGTCTGAAGACTGAATCTGAAGTCTGAAATCTGAATCTGAAAAATGTGTTTGTTTTTACGTCTGAATATACTTCTGAATGAATGTATTTAGACTGGTTCAGACTTCACACTTCAGATTCAGACTTCAGACCTAACTCTACCTCTTAATCATTAAGAGGCAAATATGACTGTTAACCTCTTAATCATTTAAAAAAACAAACATTTTTTTATACCTCTTAAGTCTGAATGGTTCAGATTCAGACTTAAGAGGTAAAAACAAACGACCCCTTAGCATAAAAAGGAGGAGACGGTACGTCGAGAGAGAAAAAGACAGTGTATATTATGTTCAGTTTAGGTTCATAAAAAAATTCCAAAAAATTCCAAAAAAAATTAGTTTAGTTTTAGAATAAAATTTTAGGTTTAGTTTCTACTCTTCTTTTTGTAATCAAGTGCTGAAAATTGTGAAGAAGTTGGACGCATGTCAAGGGGCATTTCAAGATAAATTTGGGGAAAAAATTGTGTATTGTATTTTTATACTCTCTTTTCAATTTATTTCCTTTTTGACATATTATCTATTGTTGTTTATGCACACATGAGAATGTTTGGCTAAACACCCAATTCAAGGGGTGGGATGCAATGCGTATGATGTTATTTTAATTAGTTGGTTTCATTAAATATATATTTCTAGGTAAATTAATTTTGAGTGTCACCAATTAATTTATGTAACGAGAGTTAGTAAATTAATTGAACAAATTAATGTTTAAATTTAGGAATCGAACTACAGATAGGTTTTTCTGAAATTTGAATATTAATTCGGTGTTTAAAATTGAAGGTTGCTATTGTTTTCGTTAAATTGATCGTAGCGGGTAATTTTCTGAAAATAGTGTAGTCCTAATTTTTCATTGTGTGACAATTTTAAATTAATTTTCTGAAAAATATTTTATTAAATTTATAATTTTAACGAGAGTTAGATTATTGATTTAATATTATCTCGAAATATTTCAAATTAATAAATTGAGACATTAAAATAATTGAAAATGGAGTGTAATCTCATCTCTTGACCTTCTCACATTATTTGACACTCGGTTGCACATTCTTTTTCATTATTTAGTCATTTTATAATTTTTAGCATTTGTTAGTTACTTTTTCCCTTGAAATTATTTTTAAAAAAAATAATAAAAAATAATGATAAAATACTTTCATAAAAAATTGGAATTGCACGTTTTCACATTAATTGTTTCACCTTGAAAGTTCGATTGATACCCGTACTTATCGCAATACGAGTTATTTTTAGACATGTTTTGTAGGTACTCAAGGGAATTTTGAGAGTGACTTTTGCACAACAACGATACATACGCAAAAAAACTATTTACCAAATGGCGTCGTTGTCGCTTTCTTGACGTGGAGAAATGATTGAAGACTTGTAATTTTATTTATCTTTTTAGTGTAGTTCTTCCTCCTCCCTCCTCCTTAGACTGGTTGTATAGGATTTTTGAAGATTGTGTATTTATTTGGGATGCATTTTGACACCGATTTTTTGTAATAATTATTCATAAAAAAAATAAATAGCGAAAAGGGAACCCGGACATAGTAGAGAGATGGCGTCCAAGGCGAGGATTTTTAAAGCCTCTCTACCTTGTGTCGGTAGGACTCCCGGGGACGACTGAGATAGGAGAGATCTCCCCCCCGGTCGACTCAACTCGGTCTTCACCCCACGTGTGTAAAAACCATGGGAGGTACAATTTTTTTTATCCCTCGCGATTCTCCTGCCAGCGAGTTCATTTTTGTATGATTAATTGCTCCTATGTGCTTTTAATTTCTGCATTGCACTTAAATGGAATGATTTGATGAATTAATTTACCTAAGACCTGGCCCGGTCATTGAAATGAGATGGGATTTCATCACCCGACTCACTCGCTTATCCATTGTGTGCTATCCTAGCTGTCATTAAATTTAAAATCAATCAACTAGCTAGCGCCGTAGGAACACATTTTTGCAACAGGCGATCACAAAGATAAATTCCGTGAATTTTGTCGCCCGCGGACTTAATTAAAATTTGACTACCCATTTCACTAACTTTGAAGATAATAATTGACTATGTGCTCGTTAGGATTTTTCTTAACTCGTGTGCGTCCAATTCCATTCTTTATGTAGTCGATTTTAGTTAGTTCGACCAAATCAAGAGTCCATTTTCTCCCCTTTTCTGAAAAACCTCAAAAATATTTTCCTTCTTTTTAAAAAAATATTTCCAAAAATCCCAAAAAGATTTTCCTCTTTCCCATATTTAAAATACCAAAAATATTTTCCTTTTCTTATTTTCAAAAATCACAAAAAGATTTTCTTTTCTTTTGAAAAATATTTATAAAAAAACGAAAAATATTCCTCTTGTCATGGCCGAAGTATGTCCTTTACGGGAATACTTTGTCCATTTCACATTCTCTTGAAGTTTGTTTGATGATAAGCTTGAATCGACCCTTGATTCATTAATTCAGGGCTTAAACTCTCAAACACACACCGTTGATACTCCTGTGTCGTCCATGCACACATCTCATCTTCCACCGCCTCCGGTGACGAGTGTCAACCCATCACATGCTTCGCCGGGCACTCACTGCTTTCTCAGCGATCACTTGTCCCATGAGTGTCCATTTATATTCTCTCCATTTGAATCCACCTTGGAACATGTGTATCCCTATGACATTGTTTTGGACCCACCCTCGACATATTGTCACGACATATCTAATGTCAAGGGGTGTGAGTACCCGAGCTATTCATGGAGGCCTGATCATCCTTCCATGCAATATGAATCCCAACGCCATGTTGTGGATCCTTACAGTTTCCAACAGTTGTCATCGCCACCTCGTGCACATCATACCTATCAGTCCCCTTCATATACTCCTCTTGCTGATCACACTTTTGTCCCTCACGGAGATGGTTCTTCCGTGAATGCTACACTTGACCCTGCTCCACACACTTCATTCGAGTATTCTCCGTATCATCCTGTCCATAGAGAGTTGAGTCCACCTCAACCACCCGCCACCACTTCACCACCATCATCCACATTCTCTCTCGAGGCACTCTTGCAAAACTTCATCATCGAGCAAGAGAAAGCCACCCAAGCTCTCTAAAAGCTTGACCAACGCTTATATGATTTTGAGTGTGCGAACGAGACGGATTCCACCCCAAGTCGACCCATTATTACACCTACGTGTGACGATGATGTGTCGTCTTGTGCCACGAATTTTGAGTGTGACCAACCCTATCTTCCTGAGAATGTCGACATTGAGACCACTCCGTGGTCCGGAACCCCAGTTGACAATTGGGTTGACGTATCCATTGATTGTGAGACTGATTCTACACCGCCTTACCTTATCGAACCCATTATAGAGGTTCGCCTATCCCCTTCCATAAAATCCATATCTATACCTGAGCCTACACCTATTGATCCCACAGCGTGTGTCCGGAGTGACCACTTCATCCTAGGTTAGCTCCGACTGCGAGTACTACCCACTGTCCTGAGATTGAATCTGAGATGGTTTCTACCTCTCTGGATATGGATCCTATCCCACCATTCTTGACTCCCGTTGACACTACACCAAATCTGCCCATTTGTCAAGGTCATTAACCTTGACAAATTCACCTTGTCAAGGTCAATGACCGTGACATTTCGAGGCGAGACAACTTTTTTTGTCACGGTCGTGTCACGGTCATTGACCTTGACACGCTTGTCACGGTTTAAAACCGTGACTAAGCCGCGATCCTTTTTAAAAAAATTGTCATGGTCATTGACCGTGACAAGCCCATGACAAATGTTGTCAAGGACTTGTCACGGTCAATGACCGTGACAATTCTGGGCAGAATTTAAAAAAAATCTGCTGGGCAGTATGGCCACCGCCACTGCCCAGCAGTATATTTGTACCTGTTATAACAACGTTGTACCTGTTCCAAACATCATATATCCAACACAAACTAAAGATAATGCAAATATATATTCATGACAGTATAATCCAAATTTTCAAAGTAAAAATAATATACATGACGATATAATCCAAATATAATTAAAATGGACAAACTTGAAAATAATGTTACTACATGTCTTGTATAAAACTGAGGAGGTGAGTAGGCCACACGACATACGAATTGACGCACCCACTAATATATGTCGTGCCGCATTGTTCACGCAACCACAGTAGGGAGCTCTCCTTCCCGGGTATGACATGCGTGACGAGCACCCTGGACTCCATCCCTTGAAGCACACGTCCATGGACTATTCCACCCTCGATGATATCCGGGTCCCTCAACCCCCGCCCTATCCGCTGGCCATCAAATATGTCCAATATGAACACGCTCGGCCAACCAATCGTCGATAATGGTCTGTTGGAGGGCGTCAAATAGGGAAGTGGATCGTCGAAGTACGAACGTGTCGGTGATGAAGCAGCGAGGTCCACATCCTCGTCATCCTGCGCCTCGTCCTCCCGCACCTCCTCGTCCTCCCGCACCTCCTCCTCCACCGCCTTCTCCTTCCCTTTCCCTTTACCTTTCTCTTTACGGTCTCCACCCAACGTACGCTTCATGAATGCGTACATATCTTGGACCGTCGCCTCCAAACGGGACAGCTTCGCGTCGTGTGAATCCACCGTTCGAGCCAACCCGGTGTCGCTCGTCTCCAATCCGATGATCCTAGATTTGGCCACCCGCGAGCTCACTCCCCTTGTCCTCCCCTTGCGATCAGAGCCAAGCACTTGGCTGAGTGCGTCTGTGGACAAAGATGCCTTGTCGGCATCAGACTGCGACTCATGCACTTCCTTAAGCTTTGCCTGAAACGACAAAAAGCACATGATTAGTAAAATAAGTAAACTAAAAAATTATAACGTAATTAACAATAATTAAACTGTCGGATTACTTACAATCTTGGCCGCGACGCTCGGGGACACCTCCTTGTCCTTCCCCTTCTTCGTCCGAAGAGCCACATAAGTATCGAGCCTATGTGGCTTACCCCCTGGCCCACTCCCTACCCCCTGAAATAAAATAAAGTAAAGTAAAATTAGTATCGGCCCCGCAAAGTAAAATAATATCCAATAATATATTTCTGTAGTTATAGATAAATTAAATATTACCTTCATCCTATGCTCCACCTCAGCGTAAGAGGTCCGGCCGGAGTAGTGCACGTCCGTCTTTTTAGCCCGATTTTCCCTCCCCGGTTGGCGAGATGCCAATTGTCGATCCTCGATCTCATTGTCAATGAACTTTTGCCATTGTGCCAATGAGATCGGCTCCTTGGGCGGGACGGATCCGCGCCATTGTAAAATGGTCTCTCGTGTTTTTCCAAAGTACCGTGTCCGCATATTTTTTTTCCACGTCTTGTGTTGCTCCCTCAACTGCTCGAAGACGGAATCGCGTAGCTTTGGATCCAAGTTGAATTGTTCCTGTCCAACAAATACAATGTTAGTTGCGAATAAATATAAATATAAATATAAATATAAATATAAATATAAATATAAATATAAATATAAATATAAATATAAATATAAATATAAATTGAAATTGAAATTGAAATATTCATATAAATATTACCTGTAGTGCCGCCCAAACAGCTAACTTGAGCTCATACGACACCTCCTTCCAACTCATAAACCCCGGGCCGATGACCGTCTTTAGCAGCTCGAGGGATCTCGCTAAAAGCTCCGACTTGTTTTCGACGGTAATCCCAAATTTTCCATATTTGGGGAGCCTAGGGGCGGAGGAGCCCTCGTCGCCTCCGCTACCACCGAACCCAGACGACGACATCATCATAAACAGCATCATCATCTTCGCCCTAACATCTGAAGGAGACATTTTTGCTGTAAAAAAAATGTTATTAGTACAGATAAAAAAAATGTTATTAGTACAGATAAAAAAATGTTTCGTCTATATTATAACGTATGTGTAAGTTCCGTCAATACCACCCCCGCCACACGCACACACACACACACACACACACCACCCCTACCCACCCCACCCCACCCCCGCCACACGCACACACACACACGCACACACACATATTTTGATTAAGTGTATTATTAGTAAGTACAAAAATTAAATATGGACTCTTAATCTAGGATATAAGGAGTATTTGTTAGTGAAATAATAATTTAGTGATAAAAACACACTCGAACACTACCAAGTTTTGACGACACGGGTCTCTAGAAAGAAAAACAAGCATTTCCAAATCACACGTCGAAATAATACAAGTGCATGCTTTGCAATCAAAGGTATTTATCTTTAGGGGTTTGTAAATTTAGGATTTATTGTAATATGTATTTTGAAAATAGGACAACAAACATTTTATTTATGATTTTAGTCCCTATTTTTTAATAAAACCGCTGGCGCGGACCCATATTCATAAAACGTTAACCAATCATAACATGCCACGTGTCCCTTTAATTTGAAAATAGGGACTAAAATTATCTTAAAATGATTGGTAGGGAATGTCTATGAGGTGGATGATAATTTATTTGATATTTTATTTTATTTCTTTTGGTTAGGTTATTAAGACTTTATTTGAATTGATATCTTAGTAATTATTATTTAATATTTATTTTGAGCAATTATCTTATAGTAGGATTATTATCCTAGAAACAATTCTATCAATTCAAATAAATAGATATCAATTCAAATACATGTCTTGGATATCAATTCCCACTAGGGGTGGCAATTCGTGTGCGTCGTGTCGTGTTCGGGTCGTGTCATGTCGGGTTCGTGTTAAGTATTAGTCAACCCTAACCCGACCCATTTAACTAATCGTGTCAGATGAGCAAACACTAACCCGACCTATTTATTATCGTGTCGTGTTCGGGTTGACCCGCATAACCCATTAAGTAAAATATAAAATAATTTTTTTCTTCTCTCTTAACCAATCATAGCACTCATAGGCCTACAATAACTTAATTTAATTAATTTCAAATTCTTGCAACACATAAATAATTTATCATCCGAGTTCGTGTCGAGTTCGTGTCGGGTATCGTGTCGTGTCAAAAATTGCCACCCCACCCCACCCCTGCCCCCCTCCACCACCACACACCACCACACACACACACACACACCCCACCCCACCCCACCCCACCCCACCCCACCCCCTCCCCCACCACACACCACACACACACACACACACCCCACCCCAGACCACCCCCTACCCCACCCCTCCACCACCCCCTCCCCCACCACACACCACCACACACACACACACACACCCCACCCCACCCCACCCCACCCCCTCCCCCACCACACACCACCACACACACACACACCCCACCCCACCCTCCCCCACCCCCTCCCCCACCCTGCCCCACCCCCTGCCCCCCTCCACCGTCCCCACCCCCTCCCCCACCCTGCCCCACCCCGCCCCACCCCCCACCCCCTGCCCCCCTCCACGCACACACATACACACATATATATATACACATACACACAAATACACACACAAATATATATATAAATGAAAGAGAGAGAGAGAGAGAGAGAGAGAGAGAGAAAATGGACCTGAAAGTAGAGAGAGAGAGAGAGAACAGCGTCGAGAGAGAGAGAGAGAGAAATGGAGGGAACGGCGCGGGAGGGAAAAAAGAAGGGGGATAGGGTTTTTGCTGCGAAGATTGTCACGGTCGTGTCAAGGTCTTTGACCGTGACAAGAATTTAAATAATTGTCACGGTCAATGACCGTGACAAGACCGTGACAAATTGAATTGTCACGGGCTTGTCACGGTCATTGACCGTGACAATTCGTTGTCACGGTCGTGTCAAGATCAATGACCGTGACATAAAACGCGTGTTTTTTTGTCACGGTCAATGACCTTGACAAGGCTGGCCGGCTGAAAGGTAACAATTTGCCCATTTGGGTGTAGTGTGAGTCAGATATTAATGTTGATTCATCTATCTCGAATTTGGATGCCTCGTTCGATTTTTCCACCACTTTGGATGGTGACTTTCGGGTGGCTAAGTTGATCACTCCCTCGTTCATTTCCACACCACTCAATGCTTTTCACATGCTTTAAAGACTTGTACATCTTTTTGTATCACATCTGTTCATCAGGTTTCATCTATGCTCCAGAATGCGGTACATTTCACTAGTGGCTCATTATGGTACTATATTTCCTCCCTTGTGCTTTTCATTTTTATATATAGTTTTAAACACCGAAGACGATGTTCTCTTTTGTTTGGGTATGAGAAATTTATCAAAATCGTAACTCTTTTGAAAATTTTCAGAAACAAGTGATTTTAAAGTTTTTGTGCAGTTAAATTTAATTTTTATGACATGATTTGTCTATCATCCCTCTTTTAGAAATCTCGGAATACCTGTGTTTGACCCAAAAATTACGCTTTTAATATTAAATTAATTAATACCTCTTAAAAGCATACTTGCACCATGAATTCCTAAACTCGGCAATTTGCACTATCACTTTTACAATCAAAAGTTGAAGAGTAAATATATTCTCAAGAACGCCTTAAAGGATCACTAGTGACAACTTAAACCCGTGAGATTTGAGCTTTTCACCTTTTTGAGAATTTTTACGTATCTCCGAGTCACAAGTTGACTCAACTTTCTTCTGGTACTACATTTAGTCGTTGCATGGTCTCATCATTTATTCAAATTTGGCTTAATCACTAAGAATAACATCATTTTCGAGTTGTAAGAAACATGTATCTTGTAGTTTGTCCCAAGCACTAAACCCATTTTCCATACACTTACCATTTTTACCCTTCACTCTACATTTTCTATCCATATTTTCCTTATCCATATATATCCCATATACCATCCATATGTCATTTCCCATCACTACCATAATTTTTGAGAAAATGAGTGTTTGAAATTATAAATGTAAATTGTCTTCATTTTCGTTATGAAAAGAAAAATGTATCGCAATAAAAAAAAAGTAGAAAAATAAGGAAAGAAAGAAAAAAAATAGAAAAGAAGAAAAAGAAAATAAAGATGCGATCATAAATTCAAAAGATGAAAATAGTAGTTATTCAAAGTGTGTCACACTCTTCTAAAAAACCCTATCATTCATCTTCTTCATTTCATTATCCCCTCATACCATTCATAAATCCCATTTTCACCCTTGGTAAAGTGTTCGGGCAAATGAGAAGTTTATATGGTGAATAACTCGACATTCTCAACATAGTGGTTAACATTCCTTCATGAGATCAGGTTTTTTCATGTATCCGTCATTTCTTATAAAGTGTGTGAGACGTTTGAACTTGTTCACATTTACTCACCTCCTCACACACTAGAGAGATACACTTACCCAATTCTCAAAGAGTTTGATTCAGAGAGATATATCCAGTGAGAATTGAAGTCAAAACATCGATTCTATAAAGGCAATATAGGAATTACTCTAATGATACTTAAGATTATCTCACACTACACACGCTGAGTTTTAGGAAGTATTACACTTTTGGTATTAAGTAATTTCATATCTTATTTTGATAGTTGAATACGGTGTTCCTTGATGTCCTTTTAAAGTTGGGTTGTATATCGTTTCATCATCTACTCAGATACTGCATTTAAATAAGTTTTTGAATTTTGTGGGTACATTCACTGCAAACCCTCAAGAGACACCACTTGTCATGTAATGCAACCTATAGTTTTAACGGCTTGTTGCACATGCTAAGTGCAATCGCCAGTGCCTGCGAAAGTGGCACACTTTTGGTTACTTATCTCTGTTTTCTCTCTAATTTTTGCTCGAGGACTAGCAATAAACTGTTTGGGGGTGGTGTGATAAGCACCCAAAAGTGTATATCTTATACCCCGAATAGATGCATTTTAGTCGCTCATTTTTAATAAAAATGGCCTTATGTTTGTATTTATTTTTTTCTCAGGTCAATACGCAGTTGCGGTACAAATAATGCTAAATCAGTACAATTGCGACTCAATAGCAGTCAAAAGCGTGCATCGAAGAAATCAAAGGAGATCACGAAGTCCGGAGTCTTATTTGAACTTGCCGAGATGTGTTCCGATGCCCCGAACCCGTTGCGTAACCTTAACCAAGCCTAAACCGAACCTAGTTTATACCCCGAACCGGTGTGTGTTAGTTTGTGCCTTTTTATTATTTTTTAGATTTTTAGTTTGAGCCATTTTTATTTTTAGGATTTATTTAGAAATATCTAGAATTTATTTTCTATTTTTTTTTTTTTATTAGTTTTTAATTTTTAATCTTTATTTTATTTTTATTAGGATTAGTTTTTAGGAATTTATTTTCTAGTTTAATTACATTTTAATTTATTTTATTTTACTTTTATTAGGATTATATTTTTTAGTTTCAATAGAGTTTTATTTTATCTCTTTTTATTTTCATTTTTTATTTAGTTTGAGATGTTAGTTTTTTTTTAGTTTTAGTTTTATTTTTTTTATGTGTGTTAATTTTTTAGGGGTACAAATTACACACACACACCCTACTCCCATACACTACACTAACACTTCCCTCACCCTCACTCATTCTAACCTACACCCTCACCCACACTAATACACCTCCATCACTATTCAATCATCATCCCCATTCACCAACTCTCTTTCTCTCTCCTCCATCACCCACACACCCACTCATTTCCTCTCTTTCTCTTAACATACCTCAAACCTCCATAGCCAAAGCTCAATTTCATACCCACCAGTCAAAACTCGGAAGCCATATACCCGATTACAAACTCGAGATCCACTAGCAGCCATGGACCTACCCCGATCCCAATCCCATGGCAGGAACCCAACTCACCCTTTACCCTCTCGGCCAGCCTCCAAAAGCAAACCCCCTCCCTTCCTCCAGCCAAACCGCGGCCACTGCCACCGGCGATCTGGCCGAGACCGACCCGCGGCCCTATTCGAAACCCACCAACCCGATCGCATCTCTCACCATACCCGAAACCCGGATCTAAAACAAACTAATACCCACAACCCATGAAACCCGAGCCCAACTCAGCCCCAAATCAGCACTATCCGCCCCTGCCAAACCCATATTCCATGAAAATCGGATCTACAAAAGTCGTGGCTAATGAAAGAAGGGAAAGACATCTCATATAAAAGGAGACTCTCAGCATGAAAAAAAAAGGAGGAGACGCATGTAGAGACAGAAAAGACTGTATATTATGTACGGTTTAGGTTCATAAAAAAATTCTAAAAAAAATTAATTTAGTTTTAGAATAAATTTTTAGGTTTAGTTTCTACTCTTTTTTTGTAATCAAGTGCGGAAAATTGTGAAGAAGTTGGACGCATGTCAAGGTGCATTTCAAGACAAATTTTTAAAAAAAATTGCGTATTGTATTTCGATACTCTCTTTTCAATTTATTTTCTTTTTGACATATTATCTATTGTTGTTTATGCACACATGAGAATGTTTGGCTAAACACCCAATTCAAGAGGTGAGATGCAATGCGTATGATGTTACTTTAATTAGTTGGTTTCATTAAATATATATTTCTAGGTAAATTAATTTTGAGTGTCACCAATTAATTTATGTAACGAGAGTTAGTAAATTAATTGAACAAATTAATGTTTAAATTTAGGAATCAAACTACAGATAGGTTTTTCTGAAATTTGAATATTAATTCGGTGTTTAAAATTGAAGGTTGCTATTGTTTTCGTTAAATTGATCCTAGCGGGTAATTTTCTGAAAATAGTGTAGTCCTAATTTTTCATCGTGTGAGCATTTTAAAATAATTTTCTGAAAAATATTTTATGAAATTTATAATTTTAACGAGAGTTAGATTATTGATTTAATATTATCTCGAAATATTTCAAATTAATAAATTGAGAAATTAAAATAATTGAAAATGCAGTGTAATCTCATCTCTTGACCTTCTCACATTATTTGACACTCGGTTGCACATTCTTTTTCATTATTTAGTCATTTTATAATTTTTAGCATTTGTTAGTTACTTTTTCCCTTGAAATTATTATTTTTTAAATAAAATAAAAAAATAATGATAAAATATTTTCATAAAAAATTAAAATTGCACGTTTTCACAATAATTGTTTCACCTTGAAAGTTGGATTAATACCCGTACTTACCGCAATACGAGTTATTTTTAGACAAGTTTTGTAGGCACTCAAGGGAATTTTGAGAGTGGCTTTTGCACAACAACGATACATATGCAAAAAAACTATTTATCGCAGATCCTCCCACTCAATGGGGAGACGCAGAAATGAAGGGACCGATTGTCCTTGTAGCTATAAGGCATTGAGTAACTCGAATATACTGTAAATCTTACTGGTATGTCGGAATAAGCCTACCATTATCTGAACAGCATCATCTAAACTTACCTCGTCAATGGGTACCACCCAATAATCTGATTATTGAGCCCACTTCCGGGCTTCCATGAACAAGGTGCTAATCTTTTGGCAGTCAATGGTCATTTTCGAGGGCAATTTCAGCCCGAACTCTAGAAGTTGGTTTAGTATCGCTAGAAATTCCATATCCTTCCATTCGAAACGTGTATGAACCGCAATGCATGCTCTTATAAGAAACGTTAGGGTCTAGTCGGCAAAATAGGTAGGGTGTAGGAGAGAAAATGGGCAAACTTTAAGGGGTTAAGGTGAATATACGAGTATAATGGGTGATTTAATCGGTACAATCTGGGTAGATGGGTTGAGTTTTGGATAATTTTATAGGAAGATAACATTTTCATTATTTGGGAGTGGATTATGAGTGGTTTTGGCCTAGGATTTGTTGGTGGTTCGATAACACCATAGTTAATTAGACCTTGGATTACATACCAAAGATGGAAGACTTGATCAATGGTATGGCCGACATTTTGATGGAAATCACAATGGGCATTGGGTTTGAAAGTTTTTGGAAGTGGGTTTGGTAATGGACAAGGGTATCATGGCTTGATGATATTTTGGCTCAATAGGGCTTGGTAGACTTTGGAGAGGGGATCATGA